>CM057147.1:29773619-30324707 GCA_029964075.1 Patiria pectinifera | reverse complement strand
TCAATTGTTTTCGTCATGTTTATATCAAAGCGCGCATGCTCAATATAACGCAAACAATGACAAAATGACCGGTATGTTTGCTGCCACCAACGTCTAAAAAAGTTCCCATTGATAATTTATAAATATATTAACATTAAGAATAAGATGACATCTATCACATATTTAGCTACGATGAAACAGGAAACACCAGCATTCACACAATAACAACTCTCACTATAATCTCACAACCAACACCTCGCACCTTGCAATAGCCTAGCAGTTAACATTTCTATTTAGAGTTTCCGTAAGAAATTTCAACGACAATGTATACGTAGAAAGGTTTCTTAATCTAAATTATGTGTATTGTTTAAATTATCGCGGTGCGGTGCGCACATTTTCAGTGAATTATCTTTTTAGCCCTACATCATGTTTCTATAAAATAACGCGGATTTGCAATTGAACGTGCCTGCGTCTTCACAAACATATTTTGGGATGCGATACACTACCTAAACTTTGTTTGTAGCATCTGTGCTATTAGGTTATCCTCAAAAGCTGTACAAATCAAAAATTTGAACGAATTAACATAAAACGTCATTTGAAATATAGATCAATAAGTCATATCATACAAATCCCTCGATTAATACAGGTAATACGAGCACTAAAGACGGCTCAAATTCTGGATTCTGGATTCTGAAAGTCCATTTGTGTTTTCTTCATCAATCAATTTTTTTTCAAATGCACTACCTTTTAGTCCCAAGTCTTTAGCAATACTGGACAAGTTCACTCTGTTATCTTTCAATCTCACCGAAACAAGTGTCTGTTCAAATTTACCAAAAGCGAAATACAGAGTGAGCCGAGAACATTAAGTCATACGAATCGCGAGGCGGCAAGATAGTATTTGGCCACCAAACTCAAGCGCACCAGCCCACCTCACACCGCGGTAATCTTGCCCCGTGTAGTTGACGGGATAGGAATACTCCCCATTCAGGTTAGTCGGCACGAGATCCACATTCCCGACTCCTCCGGTACAAGTCTTGAACCACCAGCCTCCCTTCAGCTGAGCGGCACAATTGGCGTTGCCATCGGCGTCATTGTCGCGATCGTAGGTTGAGAACGGCTGGCCTACGGAAACGTCAGTGAAAGACTTACCTAGCAAACGGATGAAAATGATACCAAGTGTTGAGATTGATCGAAAAGCAATGTGCTATTCCACTGAGCTTGTAAGGCAAAAAAACGCTTCCTCGGATTACGTTCCAATCCATGATATCAAGTTTAAATTAACCACAATCGTTTAACCACCAACCCACTACTGGTACCAAACCGATATAACGGTTCCTTTATCAAGTAAACTCTATCTTAAAGAAGTACCATCTTTTGAAATTTTAACCGAAGAAGAGGTGTAGAGGGATCTTATATTAACGCTCACTGGCATTTTTAATACACGTATCCATGAAAGACCACGAAAACTAGATCGTGACTTTTTACTTTTTAAGCAGACTCCTAGTCAAATAATAGGATAAGCTTTGTTAACGTGGAAAGTCTGCGTGGAAAGGTTGAAATTGCTATTTTCAATGTTGATCGCGCTTTGTATTCACATAAATAATTGATGGGAAAATAAAGAATTGGGGCGAAACACTAACATTTTTGAAAAGGTAATACTTACCTGCTTCGTGAGGTTTTATGCACAACTTTGAATGCGTTGTATGAATTGTATTCGTGGTTTCAATTCTTTGTTTGCCTTCAATAACGTAATGTAAACAAATCACGACTTTGATGTTTGTCATCATGGCGACAAAACTGGCATGTGGATAAAACTGCTTTTGAAATTGTTTCACAAAGGAGGCTGCTACGACAACTAGTATTCAAAAAAGGAAATGTTAGCATTAGTATTCTTGAGTGGTGCTCTTAAGTGGTGGCCATTATATTTTGAGGGCTTTTTTTTATGAACAGTATTATCAACAGTAGCACATTTATTTAGAATGTATAGTTGATACCTGCTACGTAATCAAGTTTCCATGGTTGCAATGGATCCACATGTAGTGTGTAGTTGTCACCTGCGATCTTGAACTGCTCCAATTTTATTTTCTTGGGGTATGCATATCCTGCTCCGTCCACTGTAATATGTAGATTCCAAGTGCCTTCCGAGGTCAGCTGGCGGACTACCTCGTTGCCCAGCCAGAACTCCCCCGTCAAATCACCGAAGCCGTCTCGGTACTCGGCCCAGCAACGGGTGAAATTGACCGACCCTAGTTTACGCTTGTGAATCACCTAGAACGAGTCAGCAGAGAACGAAGTTACCAAAGGAATAACTTTATCACTTAAATGAGTCGAGCGCAAGCTTGCTACTTGCGCAACTTTGAAATTTGCGCGCGCAAGTTTGAAACTTGCGCGTGCAAACAGTACGTCTAGATTCCAGACTAGCTGCTACACCTCCCCAGTTCATTAGGAATTTTACTGAAAGGTATGCGACAAGGTATGCAATAAAATTCACGACATTGCAAACAAATTCGCATACGTGTGCGCACATATTCGCGAATTGTTTCACGACATCGCATACGTGTGCGTACCTATTCGCGATTAATTTCACGACATCGCATACGTGTGCGCATATATTCGCGATAAATTTCGCGACATCGCATACGTGTGCGCACATATTCGCGATAAATTTCGCGACATCGCATACGTATGCGCACACGTTTGCGATATGCGATGTCCCTTCAGGGCCACCATAGTAAAGTGTAATTGACTGAACTCAACAGGTGTTTAAAGTGCTTGCAGCTGTACACCATGCAGTGTTACAGTCGGAGTACTCGCCAGGGAGGGGTTGATCTTCCCATTCGGTGACGAGTTCCGCATTTTCCTGCTTTTCTCTTTAATTTTCTTTACTTTGTTTCCAGGGATGTTCCAAAATGCTATCACGATGCAGTTTGTGTGCACACCACACATCCTTCAATAGGATAAACATAGAACTCGCAAAATCACGATATTTATGTAAATTGACATACATAGTTCCAATTTGGGGGTTGACGAACTACCGACTCTCAGGTCGGATCGGTTACATCTCTGTAGTCTGACGTCCCAATGGTCCGACGACCCATTGGTCCGACGACCCATTGGTCCGACGTCCCATTGGTCCAACGTCCCACTGGTCCGATGAAACATACTGCGTATTTCCACTACTGGTTCAGCTTGACTGACCCTAACCCTAAACATAACCCTGACCCTAACCAGTGGGACGTCGGACCAATGGGACGTCGGACCAATGGGGCGTCGGACCAATGGGAAATCGGATCAATGGGACGTATAGACAAATGGGACGTATAGACCAATGGGTCGTATAGACCAATGGGCCATCGGATCAATGGAACGTCGAACCAATGGGAGGTCGCACCATTGGGACGTATAGACCAATGGGCCATCGGATCAATGGATGTCGAACTAGCCTGAATGATGATTTCATCTTTGGGGTGGGATCAAGCGAAGGGCATTACCATCCATATCCCCTCGCAGTAAACAGCCACACCATTTGGATATTGCGCTGGGTAGATAGTGACGACACCTCGCTTTACCCCGCCATCATAACTCTCTCTGCAGTTAGCATATCGGGGAGCTGAGGGTCTTGACGAAATCTCGACCTCAGCCGTGGCTTCGGTTTCATCGCTGACTTCTAAATTATTGAGAAGCGATGCAGAAATAATTACTCTAACTTTTAGTTTTGTACTTTAAAGGCTTTGATGTTCCCTAATAGGCAGAACATGGTCATATTGTTAGCCCATTTCCCATCGTTCAGGGGCTAATAAATATATTTAAGCGAAACCAAGACGAAGTGAAGGTTTCTTAAACCCATAGGAATTTTAAAATAATTAGACAATTTACATCTTAGTTGATGATAGCGTCCTATTGTATGGACACCTTGTGCTGCACTACTAAGTTGTTCCTTCGTTCCCATTGGGGAAAGGGGCGGTGGGTGCTCCGACATTATAAGTTTTATAAGGGAGAGTTAAATCAAGATTTATACTGTGGACATCAATAAATTATTCATAAAAATATTTCAATTAAAACAAAATAGGATAATTCTAAAGGAAGCTTCGCTGAATCAAGTGGCGTATCCAGAGTGGGAGCAGAGGGGCACGATGCCTCGTCTAATGAAATACAATTTTCAGTAACTATTTCCATAAATAGCTAGAGAGTTCTGACATTAACCCCCCAAAAAGAGAGAAAAGAACAGCCTCAAAACCATTACAGTGCGCCGTGAAATGTGGCCTTTATTTTCCAGTATGCGTAATAATTGTCAGTTTTGAAGAGCGCCCCATTTGGAAGATGGGTACCCCCCCCCCCAACACCAAAAGTTGGATACGCCACTGGTTGAATAATGGCATAATTCTTAAGAAAGTTTGTTCACAGAAAGAGGCAAGGCATGTGAGTTCCACAACGTAGGTTCAATTCATATTCAACTTGAAGACAATAATTCTAACAATTTAGCCAATAAATTGCATATACCGGAGCTAAATCAACTATTTGGGAGAATGCAAAATTCTCAATATTTCTGATCGACAACTACCAAGATGTGATGAAGTAGAACAGACTTGAAAAGTGATTTCACTGATATTCACAACGAAATGCTTTCGAAGCTTTGTTAACTAGGTTCTCCTTACCAGTCGAGTTTCGTGTCCCTGTGCATCGTTGGTGTAGTTCTCGAGCGGCTGCTTGCATCCAATGTTCACCAGGAAGCGGCTCTGGTGCCAGACCGAAGTAACTGCAAGTCCTCAACTGACTCACAGCAACCACTGATTGTACTGCAGATTGAAATTGAACCACAGTCACCATTGATGACGTTTAGTGTGCAGAAGCGGCGATATACACTTTCCACTATAATAAATATATGCACATTTTATTGGAAATACCTTTTATTTTCCACCTGAACAGGTATCTTATCCTTGTTAGTCTTATTCTAAACGCTTTCAGCATCACAAATATGTCAAAATAATAAAGAAATTAAACAAATGAAGGATAATTGCATAGTATGCTTCCAGTAAAATGTTTGACTGTTTGAAGTACTTGTGTATAAAAATGACCACTTTTACATTCTCAGCAATCAAAGTGATATTTTCATGATAATTTTCCCAGTACCAAGAAAAAGCTCTCAGCTGTAGGCGTAATCTAATAGCAAAAACCTAGAAATCCACAGATCCCTTTTTTAAGGCAAATGTTTTAGGGTTGCTTTTTTTTGGAGGGGGGGGGGGGTTTCCCCTGTACACTATTCTGTATTATAGTGTTCATTGAACGTCGGATTTGAACAGCGCTCCCATTAAAAATATGGTTCCTCCCCCTCCCCTCCCCCTACCTACCCACCCACCAAAAATTGTCTACATTTCAGCATTGATTTGCTGATGAAACATGGGCTGTGCCAGCACAAACGATGTCACCGTGCAAAGACGTTCAAGTTGACAAATTGTGATTGGGAATTTCTTGATTTACGAGTAATGTTGATAATGCTCGATCAACATGTGTTGGTCTAACATTTTTGTTTAATATTTATTTCGTTTTGTTTTGCCTTTTTTTTTTAAATTCGGGCCGGTACCGACTTGGTCTGAGTCTAACTTGGTTTAATTTGGTCTGACTAAAAGTTTGGATCCGAGTTGGCTCGAAACCTTTATCCATACTTTGTTCAACTTAAAAAAAACTCAGAGAATTGTCCTAACATCGTTTTTCTTTTGGCACGATCGCATGTATTTAATGCCTAGCACCAGAGGGACACTGGGAATGCACATGTGACACGACGATTCAGCTCGCCCATCATATCGGCGCCAAGATCCCAAACCGGTTATAAAACAGAGGTTAAATACTGCTCCACCACACTTTTATTCCCATAATGTGCAATAGTTATTATTCCATCATTTTAATGGGCCGATTATTTTCAATAGAAGTGACTCATTTAAAGTCAAAACCTCTTGTATTACTAGAAAATAGGGATTATGTGTGTGTGTGTGTGGGGGGGGGGGGGTTCAGGCTAAAGCAGGAGGCAACCAAAAATGAGAAATGTACATGTTTAATGAGAAGTTACCAATCTGCTTCCGAGCGATATTTCTCTATTCCCGAGGTTAAGGCCGACTGTATCTAGTGACACGGCAATAATTTGCGATGATCACTTTGTTGGTATTGCGTAGGTGATAAGGTCAGAGGCATCGCCCGTGTGAATTCGCGATCTTTTTAACCATGACAGATGCGAAAATATATGGTTGAGCAAGTTTTTATATAGTTGCTAATTAGCAAGAAAAAATCAACGATGAACAACCAAACAGAAATATTTGAAAAGAAAAGGAAAAACATGGGGGTTAAGGGTTCCCCCCCCCTAATATTTTGTAAAGACTGCCCCTTTACATTCCATGTGCTCGTTTTCACCCCACCCCATATAATGTAAAGAGTGCCTTTTTCTTTAACAAGTGCGATTTGTTTTAGCCTACACAGGGTTGTTTTTTTATCCAGCAACCTTTTACGAGTACTTTTTTTTAACATCGCGCAAACGTCGGCAATTGTGCCGATCTGAAAAGCGCCATCTATTGTCCGATAGTGTGTATGATAATCCGGTTTGAATAGCGGTATAAACTCTATAGTTTGAGAAATGATTCCCATATGGTGTTTCCGCAAACCTTTCATTCACTAGTACCTCCACCATGCAAAGCCAGCTCTTACTGATTTTACGGAGGAAAAATGTCCGGAGAAAAAAAACATTTCAGCATGGATGCTCGAGTGTCCTTCTCACAAACTCTTTCACCCCCCCCCCTCACCCCCAATTAAAACGACCTTGCTACACCTCTGCCTATTGCACACTGTCGAGTGGTTAGGTATTAAATACGTATATTTCTCCACCACATATGCAATTTTCCTCTTCGCTCATGCATGAAACAAAGCAAACGTAATCTTCAAAATCGAGAGATTAGGTTTTTCCTCCGCATATAATGCAATAAGGCTAATTGCTAATGCCCGAGTATTACGTGTGTCAAGACCGCCGCACATCTTTCCGATTTTGCCGGTTCACCAGATCAACGGGACGTCGTACGGAGGTGTGCGCTGAAAGGTCGGGCCGATCTGACCGCACACTGGTCCGAGTATCACCCGCTATCCACGGAGCCCAGTCTCCGGTTTAACGTCTGATATATCTAAGCATGCAGATTGATGCGATCCCGCGCCTCAGCCAGGCTTGGCCCTGCCCACTCCCCCTTTGCCACCGAATTTAGAACTTTGTTGCATAACGAATCGAAACAAATGTAAATAAATAATATGCAAGTAAACACTTTATGACCACTCCCCCTCCCAAAGAATTCAACGTGTATTGTTGTTAAGGTTACATATTGCCTTGCGGAAAGTCCACATATTTATATGCACTATGTAGATTTGGCTATTTTTTGTGGTTTGGAATATCTGGAAAGCGCTGGGCAGCCCTATTTTGGTAAAATGATGTAAGTTCGATTTTGGGCGATTTTGAGTTTGAGTCAAATCCCAGTAAAGTGAGGGCGCTGTTTCCGATTCAGAAAATATTAGAGTCAAGAAATGAGTCGCTTAAAAGATATTATATGTTTCTCACCGTGGAAAACTTAACTATATAGTGCAGCTTATTTTTAGAAAAATAATGCAAGTCTGACATACGTGACATATATCTGTGTTTGCAAATCTCACAAACAAGGTAAAATGGTGTATCTTTTACTTACAGCATTTTTGGTAATTAAAGTCTCGTTAATTGTTTGTGTATGTCAGACATACACCGGCCATTTTACCAAAATAGCACTTTTGGTTTGAATTCATGCATATCCCATTTGTTTCCCCTGATATGTAAGTAAACTGGGGAAAGTCATTTGCATTATTTTCATCATAAACGAAATTACCCTTTCACAGGCTTAAATGCAGACTGTTTCGTTTTTAAGTCTCTTCATGATTATTCCAAATGATATGTACACACATACATTATTATTGCGTAACAAATCCAAGCTTTCCATTGGAAGTCTTTTTTAGTAAAATGATGTATCTTCCAAAAACATTCTATATCTCTAGAAATATCCACGAAATTTAGTGAATTATGTAAGTAAACAAAATAATGGTTCCAAGACATCAGAAAATGACTGCTTCATGCAGTCTTGAAGACCAAAAGACCAAAACGGCAACATTTCAATCTTGAAATCACTTTTTCTCAAAATGTCCTTCAAGTGAGATACATCATTTTACCAAAATAGGGCCGTGGGGCCGGGTGTAATATGGATACATGTACATGTACATAATGCTGTAATTTTTTTTAACAAAAATTGCGTTTATTTTATTATTTTCAATACATAGGAGTGATATGGCGATTACGAGAGCAAGTAACTCACATTTTTTATATTGAAATACATGTACTTTAAAACAACTATCACTCTAGTGAAAACTCAAAATGGCCTCTATTTTAATTTATTGAGTTGTCTTGGCCCTACGTGTAAATATGGTTAGATCGAGCACATATTATAAAGTCGAATATAGTACCGTTGTGGGTGCAACTATGCCCTCCAAAATCGTAATTTCGTAATCAGCATGACATTTTGAGTCTCTTCCAAACTGTCATCACTAGTCAACATGACTACACTTCTGTGGTGCATCCATTGTTGCATGACAAGCAATTTGAATGTATTGGTGCTTATAAATTACAGGTTTTTTGTGTACAAGCAGGGAATGTTCTGTTAATGTGTTAATTAAAAAAATATCAACTTCCCCACCGAACCACAAGTGCTTACAGATTTGAACCCTTTCTGGCGAGTATTTGGGTGTTTTTTTCTGAAAGGGAGGGATACAGCACACTGTGATCCCCATGTTGATTTGCATATACTTTGACCGATTTTCGTACAACTGATTTGGCAGGAAAATATTGGTTGACCATTACTCTATAATATGACATTCTTGGTTCTATTGCCGTTACCACTAGAGGTGTTTTTTATATATTTTTCCAAACTCTTGTCTAGATAACATTCTGGGCATAATTTCTGTATTTTTTGTGTAAACATTCATCCCAGTCTGGCAATTGTATGCATCCATTGTCATTGCCATAGGGACTATATACCTACTGATTTTATTCCAAAAATGTGTGGGTTTTCAACCCGAATTGTCAAAACTAAAGTAAATATACATAATTGTGGTGATGTTATTTAGTGCTCTGCAATAATTGATTCATGTAATAACTGTCAGAAACATACATCAAAACAAAGAAAATAGTACAGAGTGAAAGGTGAAAATCACATGGGCTTCTCACACCAATGGCGGCCACGTTACACTCTGGTGGCGTAGCCAGGAATTTTTCAGTGGGGGTGGGGGGGTGGGGGTGCTGGGGGCTGGAAACATTTCATGGGGGCGTCACCTAGATCAATGATATATTTTTTAGAAACTCAAAATCTCAGTGGGGGCGACTGGGGGGGCGACAAGGTTTTATGGGGTGTCGCCCCCAACCCCCTGTTGCTACGCCACTGGTTCTCTCGGAGTTTTCACTGGAGTGATCCTTGCTTTAAAGTACATATAAAAGTTAGTTGCTCTCTAAATCGCCAGATCTTTTCCGTTTTGAAAATACGTTCACTTTGTTCACCACACCTTTACTGTAATTCCAAAGTAACGTGTTGTAAAAAAGCCACCTTACATAATTCAGACTTTCCCCAAGGCCATATGCATGTATGTAATCTGAACAAAATTGTACTTGTTGACTTGTTGGAGGGAAGGCGTGGTTCTCCTTTGAGCTTTGGGAGTGGGGGTGGCAGGGGAAGGGGCAAGCTGTGAGACGGCTGTTGGTGTAGATTGTAAAAGGTTCACTTGCAAATTGATATCTAGTACTTACAATTTAATTTAGGCAAATACATGCAGAAATCAAAATATGAATTTGGTGGCAAGGGAAGGGGCGGGGCCTACCTAGGAGGGGAGGACTGGACATCATTTAAATAATGGTGCACTTCAATCAGAGGACAATGGATATGGCCATTATTATTCATTGCGGCTTGCAAACACATGAGTTTTGCCAGAGTGACAACGATTTTACCGACAAAGCCAAGTTATTGGTGGGTGTTCACACCCAACCCTCAACCCCAAGCAATGCCTTCGGGGTGGGGGTAGGGGAGGCTGTGAAAAGGAAGTCTATGTAATTTCTAAAGTGTTCACTTGCATATTATTTATTTACATTTGTTTCGTTATGCAACATACAAGTTCAAAATTCGGTGGCACGGGGGAGTGGGCGGGGCCTTGCCAGGTGTGGGTGGAGTTCACTACCTACTATTCATCCACTGGTCTAAAAATGATACACAGTCTGATTCTGTTTGTGAAAATGTGCTAGATTCATGAACAATACCAATTATACAAGTTATTACTCGAAACAAAGGAAAACACTGAAAATACACTTTTTAAGGTTTTTGTGAAATTTACCATTTTTGGAGCGCTACTGCACAAAGGATATACAATAACCCAACATTTTCTCACCAGATATGAAAAGACCAATGCCTGAATTAAACATAGCAGAACGGAAATTATTCTGAGTGCCCTAGCAAGTGCCATTTGGGAGGGATAAAAATGGGGTAAAAAAATACAATTTTGCTAGTTGTAAAAACATGCTGTATTATAGGGCCTAAAATAATATAAAGGCAATTTTTCAGAAAAGTTTCTATTTTTTCTTGTAAGGGTAAGGATGATACTTTGTCATGATATAGTTACTTTTGTGACAGTACTTCGCAGTTTGGCTTGATGACCTTTGAAAATAACGCAAAAAATTAATTTTTGCAGCCTCCGTATTGCCCAAAAATTGCCAAAACACATAATGGCCCCCTAAGTCCTTTCATCCCACAAAGTTATAAAAAAATTGAGCTTGGACACTTTTATGAAGTATTTACACGAAATGACTCTTAAATTACAAAACCTAGACAAGCTTGCGCGTATCGCGTAACATAAGAGCGTGTGACCAGATGCACAGCCTTTGTCACTTATACCACCATTTAACAATGGTGGTATAACTAAGTCACAAAGATAAAACATCAGACATCATGTGTGACCTCACAATTCCGGTTGTGTGACCGCCACTTCCTTGCAACAGACAAACAGACAGACAGACACCGTAGAATCTTTAATACAGGATTACGTTACAGGTGCGAAAGGAGATTCTGTCCCTCATGATATGTTTTTCCCGGACAGTGTCTCCTAGGAAACTGTGTCCCATAGTTTTGACAATACGTTTGAAAATTATGTACATAATTATTTATATAAGGCCTCGATGCATGGGTGAACATTATTTGTCACACTAAATCTGATCAAGAAAATTGGATACCAGATGCACAGTAAATGCCTCAAATTAATTGTTAAAAAAACCGGATTTTTTATTCTTTCGCAGTGTGTGTTAAAAACCAACTATTAGGCCAAAAAAAAATATTCGGTCTCTGGTCAGACCAAAGTTCCGGAATTGACGCGGCCACGCGGCTTTTTTTTTTTTTTTACCGTTTTTCTTTTTCCTTCAAGCTTGGATTGTACAGACAAGGTGGGGTACTATTTTGTTTTTTTGGTGTCCTCATGTACATTGGTGTCCTCCATAATTTGCCTTGGTGCTTTTGATCATTTGCCTTGGTGCAATTTCCCATTCCTTGGTGCTCTTTGGTAAAAACATTGAGGAGGTGCGGAAATATAGGGCGCTGTTGGAGCTACCGCGGAACATTTTGGGGAAAAAAAGATCGACGCGCATGCTTAAAATCGACGCGCGCGCTGACCAGAGACCGACTTATTTTTTTTTTTGGCCTTAGTCATGTAAAAAAAAGTGTCAACTTACCGAGAACGACGGTTGCGAGTGTGCCGAGAGCCACGGGTAGATTCATCGTGACGGCCCGGTAGATGCCGACTAATTCCCGCGTCTTTGAGTCCAATGTTGAAGCTGGTATGGCGATCGCAACTTTTGACGGCGTATAGCAGATTCGGATGTCGCTGATGCAATAGTCTTGTGTTTCAAAGATATCCTCAGTTTGTCTTTCATCAGTACACAGATGTTTCGAACAATAATGGGCGTGGCGGTCTACGACAACTGGTGACAGTAGACGTACAACACGGGGTGATCAACACGGGGTGATCGACACCAATAAGTGACAGTGGTCAAGCCATTAGGGCTTCGTGCGCCGACGAAAGAGGCCGCCCTTTTACCTAGCAACGACACGACGTCTCATGGGCGGGACGCGAATATTTTATCTACACAATAGTACAGGGTACCCATTTTCCAGGCGACTTGAATCAAGGTTATGGGCAACCTCGTCCCCAGGGTGTCGAGCAGTACGCGCCCACCACTACCTGCTCTCTCACCCTGGTATTGGATCATTTGCATGTGCAAGATTTTTGCAGACGTATGCAAATGAGGAACAGTCTGGTGCCTGGATATGCGTTACACATTAGCGTTTGTTTTTGTATGCGGTGTCTGGGGTAAAAACAGAGTCAATTCGTAGCAGCGCGAGCACGGCGTGAGTTACGAAAACACGATTTTTGAAATCAAACTGTTACGATCTTATCAAGACAACATGCAGTATCATATTTCTTATTAATATGAGCAAATTGGAAAGGAAATTAGTATTTTCGAGAAGGCGTGGACGAATGATCGCGAACAACACGTACTGCACGTTGTGAATATATAGCACCAAGTACACGATAAAAATCCATTACTAGCCAATTGCGGTATCCAATCAGGATACAGGAAGAAAGTTTCCTATCCAGGGTTTACTATTGGAAACGCGGTTGGAAATAAAGTAAGCACTGGGGACGAGGTTGGGTTATGGGCGCTCTACAATCCTATAACCTTTTACCTACGCGCGGGCGCGCGCGTATACTTTATATGTGTGAAAGTATATAAGTATGAATTGCAGCGATTGGTCGAGTACCGCCGTTGCCTAGTTGATCTAGGCATGCTTGCTGTTGATCAGAGGACTCGAGTTCGATTCCTCGCTCTGCCCCTTCAGATTTTGCTCTTTTTTTTCAACAATTTAAAGTTTTATCTTAAAAACGTTATTTTTCAGTCGGATACTACTTGTATAGCAGCAATTTTCTTTTTCTTTTCTGATCCGGGGCTCTGGAGGATTTTTTTTTTAAATGGGAAATAAAGTCCGAAATGCGTACCAAGTTGAAAAATAGCAGCCTCCACTCAAGCCTGGTTATAAAAACCATGCCCCATAGGAAAGCGCACAAAGTACCCCAGATAGTTGTGTAAAAAAAATATCGCGGGCGAGCGAGACATTGTACTATAAATACACAGTGGCCGCGCTTCGCGGCAAATGAATTGCAGCCAGGCAAGATGGCGTCGGTCGGTCACCCCCGACTGTGCCTTCTTTGCCGGTGAGGGGGTACTTGTGAACGGAGCGGATAGAGCCGCCGGCTTTTCTTGGTCTCATTGTGTATATCTTCTGGCGAAGAAGGAAATACACGCGCTACGTAAAAAAATAGTAAGTTTAGAAACTTACTTACACTTAAAATCGAGTGAGTAAGACAAGACAAGAATAATGTTTCGGAGCCATTTTGTGTCCATTGTTGCAGCAATTTCCTAAATAACTAATGCTGGGTATCGGGACAAAGCTGTGTAAGAAAATAGAAGTTCAAAAGTTTGTCATCATTAAATTTGGACATGACGTCAACGAAATAAGTAGCATTATGAATCCAAAATATTAGTCCAATGCCGTTTTCTGGCATGACTTATAGTCTGAACAGTTGGTTCAATTTTTTGGTCTATTCAGTATTCTGGTTTTTATATTTGTTTTTTTTTTGTAACCGAAGAACAAACTGCAAATCGGTTTACAAGCCTTTCAAATCCTTTCATTAAAAAAAAGTACGGTTTCTGAAACAAAGGGCAGGTCAGGTGACTGCTGATGAATCTATTATTGAGGTTAAACTCCTTTAATTAGGGATTGTTGACAAATGGCAATTAAAGTGAAGATTTTGGTGCGTGTGCCGTAAAGCCGTGGATGTGATGAGCTTGAGTGTTACATGCCTTATAAAAAAGATAGACACATGTCGCTTGAGGACGGGGGGGGGGCATGGGCGTCGCCAGGATTTTTTTAGAGGGGGGCAAAACACATCCCCCCGAAATCCCTGTATATTCTCGATTTATCATTTTTCGAGGGTGGGCAGGGACATTTCCCCTTCCCCCCCCCCACCCCTTTCAATTTCAGCGATATGACTTCGCGCCTCTTTTTCTTTTGCTCCTTTTTTTTCTCCTTTTTGTGTTTGTTTTGCTTTTCCGGGGGGTGGAGGGGCAAGCGCCCCCCTTGTCCCCCCTCGCGACGCCCATGGAGGGGGGCGGGGAGGGGGGACCCCTGATCAAGATTGAGTGGCCTATGACCAGCCACTGCCTTGTCGACAAATCTCACAATATGGCCGCACGCGTTTTTTATTGATGACATTTATTATTCAAAAAGATACTGTTTAGTACATTGCATCCTTGGTAACCATTGTTAAAATGCTACTCACCAAAAGCAACATATTTTGACTGACTATATTTCTTAACAATATCAGTAGTATATTGTACCTTCTATCTACATATTTAAGTGTGTGCGGTTATAAATGTGTATGTGAAAGGTTGAATCAAAATCGATCGATCAAAATGACTTTACCCACCAAACAATAAGATAACCCAGGCTCAATTTGAATGGAACGAGAATGAAACTAAATTCAATTTTTGAAACACTGAAATCACAGCGTAACGTAAATTACATCCATTACATCTAATTACATCTACCACTTGCTATAGCGTTTGAATTATCTAAAACACTGTGAAACTGACTTATTAACAGTGTTAATATATTGTAAACGTTGTTCAATCTTTCTATATCTTAAAAGTTTTCTACACACCTATCCGTATGCATTGTAGTTAATGGCTCACAAATTGGTCAACCATATTATTTACAACATAATAAATAATAATCATTCCTTTGTATATTAGTAGTATTCAGATGTATAGCTTAAACAGCTGTATTGTGTTAAACTATTCCGGCATAATTTCCCACCCTTAAAGGGCAATGAAATATAATGAAATATACCGGAAACGAATTTAGTTGGTCTATAGACTCCGTGCACAAGTGCGCCCTCACAAGCAACAAATAAAGAGTGTTAACAATTGTATTATAGCTACCTAGTGCAGATGTGCTGAGCAAAGAAAAGAATGATATTAAAGTCCGGTAACCAGCCAAAGGTAACCGGTGTCTATTGTCTGTAACTGGCCCCCGTCTGGTGCTTTCTTGCCTCTAACGTGTAGTGTGCTTGGAAATTAATCTGTGGGTTTTCGCGTAAAAACGTTGTAGCCAGTTATGGTTTGAAACCAAACTTAGATAAACTGTGAATAAGTGCTGATTTTTTTTAACTTCTTATCGACAAGGATATACACGTAATTCATAATGTATAAATATATTGAAATGAATAATTAGATGACATATGTGAAATATTGATCTACATAGAATAACCCTTTCACAAGAAACACCCGCATTTTACTATACAATATTCATAAATATACCTAAGATGGTTTACCCATTCCCATTGGTCGAGAGCCAGTCACGTGGCCGGTTTTACGGTCTATAAAGACCGGCTGGCTGGTCTTAAAACACTTTTCCAGTGACACATGAAAATTGGACTCCTACATGAAATCCGTTGCCTGCCAGTACCGTTTTGTTGGTTAAACGTTCACAATCGTCACTTAGGTATGCGCAATATTGTTTCATAGTCCTAAATTCACACTACACCGGAACAGCTGCGTTCTGCGCCGATAATGAGTTTTTTACGGTTACTCGCGAGAGGGCCATACCAAAGCACATAAGCTAGATGGGTGTTCCGAAGAAAAAAACAATGAAGTGAAATTGTTGAGTAAAATTGTTGGAATTTTTTTTTAAATTGACTTGTTTTGACTTTTAAACTGAAAGTTTTGATATTTTTTTCACCGAAAAGGTATTTATGAACGGGAATAAATATGTGCTTGGCCGCTATGAAACACTATGTTTAATTAAGACCGGTTGGAGTATGGATGCTGATACAGCATTCACTATAATCTAAAAACCACCAGCACACACCTTGCAATAGCACGTCGCTAGATTTCTATTACACATTTCCTAAAGAAATGTTAAGGGTAGTTGATAAACGTAGAAGAACGGTTGCTTAATCTTTTTTAATTTTCAGTGAAGCAGATAGTATTTGGTCACCAAACACAAGCGCACCAGCCCACCTCATACCGCGGTAATCTTGTCCCGTGTAGTTGACGGGATAGGAATACTCCCCATTCAGGTTAGTCGGCACGAGATCCACATTCCCGACTCCTCCAGTACAAGTCTTAAACCACCAGCCTCCCTTCAGCTGAGCGGCACAATTGGCGTTGCCATCGGCGTCATTGTCGCGATCGTAGGTTGAGAACGGCTGGCCTAAGGAAACGTCAGTGAGAGACTTACCTAGCAAACGGATGAAAATGATACCAAGTGCTGAGATTGTTCGAAAAGCAATGTGCTATTCCACTGAGCATGTGTAAGACAAAAAAGCTTCCTCTGAGTACATTCGAATGACTTCTAGCTTAAATTAACTGTACAAACGTTCAACCACCAACCATCAGTGTGTCAACTAACCGATACCAAACCGATGTAACAAAACGTGCCTTTATTAGGTAAACTCCATCTTAAAAGAAGTATCATCTTTTGAAATTTTAGGCGACGAAGACGTGTAAAGGAATCTTAAAGGGACATCTCTGACATATTTTACAGGCACATTTCACAGGTATCTATCAAAGACCACCAAAAAAACTACATCGTGACTATTTACTCGTTGAAAATCAAGTAGATTCCTAGCCAAAATAGAATAAGCTTTGTCAACACAGTCTGCGTGAAAAAGTATCACGCTTTATTTACACATAAATTGACAGGAAAATAAAGACTTGGGGTGAAACAATAACACAGTCTGCGTGAAAAAGTATCACGCTTTATTTACACATAAATTGACAGGAAAATAAAGACTTGGGGTGAAACAATAATACGCATTCAATACTTGGTGATGCAATTTTTTGAAAAGGTAATGTTGACCTACTACGTGAGGTTTCGTACACCGTGTACTTTTTATGCATTGTATAAATTGAATTTCGTGATTTCAATTCTTTGTTTTCCCTTCAATGACACAATGTAAACAAAGCAGGACTTTGGTGTTTGCAATCATGGCGACAAAACTGGCATAATGGACACAACTACTTTGAAATTGTTTCATAAAGGAGGCTATTACGACAACAAGTATCAAAAGGTAAAAGTTCGCATATTACTGTGTTCTTACCAGTGTCCATTCAAAACGAATATTACATTTCTTGAGGGCTTTTATGAATTGTATATAAACAGTAGCATATTTATTTAGAAAGAAGACTAGTTGATACCTTCCCATTCTCGTATTTGATCCACATGTAGTGTGTAGTTGTCACCTGTGATCTTGAACTGCGTCAAGGTTATTCTCTTTAATAAGCCTTTTGCTTCTTCCACTACAATCTGTAGTTTCCAAGTGCCTTCCGAGGTCAGCTGGCGGACTACCTCGTTGCCCAGCCAGAACTCCCCCGTCAGATCACCGAAGCCGTCTCGGTACTCGGCCCAGCTACGGGTGAAATTCACCGACCCGCGTTCACGATTCTGAATCACCTAGAATGAGTCAACAAAGAACGAAGTTACCAAATGAACAACTTTATCACTTTGTGTTATACAAAACGGGACAATTGTCTGTTTTAAGCGACGCCGGACCGATATTACCAACAGGCTACCCAGGGGCGGATACAGGAATTTTTGCAAGAGGGGCCGGGGAGGGTTCATCGGCGAAAAAATCTGAAATATTGAGAGGTTTTTTTTCTCCGGACACTTGGCCTCCGAAAATCAATAGGTTTGGTAGTGGGGGGGAGGGGGGGTGGATCGTACCATACTTTCATGGGGGCGCTGTTTAGATCCAACGATTATTAACACTACAGCGTGTGTCAATAAAAACGCAGGATTCAAAGCGATTTTTTTTTCTGAGAAAATTATGCTACTGGTGTGCCTTATTTGATAAGGATTTGATTGTCCATAATTTCATCTTTGACAAGATTTTTGTTTGGTGGAATTTGGACTTTTGGTTCAAAAGTTATGACAAGTATTGTGAAGCCCTTCTGAAGCGGGTTGGTCTGATTCAATGACCTTAACACAGCGACCAGTTATGTACAATGCAGGTATGCATTGAAGACAATTAAACCAGAACAAAACTTTCTTTGAAACAACTGATGATAAGTATCTTTTAAATTTAATAACTGGACTATCATTGTTTCAAAGCATCATGAATTATTGACTAATAACATTGATTGTGGACTAAAGGATTATGTAAGCCTAATCCTGCCACACATGTCCTTCTTTGTGATCCACAAATACTTTCACCTGTACTGAATTAAAACCTTTCATTATGTAGCGAAATTATGGTCCGAAGTTAGGACGCCCTCTTTTAGTTAGTTTATTCATGAATGCCGTGACGCATGTATACCGCGCGGCTATAAGCAGTGCGCGGTGGCGGGAAAGTCACTCTGTGGCGGGAACAGTTCGAGGCAGTCAAAGTCCTGTGAGTAGTTCTGTTCCGTCCGTCATTGCCCCGTCCGTCGTAGTTACTGCAGAGTCCGCACAGAGTCACGTCCGTTGAAGTCCCGTTAGAGTCACGTCCCGTTTACTGTTAGCCTTGTGAGTAGTTCAGTGTAGTCCAGTGCACCCTTTTTTGGAGTAAATAGACCGAGTCACCGCAGATATTTAAGCTCTCCCTCAGTGTGTAACCCTGTTTAGGTGATCATAGGCGCCACTATAGTAATCCTACCAAGGTGATCTTTGTTTCAATAAATCATTATTCCAATTACTCATCGAGTTTGAGTGCTGTTTTGTAGAAACATCAGACCCCAGTCCCATGCCATTCCCCTGTGTCCGCCCAAGTACAACTAGTGTCTAATCCAACCCCGGTGCGTGGAAGGAAGCAACTGCGAGCGCCTGGCGGTAGACTGCCCCAAAACGGACCTATTCCCCTGGCCTTCCCTACAACCGCTCGTCGGGTCGGCAGAGGGCAATCCCAGGCTACGTCGACACTGGCCGCCACAATTAGGTATGTGTGATTTCACAAATCAGACCAGCTTGAGATTTATAACCCTTCTTCAATGTACTTTATCTCTGGACAGGATTGTCCAAATGAGATGGGATAAAAAGCATAGTGAAGAGAAGGAAAGGTACTTTGAAAAGAGGGTTAACATTATGATGAATAGGGGTGGTTTATATTCTTAATATTTTTGTTTCTAATCCTGCGTTTTTATTGACACACGCTGTATATCACACAATAGTGTACATATACCCCCTAGCCAAGCTGGCTCTGTCCGTATTTTGTGCAAAGGCAGAAATGTTTACCAATAAAACATTTTTGGGTGTCAGAGCAGGGGGAGGGGTTGGCATTTTTTTGTCATAAATTTCCATGGAAAAAAAATTTGGGAGCTGGGGTCCCCCCCCCCTTGATCCGCGCGGACCGCGCCTGCTTCCTTGACAATTTTAACACATTGAGATAAGACGATCGGTTTAATTCCGCGAAGTGCTGATTACACACAACAGGTGTTTAAAGTGCAGGTCAGTGTTATTGAAGGAGGGGGCTGGGCCAGACAAGGGATTTGAATTAATCCTCCCCATTCGGTGACGAGTTCCGCATTTTCCTGCTTTTTGTTTAGTTACATGTTTACTTTGTTTCCCATAATGTTCGAAAATATCACTACGACGCCATCTGTGCACACCAAAGATCCATCGTCAGTGGGATAAGCGTATACACATGTACAACTCGCATACATGCATTAGCACGATATTTGTGTAAAGTTGGCATGAAAAGTTCCATTTTGGGGGTAGACGAACCGCCGACTCTGAGGGAACGGGCCTGACTGCTGATTTCATGTCGGAACTGCATGTATTCGATCGTTGGTGACTTCGTCATACACGCGCATGCATAAAACACTCAAGCTGCGTTAACGTTCGGTTCCATTCGTGCTATACAGGGTGTCCCAAAAAACATTGTGCATAAAGAAATCGCTGATTTTCTCAAAGGTTGGTAAGCACTAGCTAATTAAATTTATAGCATTTTCAAGCCTGTGGTCTTGTTTATAATTGGTAAAAAAAATCAAGAAAATCCAACCTTGCAAACCAAAGATATCTTTGATTTGGTAAGGCTATGTATTTTTCGACCTGCACAATGTACATGTCATTTCCACACTATGCTACACCGTGTGAAGTACGCATGGTTAAATTGAGATGACGTCACACTAACGAACCGGATAAGGATGAGATAAAGCGAATAAACTTACTATCCATATCCCCCTGCAGTAAACGGTCACGCCGTTTGGATATTGCGGTGGGTAGATAGTGTAGACACCCAGCCTAAACATCCCGCTGTCCATGATGTCACTGCAGTCAGCATGTCGGGGAGCTGAGGGTTTTGACGAAATCTCGACCTCAACCGTGGCTTCGGCTCCATCGCTGACTTCTAAATGATTGAGAAGCAATTCAGAAATAACTCTAAATTTAGTTTCGTATTTAAAAGGCTTTGATGTTCCCTTATAGGCAGAACGTGTTCGTATTGTTAAATATCTTTAAGCGAAACCCGAAACAAAAGGTTTTTGAAATCCCTAAGAAATTTTACAATAATTAGACCATTTATGATAGTTGATGCTTGCATCCCTGTGTATTAAAAATGTGCGCTGCACCACTTTGTGACTTCGTTCCCATTGGGATAAAGGGGCGGTGGGTGTTCAGACTTTTTTATTTCTTATAAGGGGGGGTTAATATAAAAGATCCATACTGCGGACGTCAAAACTAATCAGAAAATAAATAAATTAAAACAAAATTTGAAAATGTTAAAGAAAGCTTCGCTGAATGATGGCATATTCTTGAGAAAGGTTGTTCACAGAAAGAGGCAAGGCATGGAAGTCCCATAACGTAGGTTCAATTCATAATGAAGACAATGAATCTAATAATTAAGGTAATAAATTGCTAAAAAAAAATTGAGCTAAATCAACTATTCGGGAGAATACAAAATTCTCAACATTTCTGAATGATAATTATTGAAAAACAATAAAGTAGATAAAAATAAAGTAGATATATTTATATAATATTAATAAAGTAACTATTTTGAAAAGTGACTTCATTGATATTCACAACAAGATGCTTTTGAAGCTGTGATCACTAAGTTCTCCTTACCAGTCGAGTTCCGTGTCCCTGGGCATCGTTTGCGTATTTCTCGAGCGGCTGCTTGCATCCAATGTTCACCAGGAAGCGGCTCCGGTGGCGGACCGAAGTAACAAGTCCTCAACTGACTCTCGACACCAATTAATTGTACTGCAGATTGAAATTGAACCATAATCACCGTTGATGAGAGTGTGTAGTGTGCAGCCGTGGCGAAATATATTTCGCTCTGATAGTTTACTTTGATTGATTGATAGATTGATCGTGTGATGGAGCGGTCATAAACATTAAACGTTTCAAACCAGTTTTGGGGTCTGGCGGCCCATTGATGTAGCAAGAATTTTGTTCGGTGGGGGAAGACATCGACATATCATGGAGTGATGTGACGCTAAGAGACGCTCTTTTTTCTCTCTTGATCTAATAAATAAATATGATTTTTTTTTCAAAGTTGAAGAATAAAAGAATAAAATAATTGACTGGAGCGAGGTCTGAGACTGAGACCTAACGATTGTCGTTCCAGGCCTGGATCCAGAGGGGTGGTTTTGGTGGTCGAACCCCCCAGCTCTGACTCCATTTTTTTATAGAAATATATTACAAATAATGTGAACCCCCCCCCTCCGATCCCTGTTCTGACACCCAAACAAATTGATGACAATCACACCGGTAATAATAATGGGTACGGAGGTATTTGTACACTATTCTGTAATATAGTGTTCATGATTGTCGGATTTAAAAAAGCTGAAAGTATGGTACGAGCCCCCCCCCCTTCCCCACCTATTGAATTTACTGAGGCCAAGTGTCCGGAGAAAAAAAATGTCTACATTATTTTCAGCACTGATTTGCTGATGAACCCCCATGCGTGGACGGTAATTCTGTGTCCCCCTTCCCTCCCCCCCCCCCCCCCTTGGTAAATCTGCCCCCCCCGGACAGATTTACCTTGGGTAAGTCTGTCCCCTCCAAGTAAATCTGTCCCGCTGCCCAACGGAAAATGTGTCCCCCTGATAGTGGCCAGATTATACTTGAATCAATGGTTGGCCAACCGTATATATATGATGTAGTCTACCAATGATTGGTATGTAGCTATAAATTCTGGTCCAGTTGTTTTGCAATTAAAAGCTTGCCAAACGTTTTTCCCTATTTTTGAAATCAACCGACAAACAAGGATGATCTGATCACAAATCATCCAGCTTGTCCTCTATAATATAGTTGCTGACAACGTCGCGGACACTTTCGTCGGGGGCCGCCATCTTGAAATCACGTGAACAGAGTATGGGCTTTCAACATTGGTTAGTTAATGTTTGTGGCTCAGACGTATAGGATGCCCGCACACGGCTGGCGAGATTTGCGCCTTGCAAGGCGAAAAAAAATCGTGTGCCTCACGGCCTCCTGAATGGTGAGGCAGAAAACTCAGAAAAAATTGACCGCACACTGTGACCAGTGAGCTATAGGGCCTACGTGCTAATAAGCAGACTGCCATAAATGACTTTTTTGCTCGGCTATAATAGATCTCGTGTAAAGCGCGGGCTTAACATAGGGCTGGATAGCTCAGTTGGTAGAGCACCGGAACGGCAATCCAGAGGTCGCCCGTTCAAACCCCGCCCAGTCAAATTCTTTGTTCAATTTGGGAATGGAATAAATAAAATCAGAGAGCATTTTGTTTCACCTGCAGTGGCAAATGGGTTTTTAAACCAGACGTTCAGTTACTGCCCCACCGCATTCCCTTATGAGCATTAATAATTATTCCACAACTATAAATAGGCCAATTTTGTTAATTGGCTCATTTCAAGTGAAAAACTCTGGTTTTGCTAGAATATATATATGATTTATTATTATTATTATACGTGTAAAGGTACCATGAAGGAGACACGGTATCGTAATTTCTTCGAGACACCGATCATTAGGGAGACATTTTCATGTCTCCCTGATGTCACAGTCCCCCATTTAGAGGCGCAATTGGGTTATTTTTGTTGCTCTTGGTCTAATTAGTAAACATACACAAATTCGTGGAAAAAGGAAAACGGAATATTGTGTTAGGGCACATTTAAGTTTGAAAAATGTTGTGCACAAGTATATGGGAATGTCTCCCAAATGTCCAATCCAGGGTAACAATAATAATTATTATTATTATTTATTCGACCCCAACAGCACAAAAACAAGAACAGACAAAATATATATACATGTACAGAACAGAAATACAAAGAAATACAAATTACCATACAAAAATAACAAGACAAATACATTATATATTTTGTTCGGGATGTCGCGGGGTCTATTCCAGTTAGGAAAAACCCCAATGATATAATCCAACCGGTTCAGTCGACAAAATAATCAAAGAAATAAAAATGTACAGAAATAGGTGTATTTACAGCTCGAATTAAAAAGGAGTTTTAATTCAAATCACTCAAACACTCTTCAACTTGAAGTCAAAACAAAATAAAAGCAAAGGAAGTGGATATGTAAACACAAATGAAAATGCACAGAATATTACAATAATTTATACAATGCAAGCAAAGGATAAGTTGTTCGCAGTTGCGTCTCCCGTGGTCTTGTCCAGATCCAGCGATGACCGACGATTCGAATCCAGTCACGTCCACGAACGCGCGAGTACAAAGTTCGCGAAAAGACTGAAGTTCACGGAGCGAGAATTAAAACATCAGAGAAGAAGGGGAGGTCCGGGGACGTCAAAGTACTACAGCATGCGGAAACTAGCGACTGCAACTTCCGGAAGGACGCAACTCGTCAGCGGACGGCCAGGGGTGTGATGAGATGAAAAGATAATATGGAGGAAAGCGGAACAGAAAATCGTCACTCAGCTCCACAAGTGGTAGAAGTAGTAATGCACAGGTCTCGTCCTCGTCCAAAATGACAAACGGCAGGAGAACCTGTGCCAGGAAAATGATGGGTTTACAAAATAATGAAAGTGTAACAGCGGTGATTCCAGTCCAGAGCAAGGAGAGTGATGTACTCTACACCAGAGCAAGGAAAGGAATCGTAATTAACTAAATTATTTTATAAACAAGTCTATAAAAGTAACCAAAAGAATATCAACTAAAAATATATATTAAAAACTTAACCTAAAAATAACTATGGTCATCAGAAGAAGATCCATAAAATCCTTCTTAAAACCAAACACTGAAACTATTCCCACAGTTCATTAATCTGGGCTCACACTGAGATAACCAAAACACGAGCCTAAGACCAGTTCTTAAGTAAAGATAAACAACGAGCACAGTGCGACTAGCCTACAACAGGTGGATGATGATAAAACAACAGTAAATTCTCGTGCATACGAAATGAGCAATCTACAGTGTACCCAAGGTCAACCAAAACTTTCACACACTCTGGCCCGGTCTGGACCATGGACAGAGTCTTGCACACAAGATTACAAGATAAGATCAGTGCTAGAATGTCTCAGATAAACAGAGCGGCTGGACCCACACGTGGTCAGGCTAACTTAAAGTGGCAGAACTGTACTAGTGACTGTGATAGTACACAAACATGTGTTTGCTAAATCATAGGCTAAATCCACTTACAGTTAAAGGAGCAAACTAAGAACTCAAATCTAAAGCAATTAATCAAACCAATTCCTACAATGAATGAATTGACATAATTCAGAATTGGCACGATCGATACAAGAATCAGACATCTATTAAACTTCAAGTTATATCTGATCTAATCAAAAGGAAATGCTCAACTAATCTAAGGAATAAAATAACTATTCGGCAATCAATAAGCAAGAAAAGTTCAAGTAAGTTTCAAAATGTTCAAGCAACCCTGTGATGTGAAATCATAAATCAGCATCAACTTGAAAAGTTAAAAGCAATAGGTTGAACATATATCTTCATCAACTTCAATCTTTCTAATCATCATTAAGAAACTCCAAACAGTCCAAAATGAAATATACATGAATCAGATCATACAGTATCTTTCATGGAATAAACTGAATCCATGGACCAATGGAGGTGATCCACTAAAGATAACTTTCAAAACAGAAGTCATAAAGATCCATTCAAATATAGAGCAGAATATTGTAACGACAGCATGAATTGGAATCAGACGCAATCAATATGTACAAAGGAAAGAACTCGTTCAAATAAGTTTCATAGTAGAAAATAACTATCGACTCATCATCAAGCATAGAAGTTGAGAACGAAAAGTAAATATTCTCTGAAAATACTCCAGACAATTAATAGTTCACTAATGAACTTATACTAGTGATAAATATATACTTAAATGAAGACAAATTTGGAAAACTTACCTGTGCCAGGAAAATGATGGGTTTACAAAATAATGAAAGTGTTCAGCGGTGATTCCAGTCCAGAGCAAGGAGAGTGATGTACTCTACACCAGAGCAAGGAAAGGAATGCCGCACCCGCGCACCAACAACCCATCACTCCAGGCCAGGCTGTTGCCCCCCACATTGTCTTACATAATACCAGTGAACCATGCCTGACACAGGGCAACACCACAGAGGGTATGCCTAGAAGAAATTTGATGAGGCAGCATAACCACCTTGGGAAAAGTAGACTTGTTCTAGTCATACAACAAATTAAAATAATTGCAATTTTGGGGGGTATGACACTCTCCCCTTTTTAAATCATGTCGTCCCGACATGAAATTTCAATGTGTCAACACATAGGAAATTATATGTGCAAAAAGCAAGACTGAACCATGGTAAGAAACTGCTTTCGGACAGCCATTTGTTCTTCCATCAGCTTGGTACTCGATTTACCCACTCGACCATACCCAAAGCGGTTCGGTGGCTGTCTGCGACGGACTGGCCATCGACCTCTTCGCTCTGGGGTAGCAGGAGAGTCTTCTGTCGTTGATTCGTCTGAAGATAGAGAGTCAGGCTCGGAAGAGGCTTCTGCGGAGGGGACAGGGCTGGGAACTGGTTCAGCCGGATCTTCAGCAGCAACGACGGGGAGGGGCTCGGACGCAGAACTCTCTGGGGGGTCTTCCTGCTGAGGTTCAGACAGTGCCGGATCCGTGACTGGTTCTGCAGGGGTGAACACTGCGGCATTCGGATCTAACTGTCCACTTGTTGATCCCCCGTCGCTGGCACTAACGTGTCCATTCCTCGGAGCTGGTATCGGGCGAGTCCTGTTCTCAATTGTCACCGTGGGCACTGATGACTCCGACTCACTGTCTCTGAAGAGAGGCACATCATTGGCTCTAACTGCGAGGGAAGCATCCTTCCGTCTGGGGGGTCGGCGTGGTGCAACCCTCGGAGGAGGACCAGGTGGAGAGAGTTGTATCTCGGGTTGGGCATCGGGAAGATGCCCACAAGGTAACAGCATGTTACGATGCAGAGTTCTGTCTGGCCCACCATCTTCTGGTCGCACCACATACACAGGCATGTCATTAGCGATCCTCCTTATGACCTGGTAAGAAGTGGTTGTCCAGCGATCAGCCAACTTGTGCTTACCAGTGAGGCCTACATTCCTCACTAGAACTCGGTCGCCGACTTCCAGGGCTTGGTCACGGACCCTCCTGTCATAACGCTCCTTATTGTAGCGCGCAGCTTTGGCAGCTTGTGCAGCAGCCACTTCATGAGCACGTCTCAGGCGATCCTTCAGGTCTTGGATGTATTTGTGATGCGAGACTGCCTTCTTAGGTGGGTTGTTGATGCCGAACTGCAAGTCGATGGGTAGACGGGGTTCACGACCAAATATCAGTGAATAGGGTGACATTCCCGTAGCGTTGTTCTTGGTGCAGTTATATGCATGGACAAGGGGGCGTACATGAAGTCGCCAATTCTTCTTCTCAGCATCCAGAGTCCCGAGCATGCTGATGAGAGTCTGATTAAATCTCTCAACTTGCCCGTTCCCCTGGGGATGGTATGGCGTAGTTCGGGACTTCCTAATGCCAGCCAATTGGCATAGCTCCTTAATCAAGCCAGCCTCGAAGTCTCGACCCTGATCCGAATGGAGGCGCTCGGGGAACCCGTAGTGAATGAAAAACTCTTCCCACAACACCTTTGCTACTGTCCTGGCTTTCTGATCCTTAGTTGGGTACGCCTGCGAGTATCGAGTGAAATGGTCGGTGATCACTAGAATGTTGGTAGTATTCTTGCTGTCGGGCTCCAGGGAAAGAAAGTCCATGCACACCAATTCCATGGGGTGGGTAGTGGAGACCAATGGTGCTCTTCTCGTCACTTTCTGCTTCCGACGGAGACACCGGGGGCACATCTGACACAATTTCTCGATGTCTTCAGCCATTCGGGGCCAGTAGAAGCGGGCTCGGGCAAGGTCCAGGGTCCTCTCGTAGCCCAGGTGTCCAATCTGGTCATGCACACCATCAAAAGCAATGTAACGCTGGCTTTTGGGTAAAACCAGTTGTTGTCTGGGCGACTCTCCTGGACTGGCACTCTCGCGGTAAAGTACCCCATCCTTCAGAACCAGATGCTTCCACTGTCGCAGGTAGATCTTGATCCCGTCTGACAGTGCGGACCGTTCCTCCGCTGATGGCTGTGCTCCTCTCTTGAGGCAATCGACCATGAACCTTATTTCCGTGTCACCCTTCTGCAAACCAACCCAATCACTGGTGGTCAGACCAGGAATGGAGTCATGGTCTGGTTGCTCAACACTGGAAAGATCATCAGGTACAGCACTTGTACTATCCGTGATAGTCTCCAACAGGACGCAGGTAGGAGTGTGGTCATCCCCTAGTACTTCGACTACCTGTTGACAAATGGTGGACACGGTCGACTCATCCAACACAACATCAACACCTAGGACCCTATCACGTAATTGCTGAATCTGCTTGTCGTGATCAATGGACTCTTCGTCTTGGGGCTGAACATCTTGCGGACGTCTAGACAGGCCATCAGCATCTGCGTTCTTCGAACCCGGCCGGTACTGAATGCTGAAGTTGTAGTTGGCAAGGGCAGCCAACCACCGCTGCCCAGTCGCATCGAGTTTGGCAGACGCCAGGATGTAGGTCAGCGGATTATTATCCGTTAGAACTTTGAAGTTACCGCCATACAGATAATCATGGAACTTCTCAGTCACCGACCACTTTAGCGCCAAGAACTCAAGCTTGTGAGCAGGGTAGTTGGCCTCGCTTCTTGACAGACCTCTGCTGGCGTAGGCGATGACCTTCAACCTTCCTTCCTGTTCCTGATAGAGCGCTGCCCCAAGGCCGGTGATGCTGGCATCTGTGTGAAGCAGAAAGGGGGAGTTGTAGTCCACGAACCCTAGGACCGGAGCGGTTGTCAGCTTCTCAATCAGGGCATCAAAGGCATCCTGGCAGTGTGGTGTCCATAGGGCCCCAAAGGGTTCGGTGGCACTTCTGTAGTTGGTCTTCTGTTTCCTCCCCTTTTTGAATCTCTTCTTAGTAAGGTCACATCCGGCGGTCAGTTGATTGAGAGGTCGGGCAATTGAGGAGTAGTTCGCCACAAATCTCCGGTAGTAGCCCGTAAACCCTAGAAAGGACTTCAACTCCCGGGCATTTGTCGGCGTGGGCCAGGACTTCACTGCCTGGATCTTGTCTGGATCGGTGCTGACTCCTTCCCTGGACACCACGTGGCCTAAGCATTTGACTGATGTTTGGAAGAACTGGCATTTTGCGTGGTTGAGTTTGAGACCAAACTCCTGCAAACGGCCAAGAACCTCCAACAGCCTCTGCTCGTGTTCTTCCAGAGTTTTGGAGAATATGAGGAGATCGTCCAGATAAACCATGACATCCATCAGGTTCAGATCCCCCACACATTTCTCCATAAGCCTCTGGAAGGTCGCTGGGGCATTGGTGATGCCCTGTGGCATCCTGTTGAACTCAAAGAACCCCAGGGGACACCAGAAGGCGGTCTTGGCCTTGTCGACCTCCTCCAGCTCTATCTGGTAATACCCGGACTTGAGGTCCAGGCACGTAAACCACTGGGCACCATTTAGAGCGTGGAGGGTCTCCTCAATCCTAGGTATGGTGTATTGGTCCCTGATGGTCCTCGAGTTCAACTTGCGGTAGTCGATGCATAACCTCACATCGCCATTCTTCTTCCGGACGACCACAATAGGTGAAGCAAACTGACTTTCGGAAGGGCGGATGATGTCACGGTCCATCAGCTCCCTCAGATGTCTTCTCACGTCTAAGTAGTCTGCGGGGGCGATGTTCCGTGACCTCACACGGAAGGGGGAGTCGTCAGAGAGGTGGATCTGGTGTTTGACTGCTGAAGTGCAGCCAATGTCCAAATCCCCTCTGGAGAACACCTGCGACCTCTCCCGTAAGAGCCGGGTGACCCGTTCTTTTGTCTCTTCTGGAATGGGCGAACCCTTGAAGTCAAATTCAAGTGGTTGCCCCTCTGGGACCTCAATATTCGCGCAACTGGCCTGATGTCTAGGGGATGTGACTTTTCCATCTAATCTATCTGGGTTTAGGGACTGAAGCACCTCCACAGCATAGGCATGGGCGATGGTGATACCTTCTGGGAGAATGATATCATGCTCGGACTCATTCCTCACCATCACTGCCACCTTGCCTCCAGAATTTGGGGAAATGACGTCTACTGTCCGTTGGACGACCAGACCACCAGGAGAAAAACAACCTTCACCAGACTCAACCATAATGACTGCCTCCGCCGGGAATGAATTCGCAATTGAGCCTTGCAGTTCTACATGGCTGCCCCTCTTTATTGACACAGGACCGCTGAGAAGCTGAACATCTGATGCTTTGCCGTCTGGCTTAGTCGACATGGCAGAAGCTTCAATCTGGCGGTAGGCTGCCACCCAAGCGCTGGTTACCTGTAACTTCTGGAGGAAGTTTGGGCCAGCCTCTTGTTTGCAGCTTTCCAACAGCCTCCCGACAATGTTGGTGTTCGTGCCTAGAAGGAGAGGTGATCGGTTGCTGCCATCTCGGCTGGGGGTGACCAGTGCCAACGTCGTGGTCTCCATGTCAACTCCAGCCGTCTCTTTTGTGAATCGCACCTTCACCTCTATGTACCCCAGGTAAGGCACCGATCGTCCACTTGCTCCAACCACAAGAAGATTGGTGATGGGCTGTAGTGGATGATGACGAAGATGAGTCCTGTAAAAGGACTCAGCGATGCACGTTACCTGGGATCCAGTATCCATAAGGCATGGGACTTGAGTACCCTCTATCTCAGCAGTAAGAATGGCTGGGTTGCCCACCAGCTTCTTCGGTAGCCCTTGGAGAGGGTTACTGCTCATGCTGAGGCAGAGGGTTGACGTCTTGGATTCTTCTCGCCTTATGTGACTTGGTATACTCTTGGCCGCAGGTCGTCCCGCTACTGGCGGCCACCTTCGTTTCCCGAAGTGGAAGCGGGCTTACACCTCGAGGCCATCTGCTGTTGAACCAGTGGTGCGTTGGTTTCGTTTGCGCACTCCGTCAGCCGATGCCCCTGCTGTCCACAGTTGAAGCAGATCAGCGGATGTCTTGCTCTCGGCTTCTGCACTTGAGGATTGTGTGGATGCGGGCGTGACCAGCCAGACTTCTGTTGCCCCGAACTGGTTGAGGCCCCATGGTGATGATCTGCTGTCTTAACTGCAGCCAACTGCTGCTGAAGGAGAGCTACAGCTTCTTGAAGCTGCTTCACATCATCTGTGGGGATGGAGGATGCCTCTGCTACGACAGCTACTCGCTTCGTCGCCACCTTCTGCTCTCCTACCCTTCTCTCCTCCTTCTCTCGTTCTCTCTGCTCCTCAAGCCGCACCTCCTGCAGGAGAGAAACGAAATTGGGAGGAGTTGGGCGCTTCTTCAGGTCAAGCTTCATCAGCAGTGGTTCATGGTAAAGGCAGCCCCTCGTGAATTGCTGGATGCGGACATTGTCGACGCGATCGGGATTCACGCCACCAGTATCCTGTACCCGAGTCAGCAGTTCCTGCAATCGTACCAGGTACTCGGAGGCTGCCTCTACTGGTCGCTGGAAGCATTCGCTGAATCGCAGGTACAGCTCGTCGCCATCAGCGGTTACACCATAGGCCTTCTCGAGTCCGTCTAGGCATTCTTCGGCTGTGGCCTCCTTCCCCAATGCCCACACGATGTTGCTCGCCGGTGGGAGAAGTGATTCGATTACCCTGCTGAGCTTCTCTGACGAAGAGATGTTCGAGTCATCAACCAGCTGGCGTGCTGGCCTCTTCCAGCTTTCATAGTCGAACTCGCCGGATGGTACGGGGGACTTGCCAGAAAACAGTCGAAGCCGCCGCCGGTGTGTGGATGATGAAGATACGACATGCTTCACCACCGCTTCTCCCACCGCTTTGGGCACAGGCTGGTCTGATGTAGTGGGTTTAGACGGAGTAGTGGACAGATCTTCCAGACCTTTAAGAAATCCTCTAAAGCATCTTTAAATTCTGTGTCAGACATGGTTCAACAAAATTACAGCCAAAAGAAAATAGAACTATTCTTACAAACTCAATACAAAACAAAATGTAATACAACAGCAAAAGAATAGAGTGTATGAGCAATTGTGAACTGTGGTTGCTAATAAATTTGATTAGCAATATAACTTAAATCCGGGTGGTGCCTCCAATTTTGTCGCGGGGTCTATTCCAGTTAGGAAAAACCCCAATGATATAATCCAACCGGTTCAGTCGACAAAATAATCAAAGAAATAAAAATGTACAGAAATAGGTGTATTTACAGCTCGAATTAAAAAGGAGTTTTAATTCAAATCACTCAAACACTCTTCAACTTGAAGTCAAAACAAAATAAAAGCAAAGGAAGTGGATATGTAAACACAAATGAAAATGCACAGAATATTACAATAATTTATACAATGCAAGCAAAGGATAAGTTGTTCGCAGTTGCGTCTCCCGTGGTCTTGTCCAGATCCAGCGATGACCGACGATTCGAATCCAGTCACGTCCACGAACGCGCGAGTACAAAGTTCGCGAAAAGACTAAAGTTCACGGAGCGAGAATTAAAACATCAGAGAAGAAGGGGAGGTCCGGGGACGTCAAAGTACTACAGCATGCGGAAACTAGCGACTGCAACTTCCGGAAGGACGCAACTCGTCAGCGGACGGCCAGGGGTGTGATGAGATGAAAAGATAATATGGAGGAAAGCGGAACAGAAAATCGTCACTCAGCTCCACAAGTGGTAGAAGTAGTAATGCACAGGTCTCGTCCTCGTCCAAAATGACAAACGGCAGGAGAACCTGTGCCAGGAAAATGATGGGTTTACAAAATAATGAAAGTGTAACAGCGGTGATTCCAGTCCAGAGCAAGGAGAGTGATGTACTCTACACCAGAGCAAGGAAAGGAATCGTAATTAACTAAATTATTTTATAAACAAATCTATAAAAGTAACCAAAAGAATATCAACTAAAAATATATATTAAAAACTTAACCTAAAAATAACTATAGTCATCAGAAGAAGATCCATAAAATCCTTCTTAAAACCAAACACTGAAACTATTCCCACAGTTCATTAATCTGGGCTCACACTGAGATAACCAAAACACGAGCCTAAGACCAGTTCTTAAGTAAAGATAAACAACGAGCACAGTGCGACTAGCCTACAACAGGTGGATGATGATAAAACAACAGTAAATTCTCGTGCATACGAAATGAGCAATCTACAGTGTACCCAAGGTCAACCAAAACTTTCACACACTCTGGCCCGGTCTGGACCATGGACAGAGTCTTGCACACAAGATTACAAGATAAGATCAGTGCTAGAATGTCTCAGATAAACAGAGCGGCTGGACCCACACGTGGTCAGGCTAACTTAAAGTGGCAGAACTGTACTAGTGACTGTGATAGTACACAAACATGTGTTTGCTAAATCATAGGCTAAATCCACTTACAGTTAAAGGAGCAAACTAAGAACTCAAATCTAAAGCAATTAATCAAACCAATTCCTACAATGAATGAATTGACATAATTCAGAATTGGCACGATCGATACAAGAATCAGACATCTATTAAACTTCAAGTTATATCTGATCTAATCAAAAGGAAATGCTCAACTAATCTAAGGAATAAAATAACTATTCGGCAATCAATAAGCAAGAAAAGTTCAAGTAAGTTTCAAAATGTTCAAGCAACCCTGTGATGTGAAATCATAAATCAGCATCAACTTGAAAAGTTAAAAGCAATAGGTTGAACATATATCTTCATCAACTTCAATCTTTCTAATCATCATTAAGAAACTCCAAACAGTCCAAATGAAATATACATGAATCAGATCATACAATATCTTTCATGGAATAAACTGAATCAATGGACCAATGGAGGTGATCCACTCAAGATAACTTTCATAACAAAAGTCATAAAGATCCATTCAAATATAGAGCAGAATATTGTAACGACAGCATGAATTGGAATCAGACGCAATCAATATGTACAAGGAAAGAACTCGTTCAAATAAGTTTCATAGTAGAAAATAACTATCGACTCATCATCAAGCATAGAAGTTGAGAACGAAAAGTAAATATTCTCTGAAAATACTCAAGACAATTAATAGTTCACTAATGAACTTATACTAGTGATAAATATATACTTAAATGAAGACAAATTTGGAAAACTTACCTGTGCCAGGAAAATGATGGGTTTACAAAATAATGAAAGTGTTCAGCGGTGATTCCAGTCCAGAGCAAGGAGAGTGATGTACTCTACACCAGAGCAAGGAAAGGAATGCCGCACCCGCGCACCAACAACCCATCACTCCAGGCCAGGCTGTTGCCCCCCACATTGTCTTACATAATACCAGTGAACCATGCCTGACACAGGGCAACACCACAGAGGGTATGCCTAGAAGAAATTTGATGAGGCAGCATAACCACCTTGGGAAAAGTAGACTTGTTCTAGTCATACAACAAATTAAAATAATTGCAATTTTGGGGGGTATGACAGGGATAAAACACGAGACCAAAAAACAAGAAAACTTCATTGATAATGAGAAGTTACCCAGCTGCTTTTGAGCTATATTTTCCCCTTTCTCCTCATGGCAATATACTTGAATCCGTCGACTGTGTGTAATGACACCACAATAATTAGCAATGGTCCCTTTTTTTGGTATTGCGTAGGTGAAAAAAGGGTGAATTGCATTGCCCGTGTGAGTTAATACCAATCTTTTAACCACGACAGAAGCAGAAATGAATGGTTGAACAAGCCCAAATATACAGATGCTAATTAGCAAGAAGACAAATATACAGATGCTAATTAGCAAGAAGACACCGATGAGCAATCAAACGGAAAAATACTTGAAACAAAAAAGAAACGTATCGCACACTATCGAGTGATGAGGTTTTTGGCTACTCCGCGTATGCAATTACTGAACTGCTTGCCTCTCCGTCCGCTTACGCATGATTGCTAATGCCTTAGTGTTATGCGTCTAGTGGTGTTTTTATTCACTAAGATAATGGGGAAGCGCCCTATCATCCAATGAGGTTCCCCCACATTTCGAATTTGGAACCTCCGAACGGCCGCCCCCCCCCCCTTCCCCGATAATTTAGGTTCTGGATCTGCCGGTGAATACACGACAATCCTTAGCACCAAAGTTTTAGTACACATTACGTGACAGGTGTGGAAGGATATTCTATCCCCCAGGATGTTTTTTTCCCCGGACAGTTTCTCCTAGGAAACTCCTTCCCTTCTAGGATATTCTGTCCCCTACTTCAGCGGAGAATTTGTTCCTTCGGGAGTTGTTATTGTTTCCATGCAGTAGGCTTATATAACGCATGATTTGTTCATTTCTGTTATACGAATAATATATATATATATATAGGTTTTTCTGGCCACTTGACAAATATTTTTCATTTCAAATTGACCAACTCTATCATTCAATTTCGTCCACAAAAAATTCCATACGCTTGTAACAAAATCAAAGTCATTTACCATTCAATTTCAAAGTTTGGTCACCCTCTTCGTATTACGAAAGCTTGAATTGCCTTCCGCGATACCGCGTAACCGTGATAATTTATCACCGAAATCCGGAATTCAAAGATAATCCCTTCCTCGATACGGCGTTACCGTGATAATTTATCACAGAAATCCGGAATTCAAAGATAATCCCTTCCTCGATACCGCGTTACCGTGATAATTTATCACAGAAATCCGGAATTCAAAGATAATCCCTTCCTCGATACCGCGTTACTGTGAAAATTTAGAAATCCAGAATTCGCAGATTTTGTTGTCCAAGGTCACATTTTTGGATAGGTGGTTGGCTGCTTAAATTCTAGTCAATATTGGATAATATTGAAGACTTAAAGTAAAATGCCCAATTTGAAACTCAAAATATGAAACGGCCTAAATTTGACGTGATGAACTTTATCATAGGATCGAGTATTCATATACTTTGGAATCATTGTGCCAGTGCTCGATCTCATTTTCGAGGAAAGAGGAATTTACCACCCTGGCGATGGTAATTAGCACCAAACCACAGCGCCGTGTCAAAATCTTGCTTTACGTCTAGCAAAATCTTGCTTTACGTCTAGACAAGTAAAGATGCACTTGTAACGCAGTATCAAGAATAGATATCTTTGAATTCCGGATATCTATGATAAATTATCACAGTAACGCGGTATCGAGGAAGGGGTTATCTTTGAATTCCAGATTTCTGTGATAAATTATCACGGTAGCGCGGTATCGAGGAAGAAATTATCGTTGAATTCCGGATTTCTGTGATTAATTATCACGGTAACGCGGTATCGAGGAATAGCTATCTTTGAATTCCAGATTTCTGTGATAAATTATCACGGTAACGCGGTATCGAGGAAGAAATTATCGTTGAATTCCGGATTTCTGTGATAACTTATCACGGTAACGCGGTATCGAGGAAGGAATTATCTTTGAATTCCAGATTTCTGTGATAAATTATCACGGTAACGCGGCAATTCAAGCTTCCGTACTCTTTAGTCACCGGGTCGAGAATATTCGTCATTTCAGATCAAATTCGTCCAAGCTGTTGCCGAATGGCAGCATATAAGTATTGTCATGTTACTCCATTTATGGTTGATCTTCATTGGCTTCCAGTGAGGTTTAGGATTAATTTTAAATTTCTGTTGTTGACTTATAAATGTTTTTATGGTTTAGCTCCGGTTTACCTTAGCCAACTTATCATTAAGAATCCCTCATCCCGTTACAATTTTCGTAGTTCTCACGATGACACTCTCCTGGGCTACCCTTTTCGCCGTACCAAAGTTACCCTTGGGGATCGTGCTTTTGTTAATGCCGCCCCTACACTCTGGAATGCCCTCCCGATTCACATTAGGAGAGCTAACAGTGTTGATAACTTCAAGTCTCTGTTAAATTCTCATCTTTTTAAGTTGGCCTTTTACTGATTTTATTGTTACTTCTTTGTATTTTAACATGTGAAATGGTGGGTCGTTCTGAGCTCCTTGCGAGTAATTTTTGTGCTGTTACTTTTTTGTTTTTAATGTGTGCAATAGCGCGTCATGGTACTTTAATTAATATTTTACTGTACAGCGCATTTGAACAAAATCATATTGGAATTTGCGCTTTATAAATGAATAAATTATTATTATTATTAGGATATTGAATTCGTCATGAATCAATTAGACGAATTCTATTTGGCGTAGACGAGACGAAATCGAATACTCCAGGACGAAAACGTGTGCTCTTTGTTTGAATTGGCTTGATCTGAATTTGAAATTGTCTGACAAAAAAAGTGCTCTGAATTGATGTTGATGGACGAATTTGAAAACTAGAAACGGTGAATTCGAATGATAAACGCTTTAAACTAGCCGGGAAAACCTTTATTATGTATAGGTTTTCCCGGTTATTTTAACACTTGTATCACACAAATTCCTCATATCGATACTTTAAATTCGTCCCCAAACATCGCCAAGCTCAATTCTCGATTTGAATTTCAGAAAGTCACCACTAGATTTCATTTAAGGTTCAGTATAATTCAATTTTTTAGCTTACCGATTCGTCCTAAATATATGAAATTCGTCTCGTGTAGCACTCGGCGTTGAATTGAAAAAGCAAATTCGTTTTTTTGTCATTCGTTTTAATGTTCAACTTTGTAAATGAATTCTCTATTAACACATTTCATTTCTGGCGACTTAAAACGTATACGATTAGAAAATGCGCCCAATCTTTAGACTTATTAATTTGGAAGAATTGTGCGCATTAAAACAATGATAATTTAACATATATTTCCTTATATGTACATAAATATAAGTAGTTAGCTGCAAGGTTTGAATTTTTATTTCTGTGTTTCACAATTAACATTGGAGTCAAGAATAGACATTTCACAATATTCACTTTACTTATGGCATGGACAGTCAGCATTAGGGTCAAACACCTTCTTAATGTTGCTCTTTGAAAGACATATACCTTATTTCTGTTGTTTTATTTATATACATATATCAAAGAGCAACATTACAAAAGTGTTTGATCTTAATGCTTAATTTCCATGTGCTAATCAAAGAGCATATTGTGAAAGTTCTATTTCTGATTCTAATGTTTAGAAGAAAAAAAATCAAAATTTACAGCTAGCTTCTTTCATTTATAAGGAAATATTTGTTAAAAATTAGAATTTAATTAATGCGCACACTTCTTGAAATAAGTCCAAAGATTGGGCACATTTTTAATCGTGACGTTTAAGTCACCAGAGACGAAATTGAATGAAAACAACATTAAAACGAATGACACAAAAAAACCAAATTTGCTTGTTCAATTCAACGCCGATTGCTACACGAGACGAATTTCATATATTTAGGACGAATCGGTAAGCTAAAAATTTGAATTATACTGAACCTTAAATGAAATCTAGTGGTGACTTTCTGAAATTCAAATCGAGAATTGAGCTTGGCGATGTTCGGGGACGAAATTAAAATATGGATATAAGGAATTCGTGTGATACAAGTGTTAAAATGACCGGGAAAACCTATACATAAGGCTTTGACCCTCAAGCCTCGAGGCCAAGGCCAAGGCTTAACCCCAAGGCCAAGGCCAAGGCCACGGCCCTGTTTTATGAAATGACCACTGATATAGAACTAATTATAGTCACATGAGTGACACATCATCACGCAAGGGAGGATCCAGAACACAATTTAAGATATTTTAAGATATTTTGGTCTCCCCAAAAAAAGTGGGTCAAAAAATGACGGCTTGGGCTTCGGGGCCCGCTTAAGGGCCCCGAAAAAAAATTGGATTCGAGATGCTCTGTGGTGCGATTTGAGGCAATTTCTGACCATTTTAACCGATGTTTTTTGAGGAAAAGATGGTGGTGCACTCATTGCCTGCCTTTATTACGACGTCACATAAAAAAAGAATGTTTTTTTTTTTGGGGGGGGGGGGGGGTTTGGCCCCTTTTGGCCCCCCCTGGATCCGCCCTTATCATCACGAATTGCTTGTTACAAAGAATAACATTTCTTTAATTGCAATCAACATGCTCGCATAGGCCTACACCATTGTATGACTGCACTGAATCTATTAAAGTATAAGTTCAGGTCTTCAATATGGTTTAACTAAACAAAATAATGATTTACTTCTATATTGACACACAATTCTCCCAAGTGTAACAAAAGGGGGATCCAAGAAACTGATTTGGGAATTTTTTATTTGCTGGCCCAACATGGTCAGAAATATCTTATCAGCATTATCTAAAACAGATACATGCAAATCTTTAGCACTTATCAGGGAGACATATACAACCAATCAGATCTATTCCATAGTTATATGCAATTAAAGTGATCATCTCATTAGCCCCACAAGTGTACGGAATATTTTTGCAGCAAATCTACTACAATGGTAACAAAATGTGATGCTACAAAAGTGGAAGTGTGCCCAACACACAAATCTACAGGGTGCTTCCCTCCTCCATGGTAATACAATTAAAATGGTAACAGCAAATTTCGAACAGATTTATCTGGTGGAAAATGCAAAAATCTATGGGCCTTGAAGAGCCTTGACTCAAAATTGCAAGGCCCTGAACCCTCAAGGCCAAGGCCAAGGCCAAGGCTTTTGCCCTCAAGCCTCGAGGCCAAGGCCAAGGCCCTAAAATCCAGCCTTAAGGCAGCCTTAAGGCCAAGGCCCAGCATCAAGGCACTACATCACTGATGGATACCAGATGCACTGTAAATGCCTCAAATTCTTTTGCAGTGTGTGTTAAAAAAACATTACTATACTTTTAGTCATGTACGACAAAATTGTCAACTTACCGAGAACGACGGTCGCAAGTATGGGGAGAGCCACGGGTAGATTCATCGTGACAGCCCGGTAGCTGCTGGCTGATCCTCGCTTCTTTGAGTCCAATGTTGAAGCTTGAATGTCGATCACTACTGTTGATGAGTACGTAGCAGATTCGGATGTTTGACAAAATCGGAACTTAACGAGAAAATGTGCTGATGCAAGAGTGTTGTGTTACATTGAACTCTACAATAGTAGGCGTTGGCCACATCAGCTATTCATCATGTGACATATCACGTGAATGAAATGCATGGCTGCATTATATAATTCCACTCGAATTGTTCAAAAAAAATGCTAAAACCATGCAGCTAAAGAATGCAACAGAAATGCTATACAGAATCTCTGGTTGATAAAGTGCGATACTGAACAAACTGTTACTCACAAATCGTTACAAATATCTGTTTTACATTTCATCCCACTTTGTAAATTATTTTTCACCCTGGTTAGGCCCCTCCTTGAATATGGGAGTACTGCTTGGAACGCTTATGCCACGTACCAAAAACATCTCTTCACTTGAAAGAGTCCTTGCAGATGAAACGTGCAGCTCGCACGTTTCATCTGCAAGGATTTTTCAAGAAGCAGCAGCGTAACTCAGATGTTGGCTACCTTGGGCTGGACATCACTTGAAGAGAGGAGGGAATCAAACCAACTAGTATTTTTGTACAAGGTCATCAACAACACAGTAAACATTCAACCAGATGCACTGCAACCGAAAAGTAACAGACAAAGGAGGGGGAACAACTGCCAATTTAATGAAATCACCGCAAGAACCAATGTCTACATGCAATCCTTCTTACCAAGAACAGTCAGAAAATGGAACAAATTACCCCAAGATGTCATCAATGCCCAAAACCACAATCAATTTAAATCATTGATTTAGTTATTATGCCACTCTCCAAGCCTCTTAGTTATACTTCCTCGAGGAGTTCTGAAGAGGATAACCACTAAGTACCAAGTACCAAGTATTAATTTTCAAATCAAGATTGAGACTCCTCACATTATTTTTTATAACGGGGCTACTCTTCGACGCTTGATCTAATCAGTCGATAGGTGGCAGCAGACATGTTTACCGTTTCCCTCATACAACTTGGCTACGGCTGGCGATACACGCGCTCTATGGTATCCGGACGCCTGCGTATTATAGGCACATGTGAAATGTTAGCCGCAGCCAAGTAATTCGCACGAGGCCTCCCTCACAAAATAATGATTGAAACTATAGTAGTTCCAGTCATGTTTCCGTGCACTATTTAAAACACCGGCAGATGTATTAGTCATTAAAGGCATATCGGACCATTTTGCTCTTCATGCATTTGGTTTATTTCCAATAATAGCCCCACTCAAAATCCAAAGAAGAATTTTCCAACCCAAGCTTAACCTGTTACAATCTCAACTCAGCAGATAACATTTCGAGAAAACAGTGAAAAACCATGTACCACATTTATTTTGATCACGAAACTGATGATTCCGTTAATAGTTTATACTCTTTATTTCGAAAATCAGTCAGTTGACTGATCGTTGGAAATCACCCTACAGTTCTTGAATTCTTCGAAATGACAGCCAGCTAGACGGAATAATTCCATAAGGTCTTTAGTGCCCATACGAATTGTTCAATCCAAGCAGCATTTTTCATACTAAATCGGTAGGTTTTGGGGGGATAAATGCAAACGATCTTATGTGCTTTTAACCCTAAAGGGGCCGGGTTATTTTGACCATCTCTCAGCCGGGGGCGGCCCCCCCCCAAGATCTCGGCCATCGAGTGACGAAAATTTTTGAAACTCAGCTCATGCATAGAGCAACTCTTCCTAAACATACCCAAGAAATGTCATGACTATAGGTCAAAGGTTTTGGAATTATGGCTAATTAATTATTCATATGTACGAATGGCAATTCTGCTGGGTGTACACGACGTATATGCGAAAATTCAGTTTTTACGGCGCGTAGCGCCGGAAAATTTTTCGCTACGTGGCAACCCGTGGTCCGATTTTTATGTTTTTGGTATCAAAAGATGTGCAAAGCTCGAGGCTAAATGGTTTTAGAGGCTATCGCGGAAAATGTTGAGGGGGGGGGGCGGCCCCCGGCCCCTTTTGGGTTAAGTTGAAGTGAAAGTTTGGGTTTTAGACCCTGTAGTGATTATCTTCTTAAAAATACTCTGAACAACCCCGACATTGCTATTTTTCCTGGCCAATGGTTGGCAGACAACACTCCATACAAAATGAACGTCTCGCTGACTGGTATTTTGTGCCATGTAATCAGTATCTCTATCAGCAGTCTGAAACTGGAGGGTCACTATGCTCAACCGGGAAGGTACCCATTCTTTTTGGATGTGGTACTGTACACAAGTAAGTTTTTAATTGAATTGATCATTTTGTAAGTATTATACATGTTTGAACTTTCCAATATTAAAGACTTTGAACGAAAACATCATATGTCTATAATAGCGTCTATAATACGCAAAACTATCCATATCGTTTGATCCACCTTTCGAATTACCCTCCTAATGTAATAAGCCTTATTCACATTCCGCGGCCATCTTGAAAAAAAGCGCCACCAGGGTGACCGTAAGGCCATGGCAAAATTCTGTTCAACGCACTTCAAAAATGTGTCAGATTTGTCAAAAATCTGCCAAATTCCCCAGAATTACTCGAAATACACTATAAACACTTAAAATCACATGCAGATTTGCAGTATTGTCTTAATTAACGTTCAAATTACATTATAAACAATCTATAGACACATAAAGATGTTATGAAATTATTTTCAGGCAAAACGCAGTTGCGTCACGATGAAGTCCGGTTCCCAGTGAACCTCAGCACCTAAACCAGCCAACCTGTCCCATTATGCAATGGTTTGTTTGAAAAGTTGAAGCTTTTTTTTTTAAAAAGTACAATTTTTTTCAAATTTGCTGTTTTTCTGTCAAATAACCATTTTTGCAGAATTCTGCCGAAAATCGGCTAAAACGGTCACCTTGAGCGCCACCATGTGGCATACTTGAGACAGTGCGAAGGGAACGCATTGCCCAGTCCCAACATGCAACCTCCTCTACGGTTGCGAGTCCTGGATCCTTTCTAAACAGATCTCTGCATCCATTGATGGCACCTATACACGGATGTTGCGGGCTGTTCAGAACGTTTCTTGGCAACAACATCTCCCTAACTCTGTTCTGTATGGTGCCCTTCTCCCTATCTCCACCACCATCAGACAGCGTCGCCTTCGGCTAGCCGGTCACGTTTATCGACATAGTGAGCCAGCTAGTCAAGTTCTCCTCTGGAATCCTGAAGCCCCTCGACGAAAAGGTCGTCCCAACATGACCCTGAAAACATCCACTGAGCTAGAAACTGGTCTGAGTGATCCATCTCTTTCCAACACTACGCTCGACAGGGACAGTTGGGCCCAACTCATCAAGTCATCATGAAAATGAATGAAGAAGAAAAAGAACATACAACGCTAGCTGTAGATTGCAATGTGCAGGTTGAGGAAGGTCACAGCCAGATTTTGCAAATTCTGCTTGATTCCGACTTTTGATACCAATTTGTGATGCTGCACCGTAACATTAAAGACTAACAAGAGGATTTCTTGCCGATTGCTTTGTGTGATCAAGACCGACGTACGGAACTAAATTTATGTATTGTTACTCTACAGATTTTGTTTTGTGTGGTCTAAAACCTCTTCTTACTTCATAGTGGAACGGGGATTTCTTAAAATTGTGTGTGTGCATGTGCGTGTCGCTGGTGTTAATCGCGGACACACACGTGCAACATCATCGATGAATTGAGGACAGGAACCAAATCGAGGACGACCTAAATTAGAAAACGTGTACAAAACCAATGAGAGCTGTTGCCAAAAAAATATAGTATAAACAAAAGAAAAGGGAAGAGCTACAACAGAAAATCCTCAATTAACACCGTAAATTTTTCGGCAATCGTGGACCTAGGACAAAAGGGTTAGGGCACAAACAATACGTCCACGATTGACCGAACGTCCACGATGGAAATTCGTGTACAAAACCCAGGAGAGTTGTTGCTAAAATGTTCCAAACAAAGGAATGACGATTAAGGACAATAGATGGTCCACGATTGCCGATGTTTACAAAAATGTATGAATATGTGTTGGTGTGGGATTCTTATCAAATTAATTGCAACGAAAAATGAATAGAAGTGGACAAGGGGTTGCAGAGATATACCTGTTTTTATTTTGCGAAAAACCATTCTCGGTTCAATTTTGCGGAAAAACCATGCATGTTTAAAAACGAACTTGTAAACATTTTTAAATGTTAATTATTTTGCAACTTTTGAATGTGCTTACTACTTTCTTGTTTTTCTTTGATGGGTACCTAATAAAAGAAACTTCAAAGTTTTAAGAATAATGGTTGCCATGGAAACTGTTCAAATAAGCATTATTGTATTTGGCTGTACTATGGAATAATTACTACAAGTTTCCAGTGATTAGTTATTTTAATCAATTGTTGTTTACATAATTTAACATAGAAGTAAACAAACCGTAAATAGGTAAAAAGGGATGGATAGATTTAAATATTCATTTGGAAAATCGGTACAAATTTGACCTTTTTTCCTTGATGGAAGTTATAAATTGTTTTGTTAAAAAATAATAAAATATGTCTAAGGAGTTCAGTTGTCACGCTGACCAAATCAAATCTTTGCTAATATCGGAACACGGTGTCTAAGCAGCCAGCACATTTCCCCAGCCACGAGAATACTACAAACAACTTTTTCAATGCACAATTTGGCATCCACGAAAGTCTTAGATTGATTTTCTTTAGATTATGATTGGAAAATATTAAATCATTACAACAATGTTTTAAAGCCCCCCCCCCCAAAAAAAGGGGGAATGAATTCTGAAAAGGGCATCATTTTCAACCATGTCCCGTTCCAAACAAACAAATTTACTCTTTTGTTTTGAATTTTTTAAACATTAGGCCTAATCCAAAACACTAGCTTTTAAATCTTAAGGAAATAATGACAAATGTTCCCCTTAACTATCTTTAGTAGGTCACATGGTGGCGCTATTTTCAAGACGGCCGCGGAATGTAAATAAGGCTAGAGTGCCACCTATTGTCCGATAGTGTCCAACCCCCCCCCCCCCACCCCCACCTCCCACCCAACTGCAAGCAAAGATGGTCTGTCAGAAAGTTTGCAAATTTATTGTCACCCCCCGCCCTCCTCTTCGCGACGCCCCTGCACGTACAGACACAATCCGTTATGCGCACGCGTCTAACGAGAATGAAAGTGCTAACTTTGGGCAACCATGCAGTAACCAGCCATGGGAAGCTTAAAAAACAGCATTTGCAGTTAAATAGAACCATATATGTGCAAGATGACTGCAATTTTGCCTGGATCTTGAACTCTAACTTTTCGCAAGCAAGCTGGCCCTTTTATCTTCTTACAATTAATGTCAGCCTATCGGGCTAAGACATCAAGATCTTCACTACCAATGGTATCATCAGCAGACAGGCCAGAAGCACACAGCCAGCCCCCACACCACAGATTCCACGTTTAGTCGACAAGCATTTCTTGATCGTCTGCTTGACACGTCCACCACCCTGTTGCACCTTTGCCTATAGCAGAGATTTGAAAGAAGACGAATAAGCGTATGTACTGATGACGTCACACTTTGTTTACGTGTGTGTTTTCCTATGGTGCTCTGACCGTGGGCCCCCACTGGCTCCATAGGCAAGTGCACATGCAAACAAAGCGTGACGTCATCAGTACAGAGGCTTATTAAGTACAATTCTGAAAGGATCAACATTGCCGGAAACAAATGACTCTGCCCGAAATATGGGGCTATAAATGCATGCTTCTATGTTCAGGACTTGCAATTGGGACCAAAGGCAATTAAGGAAGGTTCGGAAAAAACATTGGATCACAATTGGAATTTGGTGCTTAATTTCAAAATATTTCGTTCATCTAGATGCAGTAAGCAGTATGAGAACATGGCACATTGGCAGGATTTGCTTTTATTGATAATGATGCATACGCAGAAATCTAAGCTAGACACAGACATATTTTTTTTTAGAAAGGAGTCATAATACAGATTGCCTTGAACCCGCACTACTCTCACCTTACTTTTAGTCATCAGAAACTTTCTGATCTTCCGGTGAGTAAGTGAGGTTGTTAGTTTATTTGTTCACTTTTTGGGAACCTACCACCGCATCCCGAGGTCCACCCATCGGTCCGTCATCCACAGTTTCCCTCTCACGAGATCTCACGAGATCAGGCGACAGGTCACTGAACGCATCCCCGGATAGTAAGGCGGCAAGATGGACGACGTAAGAGTGCGGGGTAGAAGGAGGATCTGGCTGATGGGCAAGTGGTGGATGGGTACAAGGCTGAGATGGCTGAGCGATTTCTTGACTTTGAATATCTGTGCGGGAATTGTCAATGTTTAGATCTCCGGAAACATCGACGGTACTGATCATCACGTCCTCCATCGCAAACCTAGAATCAATGTGGGAAAAGAAAACAATGCAGTCTACACTTGTAAATTTGTCCAGACTTCGATGTCAAAGTTTTAGAGGGTATATACATGAGGACTTAAACAATTTTCAGCCAAAAACAACTCCCACCCGAGCCTACAGAAAATTGGACCGGAACTGTTAAACTTTAAAAAGCCCAATCAATTTAGTTATTTTAATGTAAATTTGTGTCTCATTTTTAAAGCGTATTTTTGATTTTTGTTCTGCCATTTTCAAAAGTATTTTGGTGCCATTTTTTTTTTATGACAGTGTCAATTTCCATATTCATGAGCAAAAATGTGATGTCATTTCAGGCAGAAACCTCAATGATTATTTCAGCACGAAAAGTTGCCAGAATTTTTTATATTTCGCTGCGCTGTAGTGAATTTTCTATATTCTTTGGTGATTCGTTATGTCAGTACATGGTAAGTAAGCCAATGAGCAAACTTTTCTCACAAATATCTTCAGTATGAACAAATATGTTGGTTCACAGTAAACCCCTAAACTGAACAGCGTCTTTCTGAAATTACATAACAGCAACAGTGCCCTCAATCCCTCAACTGTCCGGAAAAGCATGGATTTTTTTTTTAATGTTTAAAGAAGTGGACGTTTCAATTAAATTATCACAAAAACGGATGACAAAGAGGATTTTATACATTTTAAGAGCACACATCCTGTTCCTAAGTAAATTCACCCCATGAACACTAGTTGCAGGTAAGGCCTATGTACATACTGTTTTTTCACTTATAGAGTAACCCTAATTCTCATAGTAATTAAAAACAAATCTTTTCATTAACCTCGATCCCTAATTTACAAAATCATTCAGAATGACACCCACCTTGCACTTTTTGCCCAGCCGAGTTTGACGTCGTCTCCGCTGTGTTTTGATCTACCTTCATTCTTATAACTTAATCGGAGAGTGCAAATACTCTCTTGGTCTTGCACTTTTTGCATGCACTTTGTCCTGTGGTCACGCTGTGATGAATAATTTATCATTTTACTGGTATATAAAACAGTAATTTCTTGTCAGGAATAATACACTTTATCACATAATCACAAAGAAGACACGATCATTGCGAGGTGTTGTTTAAGGGTTTGTATACTGATTAATTGACAGGGTTTATAAAATGACGCATTGTGCCATTATAATTTATTAATAAGTGAAGGAGTTACCTGCAGATCTATAAATTTTCCAAAGGGGTTGGGGGGATCTTATTTTAATTTGCGGCGTCAGACCCGAGATCATGTTGAGCGCATTTTAAGTTGGACAACTTTATTGTAATGCAAAAGGGCGTCGCAATCGTCGTCTATGTCATTTTGTTACGCTCGGGGGGGGGGGGGGTGCCCGGGGGTTGACGCTCAGGGGTGTTTAAAGACGAACCAAAAACTCCTCCCGCTAACCCGTAAATTCGGCGTTGGAAGGAGTTATGGGAAGAGACGAAATCCCTAGTCCAGGAGCACCACACGTCGGTGGGAAAGAGGGGCAACCAACAGGGGCGTAAATCCCGGAGGGGTGGGCGTGGTGGGCTATGTCCCCCACTTTTTGACCAAGGGGATGGGGGGATGGGGGAAGACCACAATCCCAAAATTTGAAAGGGGGGCAGACACCACATTACACTAGGGGGTGCTCTTCAGGATATAGATGTATATCATTATGTGTACACTCGCACTTAAGTTTTTGTACTTTGTTCTCCACTCACATTTTTGTTGTTTGGATGTTCGAGAAATATTTCGAAATCCGAATTTTTGTTTTCTCATCACGGAAAAGTGTGGGGGACGATTTAATAGCCCCCCCCCCCCAATCCCCTGAGCAGTCTTTGCCAATTGAGGGCGCTTTACTTCCGGCGATACGGCGCGAAATTTTCTATCGCGAAGCAGACGTCGGCGCGGTTGGAATTGGTTGGACGTACTGGCGGAAGTGGGAGGAATTTGACGTTATGGTTCAGATTGCAAAGTGAGTTTACAACCGATTTACCCGTTTCAATTTCAGATAGGCTATTCTAAGTGTACTATTTCTGTTACAGAATATTTTTAAGTTTAATATTTTGATAACGTAGAAACAGGGCCGGTGAACCTTTGCCGCATTTGCAATGAACGTCAACAACATCTTGTCGTCATGGTCGTGTTGTTGTTGCAAATGTTGAATGATGTAACTTAGTCATGGTACTATTGTTGGTCAGTTGGTAGTGCTGGGACTAGTGTGTGAGTGCTTGTTACTGGTTCTGGAGGTTACTGCGCAAACACCTCCTAAGGCTAAGTGGTTATCTCGCACAGGTCTGTGAGTGTTCAAGATATTTATTGAACACGTTTTAATCTACAAATTGTTTTATAGGATTTAGATATAAACATAGGCCTAATATAAATAAATGCCAAAATAAAATGCACAGCAAGATAAGATTAATTTTCTAGACAAAGACAGACTCAAATAAACACGTATTAAAGATCTAAACTAGTCCATCTCAGAATTTATGATGTGGTATTCAATTCCTGTTTTGATTGATCATCTTCCTTTTCTTCAAATTGTTGATGATGTGTGCACATGGATGATGTGAACATGTACGATCGTGTAGTGTTTAGTTTCGATCAAATTAAAGTCAAGGGTGATTTTATCATTCAAATATGATGTTTTTAATCTGTAGCAGACTTCTCTCATTTCCAGTGACACTTTTTTGTCAATAATATTGCACAATTTCTTGGGGTTGAAATTTAGATTTTCGTACACGGTTTACGCAAATTATGGTTGGTGCCGTGCGATTCAATTAAGATTTTCGTACACGGTTTACGCAAATTACGGTTGGTGCCATCAATCATGTGCGCTTCACATCGCCGTGATCGCCATCTTTATTTTCGTGTTGCATTTTGTCGTCGTCATCGTCATTTTACCCCCAAATTTCCCTCAAAAATTCAAAACCCTGCCCTCTATCTACAGGGATGTGATTTCTCCGGTTTTATCCGGAAATCCGGATTTTTGGGCCTCAAAAATCCACCAACGTGAATCGTGTGAATCCGTTCAGAAAATAGGGGGGTAGAATGTGCTAATTAATTATTCATAATGAGTTTTGCTTGCCGAAATATCCGAAATTTACTTACGGACATAAACTTCATTGATCGATATGTATGCCGCACGCACATATTGAACACCCAATGTGAGAACGAAGTTGAAGACCATGCGGTTGCCATTAGTGCGATTATGTGATTTTTTTCGCTCGGGGCCGAGGTTGTGGTTATGTAGGTCTAGTTCCTGTGTCGGTACTGAAGATGCACGTGTTGCGCTGGTCAGGTGTGCAGACGAGTGCAGCATGGTACACTGGTACCCTTCGCGTGCTAACAGAATCAATGCTATGATGAAGGATCGGAATCAGTGACTACTGCAAGTACTCACAGGTTCGTTTTCCGTGCGGAATCAATCGGACGAAGTTGGATCGTGAAAATAGTTAAACAACCATCGATGGAAAAAGAGGATTTCTGAAAATTAAATCACAGAACGTGATCTTCATTTTCTGTGTATGTATTTTCCATTGAAATGACGAGATTGCAAAACTCGAACCTGTGGAGAAACATCGTAGTGTGTTTCTGCAGTCCGGCAGAATTTTCGGCCACACGGGATGGGCCGTACACAGTGCAGCAATGCACACTGATACCGCGCCGGGCCGGCCGTGTGTACGGCGCGTTGTACGGCCGGCCAGACTGAATGTTTGCGGCGCTAGCGGCCATGATGTACGTTAAGCATAATTGTGGAATGACCCACCTCAAATATATTTTTAAGTAGGTGAGGCAAGTTTTAATCACTTTTGATGGCTAGTCTTGATAATTTTTGTGGCGCAAATGAGAATAATCCAGGCACAAAATACATGAAATATAAACGATTCCTTGCTTTACTAATGATACTACAAATATAGAAATGGTGAAATAATTTTTTTCCAACAATACTACCGACGCTATTTTGAAAGGCATGTTATCGAAAGCAGAAGTGATTTAAGTTCACATTATACAATTTTGATTTTTTTTTACAAAAAAATTACAAGATCTCCTCTGAAATTCTCTAAAATGCACCAGAAAGCTTCTAAAGTTCAAAAAATTTTGGGGCCCTTAAGCGGGCCCCGAACCCACGCCGTGGCTTCGCGGGTGGTTGTATCACAACAAAAATTCCCCCACAGGTTTGAAAAAAATCCTGGGGAGAACACCATGGTTCTCAACTTTGAGTACAGAAAAAACTTTATTAGAACAAGAGTACATTTTAACAAATAAGGGAAAATTCTTCATAAAATTAAAACAAATCCTGCTTCAGAATTTCAGAGGAAAGTGCCCAGTAATTGCCTCAGATTGCACCACAGAGCATCTAAATTCGCGCTCGCCGGGGTTTGCACTTCATGCATAAAATTTTCAGGTTTTTTTGTTACAGACCAATCACATCCCTGTATCTATGACATACCTGCATGTCGATCTTAACATCGCCAACTACTTTGGTTAGTCAAATAAATTAAAAGTAGATTTTGTTCTCTTATACTAGGAACCGGGTCCTACAATACGATCGCCACATGTACACTGTGATGGGTTTTACTTTATTTTTGTATGCAAAGCTAATTTCAAGCAGGATGCAGTCAGATTTTGAGTCTTCACTGAGGGAAAATGGCTTCCGAAGTCCGAGACCGCTGCCTAAGTTTCTCCAGGAGCAAGTGACATTTTCTCAGAAGAAGGTGAGTTAGAATAAGATAAGTGGTTTGCAGTGGGGTCTACCCTATGTTCCCAATTCCTATGTTCCCTAATACCGATGTTCCCCGAAATCCTTAGGATTTGGGTGAGGGCTAGGATTTGGGGAAGGATTTCGGGGAACATCAGTATTGGAGAACATAGATTGTATGCACCCGTTTGCAATAGCACCACGTGGGAAAATCTTTTGTGGGAGTATGTGTGGTTCTGACAAGAACCGGAGGGTACTCTCCACATTTATAGGAGAAGGTGAGTTGATGAAAAATAAGAAATAACTGTAAGGCCAAGTAAAAACAAAATTATCTCTTGAATGAGCTTTTTGGAAAAAGGAAGAAGGCGGCCCTCCCCCCCCCCCCCCCCAAGATTGCAGATGAATTTGTTCGTTTTGTGAACTCTTTTGCTGATACTTTTGTGCCCAAAGGAGCCGTCACCGTTTGTACTAGATTTTCAACTTGCATGCATAGCCTAATTTTGTCGGAAACAAATAAAAAGAGAAAATATATTGCAAACATATAAAAAACATGGGGAAAAATATTGCAACCTGACGCCACGCTTTCCTTGATATATCATCTCAGTGAAGGTCATTCATTGCAAAAATGATGATAAGACATGAATCTGGGACCGAGAAACATTTCCAATTTTGTTAGAAAATACTTAGAACATTTTCTTTTTACACAATTGTGGGAGTGGCGTCAGGTTGCAACATTTTTTCCAAAAATAGAGGCAGGTGGGAAAAAGGAAGCAGTGGGGTGGGAAACTGTTTGTTTTTCTCACGTGGCCTAAAAATAAAATATACCTGTTAATGAAGATACATGTAGAATAAGCCTGACTCTCTGAAAAAGAAATGTTCAGCAATCAGTTTTTGAACTTACTAAGACATTTCTATATATTTTTTTTGTCAAAGCATCGAGGCACAACACCACGTCGGACGGGGCCGCCAAGACCACCACTGAAAAGTGTCCCTCCGGTCAGCCGTCTGTTTCCAAACAAGACCAGGGAGGAAGAGTCTCGACCCAGAGCGGTCTCCTTCCGGCAATCAGAACCATGTATCCTTTGTAAAATCAAGTCTGTCTCAAGCCAATATGACCCATCAGGCCGGCGTTTATCTCCGGTTTCCTTGGCATGGAATGACTGAGAATATTTCTATTCCCCTGGATGGGATACCATTCCATTGCAGGTTACTCCCCAGCTTATGCCGGCACCCGTTTATACTCCTGGGTGGAGAGAGAGGCAAATGGAGGTGAAGTGGCTTGCCCAAGGACACAACATATGGCCAGTAGTTGGATTCGAACCCCTGACCCTCTGATCATGAGTCGCAAACCCTAACCACTAGGCCACACTCCCCAATGTATCATTTGACTCGTCCTCTGTTCTGTTGATATCACAGATATTTTTAAAAAACTGTTTGTGATTATTAAAAGCCGTAACCTTTGACAGAGTTTAATGGAGACTTTCGAGAGAAAGTACCCTTTTGGGCTTGAAAATGCATTTACCACGAAATGATAATAGTCAGAAAGGTCATTCAAAAGTAGAATACAGTTTGATGTTTACATTCACATAGTTTTATTGACCTGTGACCTTTGCTCCTTGACCTTGAGCTGATCAGCTGTCTTACAGAGTCCCCATTACAACGAGAAGAGCACCGAGTCCTTTTTCAATCAGTGCTTTGAGGTCGTGCAGAAACTGGGCGAAGGCTCATTTGGTGAGGTAAGTGAAAGAAATCTGAATGCAAGGGTCATTTTATTTATTTCTGATAGTGTCAAGGTCTGCAGAAGGACGATCAGGGTTGTTCATTTTCAAATAATTTGGTATTCGATTATTCCAACTTGGACTTGATCGAATATTCGAATACTCTCAGGGCTGATTATTAAGAGATGTTCAGAGCATGAGCTTTGAATTGTGATTGAGTTGAATTTATTTATTTTGAATTGAATTTTTACTTAGGTGTACAAGGTCAAGTGTAAGGAAGACGGCAAACTCTATGCTGTGAAACGATCCAGGGAACGGTTCAAGGGTGAAGCTGACAAGTAAGTGGTAAACATTGTTTAATATTGACTGCCTCAAGGGGTATAGTAAGACTATTCCCCCGAGGTGATCCACTGATGAGCATGCTGGAGCGAGGGAGGCCAGTTCACTATTGCATGAGTTGAAGCAGTCCGTATTTGATTTATAACATCTCTCCCACCAATTTTTGTTTTGTTTTTATATATATCTGTGTATTATCTCAGTAGAAGGTAAAATTTTCTGATTATAAATTAAGTGGTTGTTCGTTGATGTACAGGAAACGAAAGCTTGAAGAAGTTCACCAACATGAAACCTTGAGCAGGCATCCTAACTGTGTGGAGTTCCTGAAAGCATGGGCGGAGAAGGGCCACTTGTACATACAGACGGAGCTCTGCCAAATGAGGTATTAAAATAAGAAGTTTGCGAGAATGTGCCCAATCGGCTCCAAAATGTGTTTACCACAAAATGGTATGAGTTGGAATCATGGTATAGTCGTGTGAGTTCTCACACTACTATACCTTGAAAATCTGTTGTTATCTTGTAATTATTCTTCAGAGAAATTTTGGGGTACCAAATTTTGGTCCTTGAAAATCAAGTGTACCTTTTACCTGAAAAAGTCATAGTGTGATATCTGAGTTTCCTTCGATAAAGATTTGTACACTTTTCTCACCTTTTTTTTTTCAAAGGTAACATAACAATAATTAGTTATTCATAAACCACTTTTTTAAATATAACTCAAAGGAAATGCTATTACAAAGTAAAACCTTGCATTATTCTTCACTTTTCAGAACTTCAAATTTTACTTGTTAGTTTTAAAAAAAAAGGTAAAATAACACAGAGGTTATAATAAAAACAGTGCTGCATGCTTCATTGTTTATACACATCCATTTTGTACAAATGTGACTTGGACTCGGACTTAAATGCAATTACTTGTGACTTAAACTTGACAAAGTGATTCTAGACTTGGACTGAGAAATGACTCGGGTGACTCCAGACTTGGACTCGACTCAAGTAACTCGACTACAACACTGACAGGGGATGGATAAACTTCAAAGGAATATCTCTTAACTTGTAATGATTCACGAAATCTCATCATGCTTTGATTTTTGTGTGCGTGATATGAATGACTCAATAGTTTGGAGGAGTACAGCGAGAGCCACCATGACATCTCTGAAAGCACAGTCTGGAGTTTCCTTCTGGACTTAATGAAGGTAAATTTGAAGACCTCTGGAGTACATGATTACATTTCTTGATCTGGGCCTTTTTTGTTGCTTAAACCCCCAAATCTCTCCAAATGTAACTCTGCTCTAGACCAGTGACACATTCTCATAGCCGTTATAGCAGAATGTTCAGCTATTGTCAGCAGAAAGTTTATCACTGACAGTAGGAAGACCATGTGATAGGGCCCAGACGTTTTAAGGGCCATTCAGTGAATTTTTCTGAGGACCACATTGTGGGCAACGGTTGATTGCTCTTAAATGTATTAAAATAATTTGACATCTCTTTTTGGTTAATTTGATTGAAAAGTGCACTTCTTAAACATTTAAAAAATGTCCACACTTTTCCAAACAACTGAGGGTGCTGTTGCTGTGATGTATTTTCAGGAAGACACTGTTCAGTTTAGGGGTTTTCTGTTCAAATTTTGAACCCAAAATTTGCTCATTGAAAACATTTGTGAAAAAGGTTTGCCCATTGCCATACCGCCTTGCATTACCACAACAATGAATCACCAAAGAAAAAAAAAAGTTACAACAGCAAAATATCCAAAATTCTAGCAACAAGTCAAAAATTGAAAATAAGGTTAAATTGGGCACAAATGTGCTTTTTCAAGGATTGCATTAAAACAAATTACATTGCATAGGCCTTTTACAGGTTTGTCCAGGTAGATTTGGCACTACTCACAATAATGTCATTTGTTCCCATCGCATCTTTCATAGGGTGTGAAGCATCTTCATGATCACGACTTACTTCATCTAGACATCAAACCGGAGAACATCTTTGTCTCCATGTACGGAGCTTGCAAGCTGGGTGATTTTGGTCTCACAGTGCAGCTTGGAAAGGTATGTTTTATTAATTGGTTGTTGACCTTGTTGTCCATAGCATAGGTCTCTCTCAAAGATGGCCATCTCTGTAGGAGAACTGCAACTGCGTATTTCACGCAATCAAGCACGCGTTGCACAGTGTTGAAAATGTTCCAAACACGTGCGCTTGTTGAACGAAATGTGTTCGAAATATGACGCTGCCGTTGTGCATTATGCAAGTTGACGCTCAAAATGCCAATGTATGTGGCTGGTCTGTTGGAAATGACGTCATTTTGAGAGAGCCCTGTTGATAGATAGAGGAAATTTTGTTAAGATTTAACAAAAAAATAGAAACAGGAATGTCCCCTCCCCCCCAAAAAAAATGTGCTTTGCTAAAAACTTTTATTGATACAGTCTACAGGAAAAAAAAGACTTTAATTTATCTGAGTGGTTTTCTGCCTTGTTTGTGTGTTTTGTGGCAGAATGATTTGACGGACGCTCAAGAGGGAGACCCACGATACTTAGCCCCGGAGTTACTTCAAGGCAAGTTTGGCAAACACGCTGATGTCTTCAGGTAAGATGACCCTCACAAAGTTTTCTTTGAACGATTGAAGAGATGCTCTGCCTGTCGACTGTCTTCTGACAACGAGCAGAACTCACAAAAGAGTTTTGTCACATGGTGCTACCGTAAATATGTATCTTATGTGTACATTCTCCCTGTTTGTGAGTATCAGTAAAGCTCTGCTCTATCACAATCACAGATGCGCAACCAAACAAACAAACAACTAGGATTTTTGATCCTGGCATTCCATTCCATCCCCTCGCAGGCTGACACATGTCCCTCAGCCAATAGGAATTATTTGCACGTTTGAGGATAGATGCTCAGCCAATAAAGAAGACATTTGAAATGTCAAAGTGCGTAATCAAACATAGGGTTTAGCATTGTTATTTTGATCTGATGTCCATGAACTCAAGACCCACATTATTTGCTTTTTGCATATTGCCAGCATTGGAATCACCATTCTGGAGTTGGCGTGTGACCTAGATTTACCTCAGAACGGTCAGCTGTGGCATCAGCTTCGTAACGGCGACATCCCATGGGATATTACGAAAGGTAACAAGCGTTTTGCGTTATGAACTCGGTGCACAAGTACCCCTCAACGGTTATAAAGGGAAAGAGTTGGGGAGAGCACTGGGAGGGACATTTGTATGTATTGCTGACACGTGACGCTCACTTGAAGACGCTGTGAATTTGTAAATAAGTAAATGAATTTGGGGGGCTAATCATCCTTACTTGCAGCAGAAGTTGAGTTGAAGGATGCAGCTATGACGTGGTTGAGCCGAAGGCTATTTTACCAACTAATCACGATCGTCGTTGAGCCTGTCATTGCACAACTAATCAAGGTTGATACAACACATTTACAGCTTTTTTTTATGAAGTAGCTATTCTACCTGTGACAGAAATTTTAGAGTTGCTGCACAATTCCGAAGAAAGTCAGACAAAACTATTTTCATAATGGTGGGTGAACTCAACAACTGTTTGGTGACCAAACAGAAATTGTACATAAAACAGCCGTAGTAAATGCTGGAATTACTTAAAATGTTACGCAACTACGATAAGTTTTGTGAAATTGATCATAAGTTTATTGCACAACTGGCATCTAATTTGTGGCATAAATCCTACGCATGGCGTAACTTACGCATACAGTTGCCTGTCATTGTCATTTAAGGCATATAACATCATTTGCATTTATCCCATAAGTTATTTACCAAATTATTATCCAACAGCATACTTTGATTACAGATCGTACCAGTACTAAGCACCCTGTAAATTATTCCATCTGGCTTGCTGTCATTTAGAAGAAATCAAGAAATGTAGGCGATTTCCAACGATCAGTCAATTGACTGATTTTTACAAATAAAGAGTGCTATTGTCAAACTCGTGTTTCATGATCAAAAGGTTGTCATGGCTTTTCACTGTTTTCTCGAAAAGGCCAAATATCCACTGAGCTGAAACTTCAACAGGTTAGGTTTTTTTAGCATTCTTCTTTGGATTTTGAGTGGTGTTATTATTGGAAACAAACAAAACACATGAAAAGCAAACGATCCTATATGCCTGTTATCCATTGTTCTTAATATAGGTATTTCAAGGAGCTTGAAGGACATTATCACATCAATGATGGATCCTGACTACCAGCGTAGGCCGTCTCTTGAAGACTTGCTCCATCTTCCCGTCATGAGGTCGGTGGACAGGAGAAATCGCGTCATGTTGACCTTCAGAAAAGTTGTGAGTACTGCTTCTGTTGGGAAATGTGACTGAAATGACAAAGTCGATCTTAACCCTAAAAGGGCCTGGTTATTTTGACCATCTCTCAGCCGGGGGGATTCCGGCCCCTCCCCCAAGATCTCGGCCATCGGGTTACAAAAACTTTTGAAACTCAGTACATGCATAGAGCAGCTTATCATGAACACACCCAAGACATTTAATGAGTATAGGTCAAAGGGTTGTGGAATTATGGCTTATTAATTATTCATATGTACGAATGGTAATTGTGCTCTGTGTACACGACGTATATGGGAAAGTTCAGTTTTCACCGGAAATTTTTTTGCTGCGCGGCAACCTGTGGTCCAATTTTTATGTTTTGGCATCAAAAGATACACGAGGCTCAATGCTAAAAAGTCATACCAGCTCGGAAAAAGTTGAGTGGGGGGGGGGGTGGGGTGGATTCCCCCGGCCCTTTTAGGGTTAAGTCTCGAATAATAATAATAATAATAATAAAACTGGATTTATAGAGCGCCAAATTGCCAAAGGATACAAGGCGCTGAAACAAAGAAAGAAGAACTACAGAAAGAACAACAGAAAAACAACAAGGACGTACGACCAGCTATGGTGTGGGAAAAAAATAGGTTTTGAGAGCCTTCTTGAAGGTTGGCACTGTATCGGAGTTTCTGATAGGGATGGGTAGACTATTCCACAATCGGGGAGCAGCAATGGAGAAGGCCCGATCACCCGCGAGTTTATTTGTCCTCAAGACAACAAGAGATTTCCCATGAGAAGAGCGAAGGGAGTGAGACCCGGTTCGAATTGAGAGAAGAGAAGAGAGGTAATCAGGGGCAGAGGAGTTGAGAGATTTGTAAGTGTGGACCATAGTACGGAATTGAATGCGATTGAATTTCCTGACATGTGTGCTTGAACTTTACAAATGTAAAGTAACAGTTCCTGTTAATTTTGAGAATGTTTGTGTCAAATTTTAACCTAACCCTGCTATTGTTTGATCAGTCACAGACAGTAAAAAAAAAACACAGACTTTCTAGTGAGACTAGTAAAAAAATAGTTTCACAAATACACAAATATCACATTTGTGTAAACATTGCGACTAGGCGAATTCCCTCAACAGGCAAACGAGGTAACTGGTAGGTACAGCTGGCATATCAATCACCTCCAGTCAAAGCATGGCTATATCAAATTAACAAGGGAATTCTTAAATGTTAAAAACAGTCACTTGATTGATTTTGACTGCTGTGATGGCGTACATGTAGCTGAAATTGTTAGCCAGAGAGGGAGGGTTAAAATATAACAATGTAGCATTTTTTGTATTATTATTTATCAAAATAGTCATCTACTTCATCAAACTTCCAAAGTACCAGTATTAAAGGTATGGTCCGTCATTTGTAATTTGTGCATTTTGTTTGTTTGAAGCAACAAACGTTCTCAAAATCTAAAGAAGGGTGCTGAACAACTAAGCTGATGAAGTTGCAGCTCAGCTTCAGCTGTATTTTTCGAGAAAAACAACATTCTAGGATCTCAATTTCAAATCAAAAGTTGCTGAATCATGTTTTGAATTGGGCCTGAATTCAGCGTCCGAGACACATTCGCACTGATCCGTCGAATTATAGAGGGTGCGCACGCGTGTGCGTCGTGTCAACGCTTCGCGGGATAAAAAACCCAACTACTAATGGAAATTTCCATCGGTGCGTCTAAAGATGCACCGTTGGAAAGGCCTTCTTTCTTTGATTTCTTCAAAATGACAGCATGCCAGAAAGAATAATTTCACAGGGAGTTTAGTCCCTTTGCTATCTTTCAACCAAGTATGTTTTTCAACAATAATGACGTCAGTCACTTTTTGGATAGTTGCAAATGATGGACTGTAGCTTTAATGTACGATTGTATATATTAGAAGTATATGCCATTGTTAAATCTCCTGAACTGTTTGGGTTTTTTTGCCGTTACTTTTATTCATAAAAATATTTTTGCCAGAGTGGGGACTGATATAATTTTTGTGTGTGGATGTTGTTTCTTTTCCAGTGGGTATCCATCTTAGCGTTTCTGAGCATGCTCATTGGGATCCTCGCGATGTTCGTACAGATAGTGACGCACGCCCTGAGGTTACCGGTCACGCATATGGTGAAGTCACCCACGACGATACCCAAAGCACAGAGACCCTCTCACTGGGATCTCAGCTACTCCGAGGGTACGTTTCCGGATTAGAAATTATGGATGTTTTTCTTCAGGGTCGTTCCATAAATTTTGGGATCCAAACAGTTTGACACTTTTTGTGTCCCTGTTACACCAGACATGTGTAATTTGCCATGCAAGTATTTTTAAAATTGACTTTAAACTGTTTATTCGTTTGTTTGGCAGGCACTTTGCCTTACATAATCACTCTTGGAGATAAAAGGCATTAAAGAATGTGTCCTGAAATTACAAAAGCTTGTTTCAGATGTGACAGGGACACGAACATAAATTGGACCCGAAATTCATGGAATAATCCTTAATTATTTGGCGTCAGAGGCCATGTTAATACGCACTGGCTGTTTATACACAGGCACAGCTGATGGGTTAAAACGTCAAGCGTGCCTCAACTTGCTCCGGGTGACGCCTAAAATGCTAATCCCTCGTGTCTTTTGTACACACACACAAAGTCTGTGGAGGCAAAGTGTGTGTTGATCTTGAATTGCCCGCTGTGCATGGCCTCTTGTTCTACAATTTACGCTCTGTTGCACACCCCGGAGTGTTGAAAAATATTAGATTTTGGCAAAAAAATGGTACAAAAACTGTTGAAATGACTCTTGCGAATCAGTATTTATGGCGTTTGGCTGTATATCAGAAGTTGGCTGCTATATTTTGCCTTTTTGAAAAATCAAAATTTTTGGCAAAAATAATCCCGGCGCAAACTGGTTAACAAAGAAACAATGTCTCTAATCCTATGTGTAATAGCAAAAGAATCTCACACAAGGATTCATCTGATTGAAAAATCATTTGTAGATGAAGTTGGTTTTTGATTCCTGATACAATGTCTATTTTTTTTGTCAGCAGATGAGTGTTTTGACACGGATGTATCCAATGGTTCATATGGACAACCGCTTTCCAATCTCTCGTTTTCGAGCGACGAAGAAAAGAGCAAAGTATTCACAGAACCTGCAAGGTAAATTCTTATCTCGAAGAGAAAAAAAACACATTTTCGTTTTGTTTTTTTTGGTCCCAAAAATTTTAAAGTTTCCCTACCCAACAGATTCAATTTTTTTTCTCCTAACAAAATTTTGATATGAATGTTTTATTTATATGGAAAAACTACTTTTTTCTCTTTTATATGTTTTCAATTCCACGGAAAAACAAATTTGTTTTGGGTTGCTTTTGTTCCCTTATCGCACACAAAAAGTCGCCAGAAATTTTGTAAGGCCTCAGATAATTCAAATTTGTACAGAAATGATTCCGTTACTTAAAATGGGAGGGTTTTCTGTTCAGTGTCTCATTCAAAACTGAAAAACTTTTACATTGCTATAAAAATATCTATTCTTTTGAGTGAGACTGGAGAAAAGCACGTAAGAGTAACTGTAAGATTGTCACCTTATTCTAGATATTTCTGTGTTTCCAACCGCTTTATAAATGAAGTCATTTATAAATCTTCTGCTTCATTGCGGCTCAGTGGCCACTGGAAAGCGGTTTCATATTAAGTTTCGCCTGAAGTACGGTAAAGGTACAGCTTCTGCATATTTTATAAACAGAGTGTGCAAATTGTTCTCAAACAGTTGTCGCAAAAGCTGGCATTCAAACGGCTACCTTTATAAAACTGGATGATGTCAGTTAACAATGTGTATTGGACTGACGCACAATTCTGTCAAATTTGATGCTTGACGTAGTTCTTGTGTGTGGCACATGTTTTCTTGTTTGTGTAGCTACCCTGTTATATCCACTTCGGGGACACCGCTGCTGAACAGAAGTTGTCGTCGGACACCCCTCCATCAGCCCAGAAGCTCCTCCCCTATCTGTCATGGTAGACTCAACAACAGCTTTGACAGGTAGTGCACTGCACACTCCTAACTGACTTTTAATCTTTTTTGTCATAAATAGGGCTCTATCATTGACTTATGTGACCCGCCCCTCATCCGGGTACCGGTAAGTCAGCGTCGCCATTGTAGTAGGCAAAGATCATATAGTGCCGCGCGTAGAAGCCAGTAGGCAAGCCTTCAAAGCTGCGATGGATGCCAAAAACTGAGAAAAAAACGCAGAGCCTACACTCAGTGCAGGGTTGGAGCGATTATAACAACCGTACACTATTATGCCATTCAATAAAGAATTTGCAATTATTTTATGTGAAAATAAGCCCTACTGTCTAGTTTACAATGCATGACGTGGTCGCTAACCAAACGCTTGCCTACTGCAATGCTGGCCAATCACGGGAAACTGGACGGTCACATGGTACTTTGACGTCCTACTATCGAGACCTATACCCAGTACCATTTACCTATTTCTTTTCGTTCGAGAGCCCGTCATGTGGGTGGTTTTGAAGTTAGGTAGATCATTTATCATGTGTGGATTTTTTTTCTTCATTTTAAGCAATAAAAGTGCTCAAAGTCTAAAGACGGGTGCTTAACAACTAACCTGATGACCTTTTATCTCAGTGAATGCTGTATGTTCCGAGAAAACAATATTCTAGGATTTCAATTTAAAGTTGCGGAGTCATGTTTTGAATTGTGCCCCAAAACAGCATCTGGCACACATTCTCATTCAGCCGATTGCAGCTACGCGATGTCACGCACTGAATCGACAAATAGTAGCAACCACGTTTGTGTCGCGTCAACACTTGCGTGCACCCATTCACATATTACAGACTACTAACAGAAGTTTCCAAAAAATGCATCACTTGACGCATCTTTAGAAATGGCCTTCTTTTATTGTTTTCTTCAAAATGACAGCATGCGCGAAAGAATAGTTTCACAGGGAGTTTAGTGCATCCCCATCTTTAAACCAAGTATGGTTTTCAACAATAATTTGGACAGTTACTTTTTGGATAGCTGCAAAATGATGGACTGTACCTTTAAGATTGCCATATAACCATGCTGAGAAGTCTTTAAACTGGTCGTGAGACCCTGCACTCGCACCACATGCCCACATCGGCTAAAACCAAGTACTTTAGTACGTGTATACGATTTTAATTTAATTATATTTGATCTGATTTGATTTCCTTTGCCCCAGATGGACACCCAACGGCAGTCCTAACATCAGCGCAGTACACGACGATCCAGCAACTCCGCTCAATCTGAGTTTTGATGAGCCGAAGGCACTCAACAAATCAGCGCTTGAACCTAAAAATCTCATGCAGGTGTGTTGACTTTATATTAAAATAATTTCAGTTATCAAAAAGTGTTTAAGAAATTCCCAAAACTACATTTTTACTAACAGTTGCCAATTTTTTGTGTGAAATAGAAACAGTGGTTATAGATGTATTCAATTAACTGTGTCTTAAAGCAATATACATGTATGTGCAATTTGAGGAGACACTTACTCAGAGATGCCAACCTTTACTCTTTTGGAGTAATTATTAGGATTTTGAGGCATGTTACTACTCTTGAAAATTCCAGCTGTCCTATACGCCAACATTGTGGTTACTCTGAAAAGTACTGTGGTTCCTCTTAAACTTGACTGTTGTCCTATGCATTTACATTAGCATTACTCTTTGCAGGAAGAATCATTACTATTTTGTAGTCTGTAAAGTTGGCATCTCTGCTTACTTACAGTCCCTCATTTTATCAATATACTGCCAAACCGGGGATTGAGTTTTTGGGGTCACTCATGTCAATCGAGGCAATAATCTAAACTTGTTTCTTGTTTTTGCAGATTTTTGAAGATACGGACGATAACTAGACACCAGCAGACCAATAGACGATCAGATACGACATACATGTATATACAGATTTGTTTATTATAGAGATATTATATAATTATGTTTTTGTTTGTATAATTTTCAGCATTGTCTTTAGAGAAAGCTGTACATAAGTGTTGTAAAGATTTCCAGAGCTTAATGGAGATATAGCTTGGTTAAGATTTGTCATTTCAAATTTTCAGAAGTTTACAGACTTGCTCAGTAATTAACCGTTAACCATGGAGTCAACTTATATTTAAAGGGAAAATACAACATTTGCAAACATCAAAAAATAAAACTACCAAATCATTTTGAAATACCTTGCTGGACTGTTAGTGAATGACAGTGTAAAGCATCCTGTAAAATCATGGCACCTGGTATACTGTCATTTTCAAGAAAAGTGGTATTTTTGTATCAATTTCCAATGCTGGTCGGCCGACCAGCGTTGGAAAAAAATGGCTTTTTTTCAAATACTGGCCCCAATTGACCATCGCACTTGTTTGCAATCGATTACACACCTATGAACGGGTACAAGCCAGCTAGACTGGTTCCCTGACCTTACAATTCCCCAATGTATCTAAACTGCTCTGTTTCTTCTTATACGGAGTCAGGGAACCAGACTACAGGAAAATGATTGTTTTTCTTGGTTTTTATAGCATTTTCGAACCCAAAACCTCAAAGAAGTCAGTGTAACTATATTTGCTATATATTTCCAAACCCCAAATCCCATCCATTTCTGAAAATTACAGCAAAAGCAAATGATGTATATTCCCTTTAAACACATAATTGTGCGGGTGATGTATTCACTTTAGTACTCTATAGGACATACTTGTACATGCTGTCACGGCAATAAAATTTACTCAAGCCAAAAATTCATATTAACACGGCTTATATTCTGCCCTTTGTTTAAAAAAAATGCATTTTATGCATTTTTCCTTCTTGGTTTTAAAAAGGGGAAAAAGACGTGAACTTCAAAAAGTATATGGGTCGTTCTTTAACTGTGGGTCCATTTTTTTCCGTCCCTGTTACATCTGACATCTTATGTTTTTATCATTCTGATGCACTCCTTAATGCAGTCATCGTCCTAGAGTGATTATGAATATCAAACTACCCACCCAATAAACAAAAAGTATTTGAAGTCATTCTTATTGATAGTTGAAAGGCAAATTACAAAGTACCAAGATAAAAGGGACAGGAAAATGTCACACTTTGGACCCATGTGCATGAACTAAAAGCTGAACGTTTTATTTTTTTCTCGTTAGCAAATTTACCTCTTCAACGCTTCCAAATAGTATTAAGACAAGCAAAGTTTCAGCAAAGTATTAGTTCTGTATAGATTGGTTGCATTGCAGCCATGTTGGAGGGGTACGCATGGGTAAACATCTTGTTCTAAGCTAATGCCGGTACCCATTTATACTCCTGGGTGAAGAGAGGCAAGTGGGGGTGAAGTAGCTTGCCCATGGACGCAAAACATGACCAGCAGCTGGATTTGAACCCCAGACTCTCATGTGCTCAGGCATACATGTGCTATATTACTGCATCTTGCATACAATTAAACCTGGGCAACTGAAGTGAGTCTTTCCCAAGTTATTGTTTTTAAAAATTTTTGCTGTTATCCAGCCAATCAGATAGGAATATCTTCGAAAGAGTTTAGGAGAGACAAAGTAGGCAAGATACTTCACTTAATGTTACTATCTCAAGATTTTGGGGTTTTTTTCCATTCATGAGCTAATACAATGCTTTACCTGAGAAATCTCTTACTTTCCAGTTATTATTCACCCAGGGCTATTGTGAATTACAATCTCTGAATAATCTACAAGCTCAGGTCAATTAATTCAAAATGTGCCTTCAAACTTACCTAAAAAGGTCATATAGGTAGATCAACTTTGTCATGTAAATATTAAAACAGGTATAAAATAATGAACAAATAAACCAAAGATTTAAGTACAATTTGTTACTGGATTTTCAAGACAAGATTTTTTTATTTCAATATTTTGTTTTGTAAATAAGCTCAAGTTGTAATTACTTTTGGCAAACAATGGCAATGTCAAATAACAGGTGCTTCCCATGAAAACTATACAATTGTCCGTCTCTTGTTTGTTAAAATTACACTATTTTATCAATTGTGAAGTGTTCTGTCAAAAAATATATGGAGTTTCACTTTAGAATGAACATTATTTTTTTGAAAACAGAATTTCTTGAAAAACAAAAATACCAAATTGAAGTTCATGATGTGAAAAGGAGAAAATACAGAAATTGTAAATTTTTCGGGGTATTTCTTTTGATCTGATACACCTCTGAAAATCTCCAAACACATCACATTTAGAAGCAAATTTATAGTCTGAAATTTTTTTAAGTATATTTTTGAAAATGTTTTTATTATTCACGAATTTTCAGAAGACTGAAGGCGTAAAAAAAAATACCCGACAAATTATTTGCCTTTACATAGTTTCTAGCTACAAGCTTCTGGTTTTGACAACATATTACAATACATGTAAGTCAAATTATTAAGGGAATAAATGTGTGCTTGGGAGGTGTTAACCACTACGTTTATGACTGGTTGGAGTCTGGAATGCTGATAATTACCTAGCCTTCGGCTTGGGCAATTATCAGCATTACAGACTCCAGCTAGTTTAAACATAGTGACCAATTACATATTTATTCCTATTCATAAACACCTTTTTGGTAAAAAAAAAAAAATCAAAACTTTTTGGTCCAAAAGTCTAAACATGTCAAAAATTAAAACTTTGCAACGATTTCGATCAACAAAACACCCCTCTAGCTATAAAATGGTAAGGCCCTCTGGTAAACAACTCCTTATAATGGAGTTTGACAAGCGCAAACTGCGTGATGTGGCGCACAGCGCAGATGTACCAGTGTAGTGTGAATTTAGGACTATGAAATACTGACTGACTGGTAGTGTTGCACATGCCTACGTGAGGATTGTGAACATTCAACCAATAAAACGGTAAAAGGCACTGGATTTCATAGGAGTCCAAATTTCATGTGACACTGGAAAAGTGTTTAAGACCAGCCAGCCATGTCTTTATCATCAGTTTAAGACCGGCCATGGACAGACTTTTGACCAATGGGAATGGGTAAACTGTTTTAGGTATTTATGAATAAACATTTAAACATATTCTATGGCTAATGATGGGTTACATTTGGTACAAATATCTTATTTAGCTTTCCTCAAAGTATAAATTCGACATCACTTATCTCTGATTCAAATATTTCACGCTTTATTTCTAAAAAAAAAAATTCAAATAGAATAGTTTTATATCTCTTTCATTTTGCCTTACCAAACCGACATTTATGAAAACCTACAGAAATACAAAACTTCAGATTTTTTTTTTTTTTTTGTGGTTGGTTTTAGTGATTTGTGCGGATGATTAATTTCTCAAGTTAATATAATATTCATTAAAGCAAATCAATTATTTACAAGTACGTGTACGCATGCAAATATAATATATCAAAAGGATTCTTTGTGCGCGGCATTTGTGCAGATGACACTTTTGTGTGCAGATGACACTTTTGTGAACAGCCTCATGACTGGTTCATACTCGGCTACAGAGAGACTGCAAAGTTGCAGGATTTTGAAAAGACTCTGTGCTGAAAATCTGCACCAGTTGGACTCAGATGAATTTCACTATAAACATTTTGTATTCTCAAGCTTATTTTACAATGGTATGGACCATAGAGCTATATTAAATGACTAGAGCGCTAACTCATCATTCTTACATGCGGAGATATATGTACTTTGTAGCCGCTCTGGGCACAGACATTTTTAATTCATTTTTGTAGAACAATGAAATTAGATGAAAGGAAGTTCAAATATAACCCAGGTTCGATTCCCGCCTTGGCCAATAAGTGGATTAGGTTTTCAGTCCCTGCCTGATTCCGTTGGTTTTCCTAAGAATATTCTTCTTGGGTTTTCCTCCGTCTGAAACTGTAATTTTTCCACATTGTCATGATTGTCGTCTATTTACTGGGCCCCATGGGAGACCAGTGGATTCCATTGAATGGGCTACCCAGTTAAAATAAGAAATAAATCGTACATCATTTTGAAGCTGAAACTTCAGGAATTTGAAATGCCTAAAAAACATCAACTTTGTCCAGTTTTTGTGGGAGCTGGTAACATATGAGGTGTATTTTTGAGCCTATGCACCAGGCTCACCATACACAGAGTGTTAACCCTTATCGGGCAGCCAGTGGCCGTCCTGTCCCATCCTGAAGTAGCGACTTTCTCCGCCGGGGAAGACCAACTCGGAGGAAGGATGACTCAAGAAGAAAGCAATGGCAGCTTTGACTTGCTGAGCAAAATGTTGGGGTTCCACATCCGGGGAGGTGGACAAGTACTGGGGGACACGACACAAAACAAGGAGAACAAAAAGTTTGCAATTGATTACTTTTTCAATCAGTCCATAACATGGAATTTTGTGTCGGGGTGATGTAAATCAATATTAGGTTTTGCCCTTCACCGACGTATAAACACTGTATACTCAGTGTGTTATCTCCTGAGTGAAAGTTGGTAATCAGGACAATCAGTTCAAGAGTTACAATGTTCAAATACTGGTGTAGTGTAGATTTCACAGGAGTTCAAATCTCATAAGACACCAGCACAGAGGAACTGTTCTTGGAATTTTGTCTTTCAATGAATTGGAGGTTTGCGGTAACACAATTTGAATGATATCAATTTGTAAGTTGTGTGGTTCTGAGAAAGCACCAGTTGTCTCTGATAATGCACGTTTTCTGTCCATTCTGTGTCTGTTCCGTATTTGTATCTATTCCACACTACACGCCTTACTCTGTAACAGACACAAAACAAACTGAAAGTTTGAACAGGTATTCAGCTTTGAACAGGTATGAACCCAACCAGGTCTGTGTCCATGAGCATGACAGTTTACGGCAATTGCAACAAAATTGTTTAAAATCTAATGAAAACTGCACGACAACTATTAATAGGTACTCTTTTTGTTGTTGTCTTGTAAACTAGCTTCCGATAAACTAGTTTGGCTGGTTGGGGATCGTTAGGGTTAAAGGATAAGTAATCCTCCCAGTATTTAACAAATTTTTAAAAAGTGTGGCAGCAGGCACACTTTTTTACTATGAACTTAGGGTATTTGGCACTTGCCCTTCAGTTTGAGCTAACTTGTTTTCATTAACCAATTTAATAGCACCTGTACTACATTGTATTACATTGTATTACATTGTGTTTATTCACTGAAGATTAAATACTTCCATTGACTGCTTGGGCGGTTTCGGGGGCTACAGTGAGTATTAGGCAGTGCGGTTTGGGGCGCTACGGTGACAAAAGGGATAAAGCAGAAGTTCGTTTTGAGGAAATTATCAATGTTCCTTCGTGCTTTCAACACAGACATTATAGTGGACGGACAGAGAACGATTAATTTGTCCATTTCAGCCAAAAAAAAAAATAATGGGACCTACCTGCCTGATGGTCTGGTCGCTCTGTTGCAGAAAGAACGCAGCATGAGGGAAGTCAGTGTGTCTGTAGCTATATGGACTGATTCTTAGCCGATGGTCGGTGTGATTGTAGATGTTTATTACCTAAAATAAGAGCATACAATCAAATGAACAAAACCTTATTCATGTTAATAATAAAACCGTATTCAATCCAATAAGAGTGTAGGCAAGTTTTTAAATTGGACAAACAAATTATTAAAGGGAAAATACAACATTTGCAAACATCAAAGAATAAAACTACCAAATTATTTTGAAATACCTTGCTGGACTGTTAGTGAATGACAGTGTAAAGCATCCTGTAAAATCATGGCACCTGGTATACTGTCATTTTCAAGAAAAGTGGTATTTTTGTATCAATTTCCAACGCTGGTCGGCCAACCAGCGTTGGAAAACACTGGCTTTTTTTCAAATACTGGCCCCAATTGACCATCACATTTTTTTGAAATCGATTACACACCTATGAACGGGTACAAGCCAGCTAGACAGGTTCCCTGACCTTACAACTCCCCAATGTACATAAACTGCTCTGTTTCATCTTAAATGGAGTCAGGGAACCAGACTACAGGAAAATGATTGTTTTTCTTGGTTTTTATAGCATTTTCGAACCCAAAACTTTAAAAAAGTCAGTGTAACAATATTTCCTATATATTACCAACCCCCCAATTCCATCCATTTCTGAAAATTACAGCAAAAGCAAATGATGTATATTCCCTTTAAGTCAAATTTCTTTTTTGTTTAAAATCAACCACAAAGGGAAACTGACAAAGTGTATTATTATACCAATTATAAAGTGGAAGAAAGAAATTGACCGGAGCAGGGTTGGTACCTGCAACCTTGGGGTCACTGTTCCGGGGCAATGAAATCCAGTTGCGAGACCCCTCAAAAATTGTGCTAATTCTTAAAAATAATGGAGAATTCAGGCCGTGCACAACACCAGCACAACGCTAGCCATGATGGGAAACTGGCCAAATTGCCCATATATTGCGCGGTTAAGCAGGCGTGATGCACTGTGTGTGGCGGGCGACGAACTTCGTGTTGCGGCAGGAAATGTCGGGGAAACACGCTGCACTGTATCACTTCAAGTAAAAGTAGTACAACCTCAAAATAAATTTCAAATTAAAAAAAAAGAAATTTCTATAAGTTAATCCACGAGTACTTGAAGTGATACAGTGCAGACAAGAGAGATTAAATTCTGTGAATTAACTTGCAGAAATCTCCTTGGCAGAAATCTCCTTTTTTTTTTAACTTGCCGATAAAAATGTTAGGGTCATTGCTGTAAAAATAGGGTAGGTCGGGGGGCCCGAAGCAGAACTATGTTATGTTTTGGCCTTAGCCACAGACTAAGTGACTGAGCTGAAACTTCGCAGCAAATTCAAATTCTTAAGAATTTGAGTAAGTTTGTTGTTTCAAAAAACAAAAATGCACAAAACCAAACAATCCTACAACCCAAGTTTCATTTGTTCAATGTCATGAACAGTCCTTAGTGAAGGGACTGATGGTAAAAATGAATGAAAACATTTAAAAGGATAGCCATGTTCAAACTCACTTTCTCGTCACCGATAAAATGCCGGAGACCTCTGACTTGCTTGTCTGGTCCTTTGTAGGCAAACGTTGCAGGGAAAATTTCCCCCGTCTTGACTGAAACACCTGTATCAACACAGACACTAACAAGTCAACTGACAATAGACTGATCCACTAACCCTAAAGGGCTGGGGAGAGGGCATTAAAGACACCACCCCACGAATTTGACCACAAATGTGATCAATGTCCCACAAAAGTGTGACATGTGTGTGCAGATTGGCACAAATAAAGAGGGCGCGGCTTAATGGAATGGTCTTTTGTGATTGGTCCAACCTTTCAGCCAATGAGGACATAATAAACGGAGAGACAGTTCTGTGCAATTCTTGGGGTCTGCTGAGACCTTTTTGTAATGTTTTTGATCTAGTTGACTTGAAACAAGTCAAACACAATACAGGCAAAGTTTTGAAAAAAACCTTTGAAAAAAAATGGCTTTCCAACTTACCTATACCATAAAGAATGGGATGGTTCACTCCATTCTTGACAATGTTGTTCAAACCTGAAAAAAAGGGCAACAGTTAAAAATTTCAATAACAATAATATTCTTACGGATGGAATTTGGTGACCTCACATTTTGAGACCAATCCGAGGACGCCATCACTGTGCGCTCACACAGCCCGCCGTCAATGGCTGAAGCATTGTGCCAGCACAGACAGTCTCGACGGTTGCTATGTGTTACCATTCATCTCTCTGATAGTGGTGTCCCCCAACTTTCCCTTTTTCAAACATTGAGGGGGTACTTGTGCATGGCGTCTATATTATTCATCCACCACTGTGCAGCTTCTCAATTTGATGCAACAATCAAGATGTATTGATCATGACATCATAAAAATTCTGTCAATAAAATTAGACGTCAGTTACTTTTTACGCTCCCAAACCAGCGTCTACTGGAAAATAGAAATAACTCCAATTCAAGTTTGAATGAATAATTACCAGAGATGCAGGCTGTCAGTAAGTACACATCCACCGGTAGTTTATGAAATTCACCTACAAAGGGAAGAAGAAATTTAAGAAAACGTAACACGTGGGACAGAAATATGACTTCAATAAGGGTGGTTTATAATTTCTACAACTACGAATGTGAAACAAATTAGTAGCAATACAACTTGCCAGACTTGAAATGTATTCACCTTTTTTCGAATTCACAGCACAAAACAACTGTGGTAATATGAATGTACATCTGCGGCTAAGAAATGGTACAGATGAATTGATAGCATAGCATGAATGTACATGTATGCCACCTACAATATACATTGTTCTAGTTGTTGATCAGTGTAAAAGTGATCTAAGAGGAGCTAAGAGTTTCTAAACTCACTCAGTAATTTTCTGGAGAGTTCCTCTGATGACCCATCATCATCTTTGAAGCCACCAACGATGTGAAGCTCCAAGCTGGAAAAAAATTACATTATTGTCTTAATAGCTACTTGCTCATCAAAACAAATTTAATCATCCTGATGCATATATTCCATCAAAGCTGTCTGACCTGAGCAAATATAGGTAACTATAACAAACAAACAAAAAGAGATTACTTTGACAACTTGAACCCTCACGCCTTGACTCAATATTTGTGATTCAGAGCCAGGTGCAAAGTTAGACTCCAACACCAGTCTGCATACTCACCGTCCATCGACATCTTGGCTGAGTGCACTAACTCTGTCCACCAGATCTCGCACTCCTTGGCTTGTACCACAACTATCAAAGTGGCATAAGCCTGTGACACCACTACCTGCCAATCCAACCACACAAATTCTAATATTAAGAGTTCAGTTCCTTTCAATGCAAGTTGACCAAGATCATACAAGATGCAATGTCAAAAATGCCTGAACTTAAGATCCAAGGAGCTCTGGTCCAATATCGTTAACGTGTTCGAAGCCTAGCTAGGAACATGATGTTCGTGTCCTTAAGCATGACACTTTACTACAATTGCCCCTCAAAACCACTGTTTTGAAAATTTCAAAATAACAATCATGATTTAAGCAGTATCAACATAAAATACTACAAGCAAAATGGATCAAGTGGAAAACTCGCAATCGCCTGAGGACAAAAACTGGTTGATCCAAAGCTACATTGGCCCGATGGGGTTACAAGACCGGCCCTATCGTCTGTGAGTGCAGAGAAGCAGACCACACCATGGATCACTGCCTCGAATGCCCACTACTACCCCACCCATGTAGCTCCAGAGACCTTGCGAACTACACCACTAACGCAAAACACTGTGTCGACAAATGGACAACGATCGCTTGATGCTCTGAAGATACGAAGTGAAAAAGAACATAAACTCCTTAGAAAAAAATTGCAACCTGACGCAGCTTCCGCCATTGTGTACAAAGTCTATGAAGAGTCAAGAAAATTGTCTAAGTATTTCCTAATAAAATTGGAAATGTTTTCTCAGTCCCAGAATCATGTCTTATTATTTTTGCAATGAATGACCTTCATTGAGATGATATATGAAGAAACGAGTGGCGTCAAGTTGCAACATTCTTTCCAACTCGTTGACAAAATACCCCCCCCCCCTTTATGGGCACAATGGAGGATGATTTGCATATCCATACCTGAATGCCTCAAGACAGCGATATGGCAAGTTGTTGCATCGTCAGAGCCAAGAGTGTCAATTACATCTGGAAAAAAAAAACAGAACAAATGTAAACAATTAGTCTTGGTTCAAGACTGAATCGGTTCTTTTATTTTCCTAATACAGTCGGTCCAGCAGTGGAGTTTGATATCGACAGGATGGAACATTTCCTGTCTTTGGAACTTCGGCAGCGCTACCCACAAAATTCCGAGCATACCTCACACATGATGTATTCGAGCTAAGGCACTCTTGGGTCAATGACCAAGACCAACAAGAATGTTAAAACATTGAGAACAGGTGTTTCACTGTCTTGACAAAACTAAGACAACAAATTTGTTATAAATCTATTTGAATTTTTCAAATCAACCAATTGAGAAATCAACCAATACGCACATTGCACAAAATACCGCAAGGGAACAAGCCCATTACTGACAGTGCTTGACAATAAGATTTCAAAGTTTGGACAATTTGGGATGGAAGTGACTCTATTGCGCATTCATGGCAAGAGGAATACTGCAATGAGCAAGGTGTTCTGAACCGTCTGTGAAGACAGTACTTTGTCAATGAATTTTCGGTCGTAAAATATCATTGTCTTCACAGAGTGATGATCTCCTGTTGGTGAAATTTTTGCTCAGTACGGTGTTAGATATTTGCCAATGAGGTTTTTTTGGGGGGGAGGGGGGAAATGGGGTGTTCGGGGAAATTGGGGATGTTCGGGGAGGGGGGGGGTTGGGGGTTGAGGTCAGGAAAATTAGTTCCAAAAACAAAAATCGCGGATGGAATCAAATTCCATTCCAAAAACAAAAACAAAATGGTTCGCTCAACCAAATAAAAATATATTTGTTTTCAAATCAATTCAATAAAAATATGCGAGAGTTTAAGAGTTATTTAACTAGCCTGACCGTCAGCCACCGTCGTCACTGCAAACTCTCTCTGGTCCACATACAGCAAACCTGGCAGAGGACAGCAACGGAACGGCTGACTCTGAAGCCACTTACTGGAATCCTATGGATCACATACAAGAGAAATCAGACACTTTAGAGTTTAAAGGGAAAATACAACATTTGCAAACATTAAAAAATAAAACTACCAAATCCTTTTGAAATACCTTGCTGGACTGTTAGTGAATGACAGTGTAAAGCATCCTGTAAAATCATGGCAACTGGTATACTGTCATTTTCAAGAAAAGTGGTATTTTTGTATCAATTTCCAACGCTGGTCGGCCGACCAGCGTTGGAAAAAACTGGCTTTTTTTCAAATACTGGCCCCAATTGACCATCGCACTTGTTTGCAATCGATTACACACCTATGAACAGGTACAAGCCAGCTAGACTGGTTCCCTGACCTTACAATTCCCCCAATGTATGTAAACTGCTCTGTTTCTTCTTATATGAGAACCAGACTACAGAAAATGATTGTTTTCCTTGTTTTTTATAGCATTTTCGAACCCAAAACCTCAAAAAAGTCAGTGCAACTATATTTGCTATATATTTCCAACCCCCCAATTCCATCCATTTCTGAAAATTACAGTTAAAGCAAATGATGTATATTCCCTTTAAGACTGATGTGTACTACTTTTGTTTGATACACCCCCAGACTGGGACCTTGAGTGCTGAGAAACATGCAAAACTAAATCAGGCCAAATTAACTCCCTCTTCAGCCAGCAAAATTCTCCAAAATTGTCTTTGGCCGATGAAAAGATCCTTAGTATTTCACAAACCAAGTCTGAAGTCTCATTTCACTTTTTAAAGGAGACATTTCTTCAATATTTTGTACATGATGAGAGAGAAGGCAGGTGATTTCAAAATGAGGCTAAAGACTAGACTGGTACATGTACATGTACATGTCCAACCATGGTCCAACTGTTTGAAAAGAATGACCTCTTCATTCATTGTCATTAGTCTGGTGGCTGACTATGGAGAAATGTGTAGAAATAGAGACTAGTATCTTACATCCTAGATTTTGCTTTTGGAACAGTTGATTGATGCAGTACTGAAGGGTTGTTGGACTGGTTGTTTTCTTGTAATGCCTGTTTTCAATACTTTAAAGAGGTTGTGGAATGCTCGAAGACATTTCCGTCATTTTTGGGGTATATGTAGCCTAAGGTGTGATGAAATAAAAATGACTATTGTTTCTGTCATGAAATGAGTACAAAGGGTACTTTTGAGAGCTATTTTTCAGGTCCTGTTTCGACCCGAACGTGCAATTTGTGTAAAAGTCGTCGTTGCGGGCAGCAAACAAAACACAGTAAATCGTGACGTAATAAACAGGACTCGTTTATGCTACTCTGCATCGGGAGTCCTGTTTATTACGTCACGATTTACTGTGTTTTGTTTGCTGCCCGCAACGATGACTTTTACACAAATTGCACGTTCGGGTCGAAACAGGCATGACAGGACTTGAAAAACAGCTCTCAAAAGTACCTTTTGTACTCATTTTATGACAGAAACAATAGTCGTTTTTATTTCATCACACCTTAGGCTACATATACCCAAAAAATGACGGAAATGTCTTCGAGCATTCCACAACCTCTTTAAGTTTTGGGACTCTCATACACAGTATTGAGAGTCCTAAAGTTTCATATGAATACACCCCGTGCGTTCATTGAATTTACCTTCTCATTTTGGACAGCCCTACTGCCTCTGTCATTAATAGGGCGATCGTGTAGTGTAGGGCACCTGTTTAGTTTCAATCAAATTAGAGTCAAGGGTGTTTTTTATTACTCAAAAAAAGACCTTTTCAACCTAAAGCAGACTTCTCTCAATTCAATGACACCTGTTTTTGTTCATGTAATTTTTGAACAGTTTCTTGGGGTAGAAATTACAATTTTCCTGCGTGGTTTACGGTTGGTGCCGTGCGATTCAGCGCACCTTGCGCGTTCACGGTACATAATGTTCATAGCGTGGTGATCGCCATCTTTATTTTCGTGCTGCGTTTTGTCGTTGTCATCGTCACTGTATCCCCAAATTTCCCTCAAAAATTCAAAACCCTGCCCTCTATCTATGACATATGTTCTTAATGTCACCAACTAGTTTGGTAGGTCAAATAATACAGGTTAATAAAGGCCACACTTCCAGTTCCACCAAAAACATGTCGAACTTTGTCAAATTTTGATTTTCACATTTAGGCTCAGTATGTAGTTTATTTTTGCTTTAGAAGCACACTCACCCTTAGCTCTACTGAGTGGAGCGTTGAATTACGGGTACCCCTCCATACAAACGCTCCACCGATTTGCCATACTTTGGTGATGGCGTCACAGTAGCATAGTGTACATACCCACACGAGGACAAAAAGACCCCCCCCCAACAAACGGTAAAGGTCCGCGCACTACTGAGGACATTTTCATAAATTTTGCAGGGAATTTCTTACATATGGTTGTATTCTACGATGTCCCATCTATCACTTCTGGGATGCTTGGATGTAATGATCATGATGATGTTCAATTTTCCGAGATATTCTTGAATCTTTCTGGAGCCCATATGCACTCGTGAAACGTCTGGTGATGGCAGCCATTTTGAATGTGACAAGAGATGACCTCAAGCTGTGACGTCGCGTTTATGCAAACTGCTTGTCGAGCGAGGGCGCAAGTTGCAAATGCGACGGCTGTTTCCTGTGCCGTGGATCCTGAATAGAGATCAGTGCACGTGGCCCCCAGACATGCCAGACGATAAATGCATGGTACAGGAAACAGCCGTCGCTTTTGCAACTCGCGCCCTCTCTCAATAAGTAACTTGCATAAACGCGACGTCACAGCTTGAGGTCATCTCTTGTCACATTCAAAATGGCTGCCATCACCAGATGTTTCACGAGTGCATATATGGGCTCCAGAAAGATTCAAGAATATCTCGGAAAATTGAACATCATTACCATGATTACATCCAAGCATCCCCGAAGTCATAGATGGGACATCGTAGAATACAACCATATGTAAGAAATTCCCTGCAAAATTTATGAAAACGTCCTCAGTAGTGCGCGGACCGGGGTGTGTGGCTAGAGGTTCAGCGCAGCATACCGACGGCCACACTAGTGGGGCTACACTCAGTCATGTCAGTAGAGCTAACTCACCCTCTTTATAAAATTATAGGCTAATCAGAAAGTGCTGCCTTTTTCAGATGTCTAATTTTCGTGAAATTTCATGTTGAAATTTTGATACGCAAACGTGTGCACTGCCATGGTCACAGTGTCGGTGACTGTGCAAACGAATCTGGAAATGTCACGAAAAATAGACATCTGAAAAAGGCAGCACTTTCTGATTAGCCTAAGAGGAAGAGTATGCTTCTAAAGCAAAAATAAACTACAAATAAAGCCTTAATGTGAAAATCAAAATTTGACAAAGTTGTACATGTTTTTGTACATGGTGGAAGTGTGGCCTTTATTTGTTTACGGAGCCTGGGGCCTGGGGCTAACTTTCCGATAGCCATAGCCGGCCTAACAAGTAACATTCACGTGGAGTTGGAATTTCAAAATGCGACCAAATAAATGATTACTCACCCCAAACCTCAAGTAGATGACCTTCTCTAAATCCTCAACTTTGCTCTTGGTGCAAACGCACGAACCATCTTTATATTTTAGGGGCATTTTGCCTAGGCTAGATGAACATTTACACAACTTTACCGGCCCCGTTGCCGGATTTTGTTTTGTAAATTGCGCCCTCATACGTTTTGGGATCATTGGGGGCGCTGTTTTCATTAAACGAAAACGGCCTTCCGTTTCAAAGGTGTCAGGCGTATCTCGTGCAAAACGTGCTTGTTTGATTCAGTTTTTTTGACAAAAGGGTGAATACATGGGCGTCGCGAGGGGGAGAGGCAAGGGGGGACTTTTCTCCCCCGGAAAAGCACCCCCCCCCCCCCAAAAAAAAAAGGAGGCAAAAAAAGAGAAAAAAAAAGAAAAGAAAAAGAGGTGCGAAGTCATATTGGTGTCAATAATGGGTCGGGAGGGGGTGCAAAATGTCCCTGCCCTCTCGAAAACTTATAAATAAAGAATATGTTGAGAAATGCGGGATGTTTTTTGGAAAAAAAATATGTTTTGCCCAAAAACAAAATCTTAGTTGTAGCCTAGCTAGTACAATTGGATTTTCGAGTTCTCAGGATACTGAGCTGATTCAATTACATGTACTCCGAACTCGATGTTGATCTTTTGCAATGCTCAAAAGATTGGTTAAAGAAGTCAGATATTGCCTGAGTTGCTGAACATCTATAGGTCTGGTTCCCAGACCAAAAGTTTATGACTACTCCCGGTCTGGTAGCCTCCGGTAATACATTGTATTACAATTTACGTCAAGTGACTAAAACGGGAGATTCCTCCTTTTTCCGAAAATTTCCGAAGTTTGCCGAAGTCGTTTCGTCGACAATCGGATAGCGCCTGAGTATTTCCGAGTATATAATACAGGTTTAATTAACTGCTAATTGCTTATTAATTTTATTTTAAATGAGTTGATAATTAATATTCATTGCTTTCATTAATTTTAGAAAACTTGAAATTCAACGACGGTTTTGTGCATATACTCGGATCGTATGGGCGAACTTTTTGCTGCGTCATGTACAATTTTGAATTTGACGACCGTTACTGAGATTTTCCAAAACTCGGTCTTCATTCGGCTCCGCCTGCTAACAGTGTTATTTGGGTGCCTAATTTTGAAGATTCCAGATCAACATTAGTCAATGTTATCTTACAGAAACATCAAACTGTATTATCATAACTGTATGATATTACGAAGCAAGTGATTTTTTTTAAAATTTGATCAGAACATTAAAAGCTACAAGCGATAAAGCGAAATCGGAAACCAAGCCGAGCTTTGAAAAAGGGCCATCAATGTCGTCATGTTTATTTTTAGCCACGGAGGCTGCCTGACCTAAAAATTCATCGGGAATATTCAGAATCCTTTGGTCTGGGAACCAGACTAAGAACATCTAGAATCCAAAATTTTCCGGGGCCCTTAAAATGGACCCCGGACCCCACGCCATTATGGCTTCGCGCCATGGGCCCGCATTACTTTTCATCACCCCCCCCCCCCTCCCCCTTTGGCCTTCAGCGTATGTAGGCGCCCCAACTTGCCGTCACAATTCAAGTTGTTGCTTTGTTACATTTCACGCCCCCTCCTCTGTGGAGAATCCTGGTTCCGCCCCTGGTAGGGGTTTTAGGCCGGTCGGACCCCCCCCCCCCTGTTCCAAATTCCTGGCTACCTGCGGGCGTATATCGAGATACCCCTAGGTTTTGTTCTAGATGCGATCCGGCAGATGTGACAAGGCAAAAGGGCGTAACAATAGATGCACCTTGTTTGCCTTGTAGGCACTGAGTGGTAAAACGGTGTATGTTGAGAAACTATCCAAATGTACTATTATTGCATTTCTATGATGCGTAGTATTATTATATACTACGCATCATAGAAATGCAATAATAGTACATTTGGATAGTTTCTCAACATACACGTCCTTTTACCAAAATATTCCTTTTAATCATGTTAAAAATGGTGTAACTGTTTTCAAATGCCTCTATCCAAAACACAGCAAAGACAAGGAGCTGACATTTCCAGGAAAAAAAAAAGACCCTGAAATTTAAGACTGATTTTTCTCGAAATGCGGCTTTTTTTCTTCAAGATACACCATTTTGCCATGAGAGGGCCTCGCTGTTTTAATGGAGCTGCAACCTCGTTTCCATGGTTACGATCTTGCTGCGCCATGTTGATTCCCATCATGACTAAAAGGGCAAAATTCTTGCAACTTTTTAAACTTATCTTTACTGTGTATGGCAAACATAGAGTAACCAATGCAGAAGTTATGTTTTACCAACAAACGATTATTATAAGACCTAACCTTTTAGGGAAAAAAATCCATCGAAAAACCTTTGCTCAACTAAATAGGGGAGTTTATTCGATTTCAAAAAAATGCCGAGTCAGCACTGCTTTCTGTTATGTTAAAATATAGAAAAACTAACTTTGATCTTGTTCACAACACTAATTCGGCACATGGATACTAGCACGCCTAAATAACGCTCTTCCTTTGATTAATTATTAATTATACGTGGTTTAATTATTAATTATCTTAATTCCAATGTTAGTTTGATTTCAATTATGATTTAAAGCTGATTATGTCTGCATAATAATGTATGTACCGTATTGTATACATACAAATCACATTTTAACCCACAAGGCATGAAAGTGTACGGTACGTTTCTGGTATTCCATTCTTGTTTTCGTCTGAATATCTATTGGTTTTCCAAGTTCACATGTTTATTCTTTGGGTGTTATTGTTTCACAGTGGTACGGTATGCCTATACGTACGTAGGCCTACAAAAGTTATATGCAGTGTATGTATATGAGGCAAATACCTGTAATGACATTTCCAAGTTTTTTTTTTTCATTTCCATTATAACACCCTGGCCTGATTTGTTAATTGTTAATTGTTTTTGCTACATTGGAATTTTGTCCTATACCTTGTGTGTGATTGATTCACAAAGCAAAAGATTTACAACACGTTTCATTCCATAAAAGCTCAAGTGTACTTCGGACCGTAAACTTGAAAAATGCTAGGTTTTTTTTATTTATCAAACATTTCTGTCTGTTTTATTATCTGCATGTTCATGGGCGTCGCCAGGATTTTTTCCAGCGGGGCAATTTTTTTTTGCCAAACAATGCATGTTTTTCTCAACACATTCTCGATTTATCAGTTTTAGAGGGGGACAGGGACATTTTGCCCCCCCCCCAACTCATTAAATTTACACCACTTTGTCTTCGCGCCTCTTTTTTTTTTTTTTTTGCTTTTCCAGGGGGCAAGTGCCCTTGCCCCCTCGCGACGCCCATGTGCATGGTACTCCTTATCTCTTTTGTTATTTGCACCACTGTAAACGAAATGAAACCTCACCCCTGGTGTCGGGATCAATCCGGCCTTTTTACAAGTAAACTTTGGTTTATGGTGGCACACAATTACAACCCGAGTTGGTTTGGGGCAAATTTATTGCTGTTTTCAAACATTGTGTCATTGTTCTTGTTTCTTGTTTGCAAACTCTAAACTTTGAATAACAGTTGCAAGCAATAAAGCTGTGAGGGTGACATGCTTGAAGAGGGTTTTGGGGTTCTGTGTAAATAATGCTTTAGTTGGGTTATGTTTAAATAATGCTAAAGTTTACAAGTGCTCTTTCCTCTTTTTTTTATGCCACTAATAAAATTTTATTAGAAATATAACAAATGCCGTGGAGGCGGTTCGTCTAGATTTTTGATTAGACTATCACAGTCTAGACTCACTCTGTGTGTGTGGGTGGGGTGCGTGTGTGTGTTTAATGTTTATAGTAGTGATGATTTTCCCTCGTTTGAACCGAAGCTGCTCTAACGTGCGGCCTCCTTTACATATTTAGGCCACGCCCACAAAAGGGTAAAAACAACAAGTATTAGAATGTTAGAATTTTTTATCATGCCTATGTTTATTTCAAAGCACGAAGAAGGAAAATGAATGTTAAATACACTTTTTCTGAGTTTTTATTTGTCAGTGCACTCCCCTTTTTAAACGATCAAGCTCCGCCCCCAAAATGGGCAAGATCCAAGATGGGTCCACCTCGAAAAATGATAGCCCATTTCAACTAATTATGCCAATATTAAAGATTTTACCACCAACTGAACGATATATATTCTTCCTATTTGAACCAAACTGCTAATATACCACCTCTTTTACACGTTAAGGCCACGCCCACAAAATGGGTGAAAAACAACAGGTGTTAAAAAGCTAGAATGCCTTATTTTATGTTTAATTTTTTTTTTCAAAATGTACAAAAAACAAAGAAAATGGATGTTAAATACAGTGGTTATGAGGTTTTATTGTTTACACCCCTCTGCCTCAAGAGCATCAAGTGGTATGATGCCAAAGTCTCGCATCTTTTGATTATTACTATAGAGACTGACAAAGAGAGGACAAAGCTGAATATGAAGCTGAAAACAGCTGTCCTTGTTTGCCGAACGTCCATTACTTTCAAAGATCCCAACCAAAATAGGCAGAGTAAAAAAAAAAAGCAGTGAAGTCATATTAATTTACAAGAAAACACATGTACAGAATAAAGTGTCCCATTACGTATAAAACACGTCAGTGAGCACAGTGATTATATTGTAGTTTTTTTAGAGAAAATATCCCTGTATATTTTTTATGGATCGCTATCGCTTTTGAATTTATTAGTACAATGGCCATTAATTATTATTAGCATACCACTCAACAGTTGTATGAGGGCGCCCCTTCTCTTCATTTAATCCTGTGCTGTTCTTTTACAAAACTATAATTACAGCTATACGCCAAAGTATAAAGTTTTGACAAATTGCAAGAGGCAACATTGCCATTATGTAAATCCTGTTCGCTAAATTTTGAGTAAAAGTTGCCGAGGAAAACACCACAACCGATTCTATAGAAGACAATATTAAGGTCCAATAAAATTACGGGAGAAATATTGACTCCAATTTTGGCTCAGGAACCAAAATTAGTTTTTTATTTCCATTTTCATGAAACCTGCTTTTTCTGCCATTGTTATTTGACCCTTACTACGTATGACCCTCTTTTTTATTATTATTTCGTAACCACAAATAATAAACAGTTGTCACACCATCATAAATGTTCACTTTACGAGGTATACTTTTCCAGAATATATGAGAAGTACAAACCCTCAACCCAAATAAAACCATAACACTTAAACAAACCGAAACCACATAAAAATTTCAGCAGGTGATATAAACAACATGTGTCCTTTGATGCTCTGTAAGCAGGCCTACTCATACAAAAAGTATATGATTATATTGCTACAGTAATCTACGCATTCTGTTATAGAACGTTATAAACGTGAAAAACGAACCATCAGCCGTAAAGTTATTCCAGTGAATGCATATCAATAACAACTTCTGGAATTATGACACTGTGAAGTTAATTCCTTCATATTATATAAGTGTTCTTAAAGGGAAAATACAACATTTGCAAACATCAAAAAATAAATCTACCAAGTTGTTACGAAAGGATGTTGGTAAATGACAGTCTAAAGCATCCCGTCAAATTAGGGCACCTGGTGTGAAGTCATTTTCAAGAAAAAATGGTACTTTTGTATACATTTCAAACAGTGGTCGGCCGACCACCTTTGGAAAAACCTGTTTTCAACTACTGATCCAAATTTACCGGTTTTTTTTTAAGTCCAAATTGTGTTTGCTATTGGTTCCATGTTCATGAACGGGTGCAGGCCAGCTAGACCATTTTTGATCCAAGTTCATTTTTAGTGGAGTCAGGGAACCAGACTACTTGAACATTTTTGTTTTTCTTGGTTTTCCCAGCATTTTCGAGCACAAAACTTCAAACATGTCAGCGTAACAACATTTTGTCTATTAAACTAACCCCCCAAATAGTTCATTTCTGAAAATTACAGCAAAAGCCAATAATGTACATTCCCTTTAATCTCCGACCTTTAAAAAGTCAAATGTAAATCATTATTGACTCCTGGTTGCGTGCAGATGCTTCCATTTTAACCGCAGGAATCATTCAAAGTTCAACTCTCAACCGTTCAGTGTTTCACATGCCCCCGACAGTGTGTTGTGATGATTATCGAAATAAACGCCTTTAAACAAAACTCTGCGAGTGGAAGGACAACACTTTAGCGCATGTTATACCTCAATTAAATACTGTCCATGTAAACTGTATTCCAGTATTTTCCTATTACGTGCACAATACTTTCATATAAGTTTAATTAATTTCCTAGCATCAGGTTGTAAATACAAGCATGGTTGATCCAAATTTCCAATACAAAACTTTTCTCTGCACGTCTTGTGTGCGATAAATACAAAGGACAATCACGGAAAATATGGTTCTACTACAACAGCTTACGAAAACTTAAAACGTAATTCTTAAACTAGAAACATCAGAACATGTGTGCTTACAGATTTTCAAACATGACTGATCAATCTTAAACTCAAAAACGAATGCATATAAATGAAATCCAAATTAAACATATGCAAGACATTTCCCATGGTTATGACAAATTCGTTGAGATAATTATAATCTAATTAATGCATACAGTAAAGTCGAACTAACAGAAAAATTAAAACAAAACCATTTCCCCCCTTTTTTCTTAACAAATTGAATTATACGATCTGTATGTATACATTTAATTTTCAAACATTTTTCAAGTGTTGCTTCTCAGCGATATTTTTTTCACACTTAGCCACAAACATCATAAGTTGTGGTATAACAATGAGGAAAAGTTTAGGCCCCTGATGATTCAAAACGACGCGTCTGTCATTCTGACATAAATTCATACATAAAAACATCACGATTATTTATATTTCATAAATTTCTTAGCATCAGGTTGTATATAAAAGCATGGCTGATCCAAATTTTCAATACAAAACTTTTCTCTGCATGTCTTGTGTGCGATATACAAAGGACAATCATACAAAAATATGGTTCTACGACAACAGCTTACGAAAAGTCGAAACATAATTCTTAAACTAGAACCATCAGAACATGTGTGCTTACAGATTTTCAAACATGACTGATCAATCTTAATCTCGAAAACGCGAATGTATATAAAATAAAATCCAAATTAAACATAATTATGCAAGACACTTCCCATGGTTATGACAATTTCGTTGAGATAATTATAATCCAATTAATGCATACAGTAAAGTCGAACTAACAGCGAAATTAAACAAAACCAGTTTCTTTCCATTGGTTTTCAACAAACAACTGAACTACGATCGTTTTTATATACATTTAATTTCCAAACATTTTGAAGTGTTACTGCTCAGCGATATTTTTTTTTAAAGCTGCACACTAAGCCACGAAAATCATATAAAGTTGTAGTATAACAAATGTGGAAAAGCGTATAGGCCCTAATGATTCAAAACGACGCGTCTGTCATTTTGACATAAATAACATAAAAACATGAGCATCATAAACACCGCAAAAAAGACGAAGAAAAAAATTGCAACTTTTCAAACTGCATCATTGTTCATAAACCGTTGTCAATCTTGGACGATTTACAGTCTTTGGTAGCAAACGGGGTGTCAAAATGTTAGCTAACAACATTCCCCAAAAGTCTATTTAAATGACGTTATCATAAGACGATCAGAATCAAAACTATGACCCCTCATATGCGTGTGGACTTTTTTGCGTTGTTTATGCTTATGTTTAATATTGCCAAAATATTTTAACACACAAATATCGTAACACTCAGCGATCACTCAACTAAAGATACTGAAAACAAACTCTTTTCTTTAGTGTCTAAACTATACTGTCACAAATTGTTCACAAATTGTATCAAATTCACAAATTGGTCTCTCAAAGGCATGGAATCGATCCTAGCAAAAAAATGAGGCTCTGTACATAATGCGAACAGCGTATGAATTACATGTAGAAACTCGTACAAGTATTTTATGACCACATGCTATTAAAGCATAAGATGTTTTACTTATTTTACATCTATTAATTTTACAGGCAATACTTAGCTTTCACGCGTTTAGTTATGTCCTACATAAAATGATACAACTACGAAGTAAATATAAATCTTGATTATTTTTGTTCTGTTAATTTCTTTATCGAGTATAGTATTTCTTACCGACACCCTAATCCTGCCTCTACACTATCTAGAGTTAACAAGCTCGCGACTATCACTTTGAACAATTCAACTACAATTGGATACGAACAAGTACACGACAGGTTCAGACATTGGGATCTTCGAAAAGCTTTTGACAGTGTCAACATTTTATTCAAAGCAGCATCAGCTCCCTACTTAATAATTGCTAACATTATTATATATGTGCGTATTATAATAGATAGGAAAATAAATTTGCGGTTTCTTCGTCAGTACATCAAAAGCTGCAGTGCCTCCTGGCTCGAGTGTCTCTGACTAAGACTTATATCAATCGAAGGTATACATGTACATACTTTGTAAGATGAAAGACAGATGAATACAAACAATTCAACTACGAAAAATGAAGTGAACAAAATACGCACGAATTAACAGTTAGGTCATTTTGCTCTTCGAGCAACTTGTTTATTTATAGTCAAAAGGGAATGAAGCTTCTTGCTTCGGCTTCGTCTCATGTTGTCTAAAACAACCTGATACCGATTATGTCTTGGACAAGGTTCAGCAGTTCTCCACACTTCTCCAAAACGTCCGCTGTGCTGAAATCACTGTATTCCTGCCCACTTGTCTTTGAGTTCCTCTGCGGGTAGCGAGGTTTACTGAAGTCGCAGTCCAGACGAACTAGGTCACGGGTTACTTCAAATACTTGGTCAGACGTTACGTCCCTGTGTTGGCAAACTGCTCTTGCTAGAGATATAAGATCGTTACAGTTGATATCTGGACGTCCATCCAGAATGTACTGAGCTGCTTTAAGAGCAGTTTCTGCTGCCTGATGTACCTGAAAGGCTATCCACTGAGTCGAAACTGGGTCACGTTGGCTCGTCCGATCTGCAACCTTGAGGTGTTCCTTGGCCTGTCGGAACCATAGCCGTGCTTTTCGTGGATCTGGAGCCTCTCTTGTAAAGGACGGTGGTACAAAGTTAAATCTCGATCTGTTTGATCTGGCGCTGGAATGGTTTTGGTAATACCTCTCTTGATATCTTCTGGCTTCCTCCCTGTTCCTATTAACCTCTGATTCCCAGTTAGAATACCGATCAGAGCAGCGCTGCTCTGACTCACAACCCTTTTCATGCCTTTCTATTTCTTGTTTTAGGAATTGGAAGGCCCTATTGGCACGTTCCTGCTGGCCTGGATTCTTATCGGGATGCCACTTGCGATAGAGACGGTACAAAACCCTTTTGCGTTCCTCCGGCGGTAGTCCAAATGCCTCGTCAACCTCCTTCTTAATTTGCTCTTCGTCTTTCTGCATGTCTTCTGGAAGAGCTTGGTCAAAATGCGCCGCAGGTGGAACTTCAGATGTAGGTTCCCCGGTGAAAGGAGCGACTGTCATGTCTGGTTGCTTCTGAGGTCGCAGGAATTTATAAAGTCTGGTCACTTTAACAATGATGGGATCCTTTCCTCCAGCGTCGATTTTGTATCGTCTCGATAAGTTGACTGTCTCATTACTCTTGTCAATCTGCTCAAGGATTTTTGCATAGATTTTCTCAGTAGCGCCATCCGCCAGTGTTTCTGACGGTACCCTATCATCATGGCCCAAGGCAAGGTCGTCACTGTCGTCATATTGCAACTGGTCTGCTTCGTCAATGTCTCTTTCATAACCTACTATCTCATCTACGAGGAAACGGTTGTAGGGATCTTGATCAAGGAGGTGATGAATATCTCTTGGTATTATAGTTCCTGGTCTGTACTCGTTCGGTTGGGTAGCTCTTGTGATATCGTACTCAGGGATGCCAGACATGGAGATAATGAAATTCATCTCATCCAGGCTCTGACAGTCCAAGACACCTATAAAGATACTTAAATGATAAGAATCCAACAGGTGGGCCAGGAGAACATTGCAACTGTTTGCTATTTGTCCGGAAATGAAAGCTTTCTGCTGAGACGGCGAGGAGTGCTCCAGGTATATCGTATTTGACGATTTGTCGAAGTATGCTTTCCGAGAGTTTTTTTGTTCTGCAATCTTTGTCCATTCTTGTCGTATAACCCAAGTTTCAACTCAGCTTTGCAGACGAAATTGTCAAATTGCTGGAGTTGTGTTATGCGCTTTTTGATGTCAGCACTCAGTTGTTTGTTTTCGAGCTGGTGCTGCCTAAGTCTGAGCAACACACGAGTCATCTCCTCTGATTTCACCTTTCGCTTGACGCCTTCCAGATACTCACAATGCTGCCCAGCGGGGCAGTCTTCATTGGTTTCTAACGGCTTCTCATTCATCTCATCCCCAAGATTCTTAGGTCGGAGGGACTCTGGAAGAAGTTGAATGTGACGTATTTCATCCTCGATCTGAAATCCGCACTCCTTTAAGGGAAAGATGAATTCTCTGTCTGTGGATGCAAGATTAAAATGCCCCATTTTAATAGGGTCAGCATAATACAAATTGGTTGACCTCCTCAGGTAGTATCCTTTATTAGGTAAATACAGCTCGGATACAGAAAACGAGGATTGACCGCTTGCATTGTGCAACAGAAGGAGCATTGCTCTAACAGTACCAACGGCTGTTTTCTTTTCGTTTGGACCTAGCCGTTCATCACCACACTCTACTTTCATTGACGCCAACACTCCTGCCAGCTGGTCAAAGGAACATGCATCCAGGGCTCCAAGCAGTCTGAGGACAGTATCAAACTGTGCCAATTCTCGTGGTGCTTTGTACAAGTATGGACGCAAAGAAGGCTCAAGATCTTTGTCCATTTCAAATACCAACTGATCTGCTCTCACCAATACACGTCCTTCTTCCACAAGACACAATGGAGTACACTTCAAACGACGTTTTATGTCCTCATCAAGCTTAGCCAAGTCTAGACCTTTCAAGTAGCCCAAAATCTTGTCCATGACGTCTTTAAACGTCTCTCTCTGTTCTTTTGGCAGTATGTCTTCCTTGTGAATCGCATTCTTTTTCTCCATCAGTTCACAGATGTTTTGCGTGTGCGAAACAACTTTATCAGCAACCACATTTTCAATTCCAAGGCAACCATGAACAGTAAAACCCTGAATCTGCTCGTTTCTTGGTATGGCCCAATACGGTAGTATCATACAAACTGACCATACAAGTTCCAAATGTTTGTCTGGCACTGATCCTTGATATGCAATGAATGCGGACGTTTGGTTGTCGTCACTGCTCGTCAAAGAGAATGCCGGGTGGATGTGAAGCAGTTTTGTCCTAATTGGGACAGACTGAACGAACTTAATCGTTTTGATTTTGATTAGAAAGTTGGGATTGCGTAGCTCTTCGTTCAAATTCAGTTCATTTGTCAGAAGACGAGAGATGCCACATAGTGCCTTCCTTTTTTTCTGGTCTTTTACTTTACCCGCCCTTTTTTCTACATCCAGTGCAAACTGAAGGAAGTCGGCTTGGGTAACTGTTGAATGGAAACCAATCCCTTTCAAGAAACACTTCAGGTTCCCCATGGATTCAGGCAGTAACTTGACTGGGTCAATCAAAGCTTCGAAGACAGGATTATCACCATCGTAGAAAAAGCTGGCTTGTCGGAGTATACCCGTTCTATCTGGAATGAACGCAATATGGGTAAGACGCTCAAGAATTTCTTTCCCTTGCTGTTCTGAAGCATGGCCAAGAACTCTGTCTCTGATGAATTTGACGTGCTGAAATCGACCCTCTTGACTGAGAAATAGGAAGCTTGGAAGTATGTACTTCAGATACATGTCAGCTTGTGTGATAGGAGTTATTCCAAGCTGTTGGTATATCTGACACAAGTTACGATTGGGCTCCAGAATAACACAGTGCATGTTGTTCATCCAGGTCTTAGCTTCAACCATCAACATTCCGTAGCCATTTGCGGTGTGGTAGTGATCGAAGTGGTGAAGATCGGTGGTGTTGTCTTCTCCTAGAATTTTGAAAACTGACAGCTTTTTGATAGTCTTCATGCTGTCCTCCGACAGATTGGCGTCCTCCTGAAAATAATGAAGGAGGGTGTTGCTCTCTGCGAGTGTCAGATCACCAACAACCCCACCTGTTTCGAACACACGCTTGATAACACTTGTGACAGCCTGCCGTGAATTTGGCATAGCCAAGTGCTTTTCTAGGAGTTTTTCTAGTCCCATCGGTGGGTGTGGCACTAGTACTTTCTTACCAACACTATATTTCGGCTTGAGCTCGCACATAGCTGGTGTTGTGATTTCTGGGAGACCGAGTTTACGGAATACCTTGACTGTCTGCATCCCAAATCCAACTCCACTGTTTTGCAGGAGTAGTACCGTTTTGGATAAAGAAGGGGGTACCAGTTTGCCCGATGTAGTTGGAAATACTGGCCAGTGCTTGATGCAATCTAGGGAGCCCTCCTCTAATTTATCACTGCAGATGAATGCCCATAAGTGTCCTAGCCACGACTCAGAGGGATGGCCGTTTTTGTCTGGCGTCCACTCTACGTGCTGATTGCAACCTTGCCAGCTCTCGGGGAGATGCTTCCAAAGGTGTTGGGCCAGGTCCACCATGGTGAACTGTTTGAACACTCCACTTCTATAAGCTGCCTCGGAATTCTTTTCCTTGTTGAACCAAGCAATGCAAGATGGAACCAACTGTTTGTGAAGGAATATACCATTCAGACAGGGTAGCACCCTAGAGTGGCTAGTCACATATGAAGCATCACATGTTGAAAACTTACGCAGCATGCCATCATTCGTCAGACGGATGGGTAAGCCATTCAACTCAGCTGGATTTTTGATACCTTCAAGGCAGTACTCGAACACAGTACGTAAAGTCTGGATGTTCTTGAATTTTGTTTTCCCCAAGAGAGCGGGGAGAACATGTGTCACTTGATGACATCCAGATGAAAGATGTTTAACTACTGACTGTGGATTAACAAACTTTGCTTCAACATCACAAGCTTGAAACGCCAAACATACGTCCGGGGAGCTGGCCAGCAGGTTAAAGTTGACCCTCAGCAAAAAGGAGCGTATTAAGTCCCGTGCTGTATCATCTCTCAATACGTTCACACCTGCTTCGGACACTGCGGGATCAAAGTTATCCGTGAAAGCTAGACTGTCATCACTGTTTGGATGATGCCAGGTGGTTGTGATAACATCTTTGGTTTGACGTACAACAGGTAAAACCTTCAAGTTTTCCTTACCGATGTACCGGAGCGTAGTTTTTGCTAGGAGTTCCCACTCTCCATGATAGCTCTTCAAATGCTTTGGGAAAAGGTCGTCATACCACCCAAGGTGCTGTTCCAAAGACTTGACGTCAGCTTCCCCAAGTATTATTCGTCCTGCACTCTCAATTAATTTGGCATATGCTGGGGCAAGTACATGTTGCACTAGCCTTCGATTCCATCTATGGATGAGTCTACTATCGTCAGAAGTATGAGATTTTGCATATTCGTCGCCTTTTGCAAGATTCTTTCTTGCCGAATCCAACTCAAACGTCCCATTCACGTGCACTGGTAATCCGGTGTGAACCGGCAGTGGGAGAAAGCAGTAAGCCTTGTACAGCTGACTTGTTGCCATCTCTGTTCTGTTATCCTTGAGGAGAGCCGCTACTCCACCACGTGGAAGAGGCCTCTTTAAGCTAAAAGCTCTTGACACCGACTGGCATGCAAGGGGAGAACCTTCAAAACCCAGCCTTTGAGAAATAAGCCATGTTTGTTCAGCGTCATGTGAGTCACTTGTCACGAGGATGTACACATGGGTCATGGGCTCAACTGTCTCACATGGGTTATCTGTGAAAAGCTTGAGGTGCTCCGTGAACCTTGCACGTCGTTCTTCGGCTTTTTCTGATAACGTTGCGCTGATGCAGTAGTCTGTTGTTAGTTTGTTGGAGTGTTCATCAATACACGAAACTCTGATCGATTTGATATTGTTAAGGAAAAGAAGAGCTTCCTGTGCCACTTTCTTAAAGTCTTCAAACAACTCCTTTACTCTCCCTAGATGGTAAGTCTCGCTGGAAAGCCCCGATGGCCGCTTTCTGAGTGGGAATCGAAAACTGTTCCCCTTTCCTTTAAAGGCAGGTAGATCTTCCAGGTATCCTCTCAACATGTCAGGGAATTTCCCCCTGAATCCATCGTGTGTCATTAATTGTATCCCGGGTGACGTATTCCGCGTCACTGGAGAGAACATCAAAAGCGGATCAAACACACAAAGGGTGTCACTGTTGCTTAGGAAACTCGGGCAATCAGTCAGGTGGTAAACTGCATTGAAACCGATTCCAAACTTCCCAGTTGTTGTAATGTCGTCTCTCTTTCCTCCAACTCCTACCTTTTGAATGCCTTTGATGTCTGCTTCAGTGAATGGCTTGTCATTATACACACAGAGCGATGGAAGGTCTCCTATGGCAGCCCAGGAATCACATACGACCTTCTTTGCTTCGTGATGGCGTGGATCATAAACAAAGTGTATTTCTGTTGATCCTGCATCGTCGGCATTTTGAAGAAGCTCTTTGAATACATCGGAGACATTTGGATAGGCCCCCAGTATGTTTTTCAGACGATCCGTTAATTCTTCACTCTGGCCGAAATCTATTGCAAACCCATGCAACGGTGAGCAGCTACTGATGTACTTCTGCCTTTGTGTGATGATGCCCAAAACCTTAGCATCGCGGGATGTTATATCTGGATGTGTGTACTTCTCTTCGTCACGAGTTCCCTCCCATTCAATATCGTTATATGTCAGCTCTTCGGGTGACCGCAAGACCCCACAGTTATCTGGGACATGAATTAAGCCTGTTTGTAAGCTGCTTTCCCGGCTACCTTCGGTGTATTTTCCATGCTGTTCTGCTAACATGGAGACAACCTCTGACAACATCGACGTCGAGGTTTTCAGGTCTGACTGATTTAGAGGTTTCTCGCCATAGGTCTTCTTCAGACGCTGAAGAGTTTGAAGGAAGTCATCCAGCTGAAAACGATCTCTTACACCGCAAATCCGCAACAGGTTGCTGAATTGAATGAGCTCATGGGAAACATTGTACAGATATGGTCCATTTTTGCCTTCGTAGAAAAAAGCAAGCTGCCTACACTCTCTGAATTGACCATCACAGAAGACGAATGTCATCGAAGAAAGCTGGTCAACTGCAGCATGGTGCTCTTCCTTGATAGTAACATTACCGTTTGGAGACACTGCACAGATTGTGCTCTGGAGGTATGGATATATATTGCTGCAAACCATAGCAGATGTTCGATGGGCCTTCTTGGGTGCTCGATCTATTAGAATTACAAGCTGTGCAATGACATCATTGATTGCAACCTGTTTTTCTGTAAAGCCGAGAAAGGCCTTAACCTTGTCACTCATTGCCTCAGACCCTAATCTCTTCTCGTCCAAAAGTGGTCGAACGGACCCAAGAAGGTTCTTGTGTTGTGGTGTATGAAGCATGTCTGCTGGCATAAACTCATCTTCACAGTTACACCAATCCAAAGGATAGAGTGGAGGCCTCTTCAGGACTGGAAGGAAAGCTGCTTGTCGGATTCGTTTTCTTTGATCGGATGTTGGCTCGTCAGACCTTCTGAGCTTTTCATCTATCAGCTTTAGGAGAGTTATGCACCTCTGGTCAACATTCTCCCTCTGACAATGACTGTGCTCTCTCACATATATCTTCCCAAGGTAGGTCATATGAAGCCATCCCTAACTGTGATAAAGACAGAAGACGCGCTTGTGTACGGTACAACTCCCCATGTGGAAACCGACAGTCAGTCTCAATATACAGTGATCCAACTGATGATTCGGGATTCACCAAATCCTGAGGTCTTGACAAGTCTTCACCATTTGGGAAAATCGGTATACACTCTGTAGCCTTCAGCAATTCATCATAATCTTCCAGTTTTCTTTCTCCAAGACGAAGGTCCAACACGTGAAGAACAAGGCTGTTTCTGTGGGTAGACTTGATGTCTTGAGGATTATTCTTCAACATCGGGAAGAATACCTCAGACAAAAATCGCTGCATGTTGAAGGTGTTGCAATTGAAAACCTCTTGAGCGCCTGCTTGTTTGATGCTGTCAACTACATCTCTTTCCAGTTCCACACATCGTTTTGGAACCTGGTGCTTGTTTAGTACGGTTTGTATGATTCCGCTCAGTTCGTCAGGATCAGTGAAGAAGCATTGATGCACTGATACCCACTTTCTTTGGTTAAAGATTACATCTGGGGCATCGACTCTACTTCCTATCTTCTTGTAGTAGGCTTTAACGAAAGGATGAAAGTCACTTTCGGACTCACTCCATCTTGGCCACAAACACTGGAAGTTGCGATTATCAACAACACCTTGTTCTTGCAACCTTTGAAGATCTTCGAGCAGATTCATAAAAGCACGCAGCAAGACAGATTCCATGAAGCAGATATTCCAACGGGTTTCAAAATCTCCCGTGTCAGAGGAGGGTTTGCTCCACAGCTGGCGGCGGTTAGGTTGTAGTAAGAAGTTGCCATTGACATGAAAGCGTAGCCCGGTTGAGACGTCAAGAGGGAGATAACTAAAGGCCTTGCCGTGGGTGGTTTCTGGGGTCAACCCTCTTTCACCCGACACTAATTGTGCAGCAACTCCACCACATGGCATAACTCTAGCTTTGATGCCCTCTTTTGTGCGGGCAAGATCCAGAGACCTTCCTGTTGCCATGCATGAGCTAATGATGAAGTCACATGTTTTTTTCTTTGGTTTCTTTTTGGCAGCTGCGCCCAATATGCGCGTTTCCTGATTCATCTTTACAATCATAGTTGTCTGTGGAATTGGCAAGCCATGGTCTGGGACTTTCAAACGTTGTGCTGTTGCATTCAAGATACCACGTTGAGTTTTCAAGTCACCTGTTGATTGTGTAATTGACCGTGGCAGCTGTCTGACCCGTGAAAGAGTTACAGACATCACTGGTTTCAGATTATTGATGTCTTCAGATTCAAGCTGTTCCACAGTAACTTTAACCACGTTCTGGGTAAACAGAAGCAGAGTAGACGCCGATTTCTGCAAAGCATTTAACAATGGATATGTACTCTTCTTGGAATCAAAGACAGAATCCGAAATTTGATTTGGCTGTTGGCCATCAGCCTCCAGTTTCGTCCGCAGTGGTAACCTGAAGAGTGTGTGCTCGAAGTGTGCAGCCTCTGGCAGCTTACAACCAAAGATGCCATTGTATGGTTGGAACTGGTTTGGGTAACTCTCAAGCGTCCGTCTGTGGTTTTCGTTTGTCAGATCAAGTTTGATGCCTGGCTGTGCCGGCTTGACACGAGATCCAAGATGTGTCGTTCTGGGATCACAAATAAGCACATAGGGTCCACTGACGACACTTGGAACATCTGTCAAGTGATAAACTGATGTGAATCCCAATCCGAACCTCCCAACTTTGTCCAGCTGATCTTTCTTGCTCTGGGCAGCTATATTGCAGATATTGGTGATGTCATCATTTGAGAAAATGCCATCATTGTAAGCCCAAAGAGCAGGTCCATGACACGATATCATTCCTTCGTCCAGAAGGTTGTGGGCTGTTTGCTTGTTGTCGCGCCAGTCTAGAAGGAATTTGACTTCAGTAGCTCCAGCATCGTCAGCGTTTTGAATCAACTCTTTAAAAATGCCAGGCCCTTCCTTGTACATATCAAGATTTCGCTTGATCGCATTCACTGTCGTCTCGTGTGGGCCGGCAACCTCGTATCCGTACTCTACTGCTTCAACCGGAGCAATCACGTGACTCAGTGGTTGCAATCCTAATTTATGAGCAACCCAGTTCGGTATTAACTCATGAATTATTGGTCTGGTGAAGACTTGTGAACTTTCTTCGAATATTTGTCTTGCAAGTCTCTCCTCATCAACATACAGGCACTGAGATGAACATGCCATATGTAGCTTTCTTTCTCCTCCTCTCTGCATTCTACATGGAACAAGGATCCCCGGCATCTTGTTGTCAAATCTTTCTTGGTTAACCATGTGCCTTAGGATGTTGCAGACAAGATGTAAGTCTTCCTTGTAATCCTCTTGACTGGAAAAGGATTTAACTTCATGCTTTTGACTGACAATTCGAAGCACTTCGCATAGAGCGCTGTCTTGGAAGGTCTCCTGGACACCCATGTTGTTCAGGAAACTTCTGTACTGGAGATAATCTTTAGGAACAAGGCGTAGATATGGGGTCAAAGTAACACCAAGTGTCCCGTTGCTTAGGGCCATCTTGTCAGGGGTGGTGAAACCAAAACCATGAAACACCCATGGTTGTGAAGCACTCATGTGCTCATGAAAAAGGTGTCTCAACTGTACATTCTCTACCATGGTTAAGAAGGAATATATCTTGGACACCGTAAGAGAGACAATATACACATTATCATGAATGTTTTGGTATTTGTTTGCAACATTCTTGAGATGAAGAACTACCCGTTCGACGTGTTGGTAGTTGCCGGAATCAAGACTCTTTTGCCATCCAAAGACACTCAGTACTTGATCTTTGAGGTCATGTAACCCGACAAGAGGGAGCACAGAGCCTTGAAGCAGAGCAGAATCAATAAGCCCTATGTGTCTGGGTGAGTAGAGGGTATGGGAGTTTCCAATCCAACCAGCCTTGCTGGGGTAGTTAACAGGCGGTGAAGCTTCACATGGAACCCAAGACAGATCTTCAAGAAACTTATATAGTGCTTTGCATATCCTGTTGCTTGTGACATGATCACGTAAGATACCTGGATAGCGGTTGATATGTTGTAAAAGGACTGATCCTCTTTCAACATTAGAGCGGCCTGTGGTTTTGGAAACCTCCATTGCACACCTCAAAACGTCATCTGGTGACACGTCTGCCTCTGTTTTGAGTCCGACCCGTTTCAAGTTGTTTAGCAGTCTGCCTTCAGAATACTTTCCCACTGGAAACTTTTTGCTGCCTTCAAAAATCACCTTAAGTGTTCTGGAGGGCTCGAACAGCTCCTTTGGACTTGCTCTGCACCCAGAAATTGGAATAAACTTAAGATCCGCCACCAAACGGTCAAATCTTGGTTGCTCCAAGACCCATCTCATGATCTTCAGTGAATCGTCTTCACTGTAGAATCCTGCCTGTACTGCAGGGAGCATGTTTTTTTGTAGAAGCTCATCCACAGATTGCTTTTGGACCCCCAATCGCAGCAGTAGGTTGTCCGACTCGTCAGATCTTAAAATAAGACATCGCCGACTTAAAGCTCTCACTGGTAACCCAAAATAGTCATCAGGAATTACTGTTGCACATGTCTTCACTGAGACATATTTCCCATCACTTCCCAGAAAGAAAGGCAGCGACTTCAAGATGTCACTTTGTCGTGTTGTTAAGTGCTGGGGTTTTGCAAGGAGAGCTCGTAGTTCGTCTTTTGTGCTTGCAGCCAGTCTTTGAACCTGGGCATCAAGGTTGTTGTGGCTGCATGCCTCTAAAATGGTCATTACTCCTTCAGGTGTCGGAGCACTAACAAATCTGTTGACATATGGGTGATCGCTTACATATGACGGGATATCCCGTATAACAACGGCTCCGATAGACTCAAGAAATGAGCAGACGTTGTCTGACAAGCGTGCAGGAGAACGCCCATAAGAGCCCCCTACCTGTATCTGGCAAATTAGCCTACACTGCTGCAGCCTGGCAATGCGATCCCGTGCTACCGGTATGAGGGGAATACCTTTGAATTGCTCAAGGTCTGTTTTCAACAACCATCGCCAAAACTCCGCAAACCACTCCTTTGTTGGTTGTTGACGCCGTCCTGGTGTCCAATGCACGGTTTCATTCGTTCCTTCTCTCCACGTGCTTGGAAGCATCTCTCTCAAAAGAGGTGCAACATCATTAATGCCAAGACGTTTTAGCTGGGTGTGCGCCTCTATTGTCGGTTCTGTCAGCAGTGCAGATGGTAGTACACTCGCAGCAAATCTTGATGCCCCATTTGGTATGAGAGAACTTGGATTCTCTGTGGTCGCAATGTATACTTTTGGGGCATTGTTACAAAACGTTACAAAATTGCCACTCTGCAGGGGAAGCAGACGCAGGTTCTTCAGATCAAAAACTGTGTCACTAGTCACATATTTAAGAAGCATACACTTCTCGTCACGTGAAAGGAACTCCAGTGGATCCCACCTGATCCGGTTTCTCACGAGTGCAGGTGTAACCGTGTTGTAACTCACACCAGCCCAATTAAGAGACTCAAGAACGTGGTTGGGAGGCTGTGCAACTTGACAACCTTTAATTCTCAGCACTTTTGAAACCAAGGCGCTTCCCTCGCGGTCAACATACATGTCCTGTGGCTTCATCCAGGAGCCACCATTATGTTCTGTGTAGAAGATGGGCTCGTTCGCTACCAGCTGCAGGAAGTTCTTGACCCCAGCTGACCAATTTGCCTCTATATCCCCGATGGAAGGCCAGGCTCTATACACATCTAACGGCTCTGTTGGATCAGAGGGATCTCTACTCCTCTTAATAGCATCCAGGATAACCTTTGCATAGACTTCAGGAAAGACTTCCTGTGTGAGGAGCTCATTCCAGAGTGCCTTGTTGTCATGCTGGGACTCTTGATCTGGCCACTTGATACTGCGACGGTTGTCTCCTAGACCGAAGTAGCCGTGTACGTGGACTGGCAATCCAGTCTTCTCACTCTCTGGCAATGGTAGGAAGCAAAACACACGACCGGTTTGCTGTTCGTCATCTAAGCCCGCTGTTGAGCTAATTCGGAAGGACATCCCCATCCATGGCAGCAGCTTCAGTTCATCATCTCTGATCAGTTCCTGGAGACGTGTGGATGTACTCCTGGTCTTTAAGCTGTTTACGGTGATGTATCTGCTAGTCGTTTGAGCTCTGTGTCGTCCAGTTTGTTTTTCGATTCGTACACAGCTCATGGTTTGAATGTCTTGCTTCGAGATAATCTGGCTCAGAAATGCTTTTCTGTTCATACGAAGCTGATGACGATCTTCTTGGTTGATCTGTACCTTACAGATAAGTATAGGATTTCTATTATGATCTCTTTTGTAAACGGTTATGGATTCTACGTGCTTGAGAAACAATAGAGAGATCTCTGCATCTCTCTGGAATGACGAAAAGAGGTCATGCACACGCTTATGATTACTGAAAACCGACTTACTGATCAGCGATTCGCTGGTTCGCAATGGAAAGCGAAAAATAGTACCCTCTAATTTACCATTGTCAAAGTTTTTGTGATTACAGTGAAACAAGTCAATCAGGTAAGGTGAAAACTGGTCTGGAAATTTAGCCAGAAGATCGGCTGTCATCTTCCACTTCTTACCACGTCTGCCTATGTATTTTGTGTTGGTGTGAGGGTCATGGATGAAGTGCTTCTCTAGTGGATCCAAGAAACCGATTTTATTTCCACTGATGATGCAGGGCATGTCTGTGAAAAAAAGTGTCAAAACCTAGATAATCACTTCTGCAATAATAGGTAGACTGTTAATATAAAGAGTATATGTTGATGATAAAGTTACCATCAGGTATATGCATGTTACCTGTAAGATGGTAGACAGATATGAAGCCCAGGCCAAACCTCCCAACCTTGGAAAGGTCTTCCAGCTTCCCACTCTGCTCAGGGTGCTGGATGTTGTACCAGTCTTGCTTCTGAAATGTTGCATCATTGTAGGCATACAGAGCTGGTCCTTGGAAGTCCTTCAATGTCTCAGACCACAATCGACGGCTCGGATGTTGTGACTTGTCGTAAAGGAAAATCACATTCTTTGCTTCCGCATCATCGGCATTCTGCACAAGCTCCTGAAATACATATTCAACAGGCCTTTAACTACGGTCAAATCTCTTGCATACCGTTTTTTTTTTTATTTACAAACATAAAAATACTTTGTAAACACTTCTGACAATAGTCATTTTGCACCGTGTAAAAACCAGATATTCATACCTTCAAGATCTGCCCACCCTCCGGGTACTTGTCCAGAACCCGCTTAAGGTAAATGTGTAGAGGTGGTAGCTTCTGCCCAAAATCGCCATCTTCTGTAAAATTTCAAAAAAGACCCGAGGAAATTAACATATAAACTACACGGAAGATGTCCATTTGTGATAATTTATCAAGGGGATTTTTTATTATTTCTTCTAGGACCCATGCTCGTCATCAAAATCACTCGTGTGGGTCATGAGCGAGGTCAGGATGCAGGTTTTTTTTTCAATACGAAACCTTATAAAATAAAACAGTGAAACAACTGTGGTTCATGTTCACGTTGAACTTATACGAGAATATCTCATTAATGATGGAGTCTTTAATATAAAAAAAAAACAGGCCATTGAACAAAACGTTTTACCATCAGCACTTACCATCACTGGAGTCTGATGACATTGTGTTTCAATTCTGCACTAGATGAGCTCGTAGCAAACGTAGAAGGTTTATTTCCTCTCTCTTCAAGCGAAGTCTGTAAAGTGACGTTTGTTTCGAAAAAAAAAATCATTATACAGACCACAAATGTATACTAAATCATGCAAAAGAATAATGTGCTCACAGCTGCAAAACCATCACCTCACATCATCTCTCATGAGTTGAAACCGCTGTACGATATTCTGGGTAAAACTAACGCATAAGAGTTTTGCCCACTTCGATAATGTTGATCAAACTAACATTTCAGCGAAACCCGTCAACAGCGAACCAAGATAAAACTGAACATTCGCATCATCAAATAAACAACAAAGCTACAAACAACCTTATTTAAAGTTGGTATATATGTGCTTTATCAAAATTTGTAATTTCTTTTCCGAACGAAATGTGAAGGAATATAATGCCCAGTAACAAATAAATTTGCTTGTTTGAATGTGCAGGCCTTAATACATAGTTTTAAAAGTGGTTGTACACAGCGCGCTCCGGCTAAGAAAGTTTTGAGCGAAACGCTTTAAAAATTCAAATCTTGTGACGTAGCATGCAGCATGTATGTGAATTTTTGAATAACGCGTTTTGTATTATCAGGGCGCCATGGACTGATTGTAGCTACGCGATGATCGCGTACGGTCGGTAGTCCGACCGAGACATATGCTCTGCGATGATGAGCTACGTGCATTTTGTCCTCCCTGAGAATTGTAAAACCCGTAGTTTTTCAAGTCTAGTTTTACGTGGTCGCAGAGCAGGGTAGGCATTCGTGGACAAACAATGCAGAAGAAAAAAACGAGAAAAGTATCGTCCGCGATTCCCAGCATGCATGCGTCCGCGATTGGGGTCGTGTACAAAACATATGGCAGTCTTCCTAAAAAGTTTGACTACAAACAAAAGCGGGACAATAGGACGTCCACGATTGATGGTGTGAATACGACTGCGTGTACGTGTAGTAAGCGCATGTGTAACTATAGGCCCCGCTGTGAATTACAAGCGGGACGCTCCTAATTTAAAAGTTGAACCTAACTTATTGGTTATTTCGTCGGTTGATTTTATCGTGCAATCTCTCATTGGAAAGCTCATAACTAATGTAATCAAGTAAATGAAGTATTTGTGACCTATGGCTTCCAACTCGGGCATTTCGTTCACAAAAAGCCTCAACTTGTGGGCCTATTTCGCATACAGGCGGGGTCTACACTGACAAATTGCCTGAGTTAATTTTACACTAAGCAAGGGTGAAAGCTGCAACTACCCAAAATTGGGTTGTCCTTTACCTAACTTCGTCCCCAGGGTGTCGAGCAATACGCGCCCACCTGCTCTCTCACCCTGGTATTGGATCACTTGCATGTGCAAGATTTTTGAACACGTATGCAAATGAGGAGAAGTCTGGTGCCTGCATGTCCGTTTCATTAGCGTTTGTTTTTGTATGCGGTGTCTTGGGTAAAAACAGCATGAATTTGTCGCGCCGTGAGTTTTGAAAGCACTATTTTTTAAGTTAAAATGTTACAGTCTGGCCCGCCAATATGCAGTATCACATTTCATATTAATATGAGCAAACTGGAAAGGAAAAGGAGTATTTTTGAGAAGGCGTGGACGTCATAACTACAATGATCGTGAAAACACGTATTGCACGTTGCAAATAACAACACCAACTACACGATACAAATCGATTACTAGCAAATTATGGCATCGAATCGGGACACAGGAAGAAAGTTTCCTATCCAGGGCTAAACGAGGTTGGAAATAAAGTATAGCACTGGGGACGAGGTTGTCCTTTACCTTATTGTTCGGGTTAGAATTTCTGTTAAATTCAACCAAAACCTGTGGTCATACTTTCACAAGCCAAATTACATTTCTGGTATGACCATAGGTTTTGGTTAAATTTAATAGAAATTCCAATCCAAACAATTGGGTAAAGGACAACCCAATTTTGGGTTGCTGCAGTTTTCACTCTTGCTATGGTAAAATTAACCCAGGCAATTTTTCAGCTGTATCATTTCGACCTGGGCCAAGAGATTAGCAACCATTTTAGCTGTGGTTTTGGGAGGGGAATATAAAAACAAAATGACGCGGTAACCCCTAATTATTGTATTGTTTTCTATGAGAGCGTATTTGGTGTAGTGAAACCGTAAATAATACCAACTTTAAAGTGTGAATTATATCTGAAGTTGGATTAAAAACCTACGCAGACTATCATATTTCCTACTGATAATATTTCTTTTGTTTTGGGCTAAACGGTATTTGTTCTTTTTCTTTGCGTGCTCTTCGGCACTCGATGTTTCATTAGGGCATACTTGAAACAGCAACAAAACTAGTTTGGATACCCTCGAGATTTTTTTTACTGCGTTTTATTCTCAAATGGATAAGGATTGAACGGCTTTCGAAAAAACGGAAATACTAATTTTATGCTCAGGGACTAAACGCGTAATAATCTAAACGCGTAATAATCGGGAACATAGGTCAACCGAATAAACCGAAAGCGATAATGTATAGTCAAAACACTATTGCGTGCTATGGGTTTTCACCTTGGCACGCAATACCGTTCGACTACGTCAAGCCCGAGTACGTGCACCCACGCGTTCGGCTTGGGACTCCAACTGCGCATGCGCATGTGCACATCGAGATTTTAATGATGGATAAAAGCACGAGATATAATGTACACAGTGTATGGGGCCATGCGATTAATGGTGACAGAATAGTGACATATGCGTATTCTTTTTCATGCATCAAAAAGAGGGTGAAAAGACACAAAAAACCTTTAAAACGGGCTACGTACAGCTGTCTTGGATGTATAATAATGCTGTAAGAATATCGAAGTCGTGTTGAAGTTTAGCATACAATCATTTGAAAAAGTAAAGATTGATAATCATCATTCAAAACTTCTTCGAATAGTATGTAATTCGAAAGTAAACCGAAGCATGAATACATTCAAGATCAAGATTATGGAGGGATTTTAAGTAACCCGAAACAGCCTACATAAGCGGCTAGTGTTTTCCCTTTTGCCTCAGAACTCTGAGCGGCATTTCATCTCCTGATGAGAGCGGCCGATTGTGTTGTTTTTAAGGATTGTGCATGCAGCGGAACATTAAAGCTTGCTGCTTTGGTATGTGTGCCTTCCTAAAAGTGCAAAGTGCCTGAACAGTCAATTTGCGGTTCAGAGGGCTCGTTGGGAAAAATAAAAACCAGAAAAAACAATTCAGATAGTTTATGCTTAAATCTGCAACGGGCCGACCATAAACCTAAGTTAACTTCACGACCTCCTGTAACGTCTTGTGGTTGAGGATAGAGGGATAATAAGGAAGTTCATTTCCGAACACTTCAACTTCAACATGACGGTAAGTACAGCTTGAGATTGAAATGACACAACATCAAGTGCGAAATGACAGGAAGGGAAACAAGGAAATAAAGTAGAGAAATCAATACATAATGTATCAGACGATTGAGGGGCGTGGCACTTCATTCTGTTTCCAGACATTGTGCAACGTGGTATATAATAATCAAGCTAACAATTTCACAAACAATTCAACCTAGTCCAGGGCCACAAGATGTGGCAAGTCTGTGCTCATACCCGTAATGTGTGTTTTTGCAAAGTAATAATAGCGGAAATAACCGACTATGACTCACCAACGTTCATGCCAACATTAATGTCGACCATGCACTGTGAGGAACACGACTTGGCTCTTACATCTCACATATGGGCCTGAAGACTTTCACATGATGATCCGATGAATTTGAAAATGCGAGAGCGTGTCCACTGTCCACTGTTCCAAGCAGAAATGATGACAAGAAAATTAGGAAGAGTCGAATTTAACTATGACTCGCCTGCACACCCACGCAGTGATCACGTCGGTCTATTGCTCATTCGGGGATTATAACAACCTCGTCCCCAGGGTGTCGAAAAGTACGCACCCACTACTACCTGCTCACCCTGGCATTGGATCATTTTTATGTGCAAGATTTTTGAACACGTATGCAAATGAGAATTAGTCTGGTGCCTGCCCTGTGCGTTACCTTTTCGTTTGTTTTTATATGCTGTGTCTGGGGTAAAAACATAATCAATCCGTAAAAGCGCGAGCATGGCGTGAGTTACGAAAACACGATTTTATTAATTAAACTGTTACGATCTTAACGCCGTTGATGCGACCGCCCGCGCCGGGATCGAAGAACGAGCATATTCACTGCGAACGCGGCGACTATACAGTCATGTACGTGGTTGCGAAGGGCTATTCTAAAGGATACGTAACACTTTATTTTGAATGAAACAACATGTACACAGACATGTTCACGTTGGCGGGTGAAATCTTTGAAAATTAATTTCTCCAGTTTGGAAGACCTATTTTAATGCAACTTTCAGGTTTTATTTCCCTTATAATGATCCGAGTACCGGTATGTGCTAAAAATCGTTGTGATAATGTTCATTACTTTTCGTTGAAATTGAAAAAATAGGCCTGGCTCCGTGCATTTTTGAAAGTTGTAACACTGGCGTCTGCAATATCTGTCAATCTTTTCAAGCCTGACGAATATTAAAAAAAGGTTCCTATCCATTATGGTGTGCAGTAAATATTTGGAGAAAAGCCCCCTTCACGAGATATTAATTGATAAATATCACCCTTTTTGCCGGCTTCCATTGGTCGATGCCGAGACCCAAGCCAAAACACGCCGAGTGACGCTAATGACTATGCTAATCACCCATACGTTATTGTGTTGCTTGGCCGAAATCGTTCAACCGTAGCGCCTAGAGCGCTTTAATTGCTGAACAATGCACGTGGGTTGTGTCGGCGGAAAATCCTCGTCGAAATTTTCCATGGAGATAGTTCTAGTTGTAACACTTGCGTTTGCAACAACAGATGAAGCTGAAATTCGGAATATACTTAGCTGATATAAATGTTCAACTACTAGTGAAATAACCAGTTGAAGAAACTCCTAGAAATTGATATAAATACATAGATTTGGGGAAGTTTTCGAACGATTTCTTCCAGACTTGAAGGTCAGCTATATACTAGTAACCAGTATTGACGTTTCGGCACCGATGACGGGGATTTTCTCACTGACATGTAGATTAGAATTTCTTCTTCCGTTATAATTTAACATTTCAATCATACTGAGCAAATTTTCTGAGAAACACAACGTTCAAAAGGCCATGGTTTTTGTGGTGCATGAATTTTACTGCTCTGCTATAGCGTCTGAGTATTAGAATTAGCCCTCCTGTTTGCAGGGCAAGGGGAACGAGCGAATTTCTCCCCGTTGCCGGATTTTGTTTTGTAAATTGCGCCATAAACGTTTTACGATTGGAGCGCCCTCTTGTTGATCGGCAAAAAGTTAAAGTTGTCGCCTGCATGCATACATTTGTATCGCTGGCTGTAATGCATGTGCCTTCATTTTTTAATTAAAAAATAAAGAATATCTTCCGAGACACCGCTTTTGTAAACCCCCAGATTTATGACATTGTCGTATTTCCAATGAGCATTAATAGAACTGGGGTTTCTCAATATAGGAGTCAGTGACATTGTTTCTTAAGGGCAGGCTTCAAAACTGAGCGTTCGCGAAGTCAGCGAAGTTCGCGAAGTAATTTTGATTCCAAGTTAGGAGTAAACTTCGAGCTGTGCAGGTTCATTTGCATCGCATGACAATGCGCCTTTGTTATGCTAAAACTATGCTAATATGCTACAGCTGCTGAGTTCGCGAAGTGCGCGAAACTGGCGTACGCGGAGTTCGCGTAAGCTACCGGTCAGTGCTCCGGTAATATTCAGGCTTAGTTGCGTCGGCGGTATTTGTTAAACCAGGAGCTAGCAAGGCGCTTTGTTCCCGAATATTTTTTGATAAGTGGCAAATTTCCGTCACATCGTTTGATAATGTTGACAACTTGAAATCAACTTCCTGAAATCGGAATGAAAATTCCTTGCCGCAAGTTTCTTGGCTCTTGGGTAATATTTTAACTTCACACCTGCGGTATTCATCAAGCACAAAGACTGCAAAAATGTATTTTCAGAAAGCGTTTCGCCTCAAAATACGATCTATATTATTTGTATATGAACTGCACTTTTTTATATAATTAAGCACCGATTGTCGTGATACGGAAAAGTGTACTATCCATGGCTTCCGATTTCCGCATTTTGTAGAACTTATTTACTGGAGATGTTGTCTGCATGTAGCCCTTTCTATTTTTCCTCCAAGGTAGAATTGAAGAGGAGTATATCAGGCCTAATACGTTATCAATAAAACAACTTCAAGTTGCTGCGGATCTCCCCGGCCATGCTCAGAGTTTCACCCCGAAAATAAATACTTCCGTCTTTTTTGAAATGCCATAGCAATAAATAACAAATTTTCTTTTGAAGGAGGTAATGCACCCAAACGCAAATATTTTAGCCGAACAATCAGTAATCTTTATGCTTAATGACCGTAAAAACAATTAAAAAATCAACCGTAATTTTAGAGGAATAATAAAAAGCGTCCAAATTAGGATAGAATAAATCATTTCCCGTTTCTTCAAAACATACATGTATATGAACATTTCGTTACAGAATTGGAAATAAATTATTATAGTAAGACACTGAAGAGGACGGTTAAATCAACTTTGACCATGCAGTTTAGAAACTGTGTTATGAATATTTACGAAGCCGACACACGTCACTAGATATCCTTGACAATAATGTTACTATGGAAATGCCTTGCACTAGTCAACCTATATATGGGATGTTTGGGCGAGTCTTATTGCCTATCAGCGAACTCCAGTTTGGCGGGAACGTTTTCACAGCTCGTCGCATTGGTGGTGACACGCCGTCGTCATGACGATCTACCTGTCTGTCTTGTGCTACACAAGTTCCCACGCTCTTATTTGGGCAAGGAGCCAAACCAGCCAGACCAGTTTCGCGCCAGGCATCGTGTGGAGTTGCCGACGGCTGTTTAATGTGCAGGCTGTTGGGCTGAAACGTAACGCGGAGTTCGCGAACCTCATGCTCAGCTAGCTAGCTGGCTGTGCTGCCGTCGTGATCCCTGTATCAATGGATGGGCCAACATGTAAAAGGTCGCATGGGAGCTGACTTCAAGTGCGATTGTACAGTACAACGTGTACATGTACATACATGTACAGTACATGTGCATTTACATGTAGTTATGTACTGAACGTTTATGTTGTTCTATATCATGTATGATTGCATTTTTACTCCCCATGGAAGTCTGAAGCCTTTTTGTTTTCTTTATTGTGTTCGGGTGAACTCATAAGTCTGAAATAAAGCAATTTTGAGGGGGGGGTGTGGATTTGGCATGCTTGTACATTATTATTATCTTTTTTTTTAAATATCTCATAATTGTTAATTTAAATGCCAGTCTATCTAAAGAATTTGAAAATAAAACTTATACACAAATCCTATTACAACTTTCTTCTCGTCAAAGATCGCCATTAGGATCTATACATTTCTAATATGATTGCTCTTTTACACTGAAGTTCAATGAGTAAATAAATATGAAATTAGTAAGTTACTTTATTATTGCATCATCGAACTCAAAGTTCACCAAGATATTATGTTGAATATGAGCTGGGCGGCAGGGTTTTGATTTATGAACGAGAATCAAAAACTATAATTATTGTAATATACACTGATTACCTTAAATTGTATGATAATTGATACACATCGAAGTGAATTGGGCATAATAATAATGGGAATGTAGGCACTACACGTATCATGGGCGGCTGCAGAGTTGATCTGCTACTGCTACAGTACTATATAGGCAAGATGATTAGTACACCAACAACATGTAGACTCATCTGATCTACGATGTGAAGACTCAGTCGGCCAAGGAAGGCAAAATTCTGCACCTCGTTCGTGTCATTTCTCACTGGATACGGGTGCTTCATTGCATTTGGTGATGGACTCTGCAATGTTCGCGGGAGCCCTATCACACAATGTTCCCATAACCTCAGTGCATTGTTCAGCCTGGAGCGGACTATTAACGGTGCGTGCTCATGCATTGCGTGCTCATGCATTGCGTGCTCAAAATGGGAAAGTCCCGAGTTATTTACATGGCTGTTCATGTAGGCCTACATGAATTATTGTCATTCAGGCCGACAGCGTAAACGAAATAAACTAATAAAAAGCTGCGAATATTTTCCACAATAAATATACTGTACTGAATATGGGTAAGTTTAGTTGAACAGCTACTTTCACGAAACTATTACTGTGGTGAATTTCACGAGTGAGCTGTTTTTCTCAACGCCATCCATCATCTACGAGAAACGTGAGGGTGTTTTTTTCTCGAAATTGTCTGAGTGCGTCCGGCCGCCCACAAACATTTTGGCACATTTGTGCTTCGCAGCTAGTGTTGGTAGATAACAAGTTAGCACCATGTTCAATTCGCTGGGTAAAACGAAGTAAATCAGCAACCTCTGGAAGCAGCCCAGAAAATTCATCCATGGTGTGGTACTGCACCAAGGAGCATAGAGCATGGAATGCAAGGACGAACTTGTTCTTTTATTTACGTCTTGTGTCAAACTACATCAACTAGTATTTGTGTGCTTCTCTATGGTTACGATGCGTAACCATAGAGAAGATTGATTTCGTTGACAGCTATGGCGCCGCGGACTTCGCGAACCTGTGCTACCGTCGTGATCCCTGCATCAATACATCAACCAACGTGTAAGGGTCGCAGGGGGAACTGACTCTAGTGCTATGCTGCAGCACAGATGCGCACACTAATCTTGTAGACTATCTACATTAGGAACACACTCTCGTAAAAAGTGGTCCGGGTCCCTTTCTTTAACTTTTTCTTTACAAGTACTGGATGTGGTTTTGTGTTGATAAACAATGGCCAGATAAGGTTATTAACGCTTCATTGGATCACAGCTGGTGGAACAAGTTGACCGCTGGGCAGATTAGTGCAGTCATCCCGTTTCCACACAGCTGATTGGTTGAATCACGACTCGGGTCACTGTGCCAAAGAGCGGTGACTTGATTATACACATGTATACATGTATAGCGCAGTTTCCTAGCATTATTCCTATGATTAAATACTTCTGTAATTGGTTCATGATTTTTGTACCATAAAGCTTGGCATCATTAAACGTTTCGGACATTACTAGAACGCTTACAAAATATGGAGATAGAAAGGTCTGTTAACCAAAGCTATAACCAAAAAGTAATTCTTATACTATATGTCAACATAGGCCTACAGCTATTTTCACTAAGAGTGACCTCAAGATGGAAATGTTTTCCATCTTTCGGGTGGAATAATCTTTCGCCTGGGATTACTATTCCACCCGGACGCTGCCGTAGAAAAAAAGGCATTTCCCATCGTTTAAATTCATATTTAGAATTTACAAGCTTGGACCTTTATGATGGGAACCCCTGATGTAAATGTTGGCCGACGTTTCAACACGGTAATGTTAATTTTTAAGGGAGAGACTCGGATAACTATTTACAGAAAGAAACTGGAATGTTTGCGTTTGTTACAACTATTTTATTATTATACGTGTAATGGTACCATTAAGGAGACACGTCGTCGTAATTTCTTCGCACGATGGGAGACATCGGTCATTAGGGAGACATTTTCATGTTTCCATTATGTCACAGCCCCCCCCCCCCCTTTAGAGGTAAGTTTTACCGTCGCAATTAGATTATATTTGTTGTTCGTGGTCTAATTAGTAAACATACCGAAATTCGTGGAAGAGGACAATTAGGGCACATTTACGTTTGAAAAAAATTGTGCACAGGTCTAGGGATGTCTCCCAAACGTCAAGTCCAGGGTGATATTTATTATTATTATTCTGGAAAAACTCATGCGTCGTGGCCCGAAGGTCAAACTGTACTGTACCCCCAAAAACCCGTAAGAATTGGTCAGGGATTCAGGATGAGGAATGTATGAAAAACACTAGAACTAGGGATAACAAAATGTTGTACTCAAAAGACTAAAACAGATTTTTTAAACGAAATCGATTTAGTAAAATTACATGCGGTTAGGGTAGTAAAAGTAAGGTTCAAAACCGACCGATCTGAAAACGTGAAAAAAAGAATGATGATTTGGTTACAATGACATACACGATGGGATACACTTCCAAACAGGTACTCAAACATATTTGTTCACACTCTAATCTCCCCTTTGGCTTATACATTCCTGCTAGACTTGTCGGGAAAGGGAGATGCGAGTGGATGCGAGTATTGAGTACATGACCAATAACAGGCATGCTGGACTTATGGGGAAAAGGGAGGAGTATTAATACACAATAAACGATCAAACGTGCTGGAATTATTAGAAAAGGGGGATGCGAGTCTGTTCAGAAAAGCGTGCGAGTATTAAGAACAAATCCAATGATATAGGCGTGCTGGACTTATGGGGAAAAAACGGATGCGAGTCTGTTTAAAAAGGGATGCGAGTATTAAGTACGCGTCCAATATGATATCGGACATGCTGGATCTATGAGAAAACGGGGATGTGAACCTGTTTAAGGGATGCAAGTATTAAGTACACGTTAAATTCGTGGTGGACTTACTGGAAAAAGGGATGCGAGTCTGTTAAAAAAGGGATGCGAGCATTAAGTACACGTTTAATGATATAGGCATGCTGGAATTATAGAAAAAAGGGGATGCGAGTCTGTTTAAAAAGGGATGCGAGTATTAAGTACACACCTAAATATACAGACATGCTGGACTTATGGGAAAAAGGGGTTTAGAACCTGTTTAAAAAGGGATGCCATAGTATTGAGTAAACGTCCAATGATATAGGCGTGCTGGACTTATGGGAAAAAGGGATGCGAGTCTGTTTAGAAAGGGATGCGAGTATTAAGTAGGCTACACGGTTAATGATATAGGCGTGCTGGACTTATGGGAAAAAAGGATGCGACGGAATCTGTTTAAAAAGGGATGCGAGTATTAAGTACACGTTAAATTATATAGCATGCTGGAATTATGAGAAAAAGGGATGCGAGTCTGTTTAAAAAGGGATGCGAGTATTAAGTACACGTCCAATTATATAGGCGTGCTGGACATATGAGAAAAAGGGATGCGAGTCTGTATAAAAAGGGATGCGAGTATTAAGTACACGTTAAATTATATAGGCATGCTGGACTTATGGGGAAAAGGGGATGCGAGTCTGTTTAAGAAGGGATGCGAGTATTATGTACACACCTAATGATACAGACATGCTGGACTTATTGGGAAAAAGGGGATTAGAACCTGTTTAAAAAGGGATGCCATAGTATTGAGTAAACGTCCAATGATATAGGCGTGCTTGACTTATGGGAAAAAGGGATGCGAGTCTGTTTAAAAAGGGATGCGAGTATTAAGCACACGTCCAATGATATAGGTGTGCTGGACTTATGGGAAAAAAAGGGATGCGAGTCTGTATAAAAAGGGATGCGAGTATTAAGCACACACCAAATGATAAAGGCGTGCTGGACTAATGAGAAAAAGGGATGCGAGTCTGTTTAAAAAGGGATGCGAGTATTAAGTACACGCCAAATGATATAGGTGTGCTGGACTTATGAGAAAAAGGGATGCGAGTCGGTATGAAAAGGGATGCGAGTATTAAGTACACATCCAATGATATAGGCGTGCTGGACGTATGGGAAAAAAGGGATGCCAGTCTGTTTAAAAAGGGATGCGAGTATTAAGTACACGTCCAATGATACAGGCGTGCTGGACTTATGGGAAAAAAAAGGGATGCGAGTCTGTTTAAAAAGGGATGCGAGTATTAAGTACACGTCCAATGTTATAAATGTGCTGGACTTATGGGAAAAAAGGGATGCGAGTCTGTTTAAAAAGGGATGCGAGTATTAAGTACACGTTAAATTATATAGGCATGCTGGACTTATGGGGAAAAAGGGGATGCGAGTCTGTTTAAAAAGGGATGCGAGTATTAAGTACACGTCCAATTATATAGGCGTGCTGGACTTAGGGGAAAAAAGGGATGCGAGTCTGTATAAAAAGGGATGCGAGTATTAAGTACACGTCCAATTATATAAGCGTGCTGGATTCATGGGAAAAAAGGGATGCGAGTCTGTATAAAAAGGGATGCGAGTATTAAGTACACGTTAAATTATATAAGTGTGCTGGATTTATGGGAAAAAAGGGATGCGAGTCTGTTTAAAAAGGGATGCGAGTATTAAGTACACGTCCAATTATATAAGCGTGCTGGATTTATGGGGAAAAGAGGGATGCGAGTCTGTTTAAAATGGGATGCGAGTATTAAGTACACGTCCAATTATATAAGCGTGCTGGATTTATGGGAAAAAAGGGATGCGAGTCTGTATAAAAAGGGATGCGAGTATTAAGTACACGTTAAATTATATAGGCATGCTGGACTTATGGGAAAAAAGGGGATGCGAGTCTGTTTAAAAAAAAGAGGCGTTCAATGAATTTGACAAAAGTAGTTTAAAGGAAAGAACATTCATTTGCAAACATAAAAAAACGAAATGATCAATTATCACGAAATTTCTTACTGGATTGTTAGGGATTGACAGAGTAAAGCATCCTATAAAGTTGTGGCTCCTGGTGTGCTGACGTTTTCAAGAAAAACTGTATTTTTCCAACGCTAGTCGGCCGACCAGCGTTGGAGAAAACTGGCCTTTTTAAAACAGTGCTCCTACTTTTTTATATTTAGTTCGTCTGAAGTTTCTTTGCAATTGATTACACACATGTGAAGGCTAAAACCCTGCTAGACTGATTCTCTGATCTTACAATTCCTTAAAGTCTATAAATTTGTCCGTTTTATCTTAAGGGGGGTCAGGGAACCTGACTACAATAATATGATTGGTTTTCTTGGTTTTCCAGCATCTACGAACCCAAACGTGAAACAAGTCAGTGTATCAATATTTTCTTGACATACTAATCCTCCAAATCCATTTTTTTTCCTGAAAATTGCAGCAAAAGCTAATGTTGTACATTCCTTTTAAGGAAGCGAGTTTTAGGTACTTGTAATACCATAAGCACAATAACGGTCCAATGACATGCTGGGCACATAATACAAAAGTAATTATTTGGGAAGCTTTTCCGACGTATTTTCCCGTAACATTTGTTTGATTTACAGTTGTAGAAACGGGATGCGAATTATGAAGAAATGTAAGCTTATCCTCTTTAAATTGGGTTGGTTTATCATTAAACTGGCAATGCGACGACTTGTGTTGGAAATAGAATTGAATTCTAAACATAATGTAAAGGCAAAGTCGAATGAGTAAAACAAATTATAGGATCAGGCATTTAAATATACAAAAATTAATTTATTGCTTCTTCAAATAAAGAATGTAGACCAACAAACACTTTTCTTTAATATAATATACCTATCAGGGTTTCTTTACGGGCGTTTACATGTACATGTATACAACAACTCATTTACTTATGTCAAATTTGAGGTTTACTTAAATAAGTTGACCAATTCTAGGTCGCTTGTTTATGATACCTCATTGTTTAAACCATAATACTCACTTTTTAGCTTTGCAACTCACGACTGCTGTTACAGATGGTAACATGATGCGTGATCCCAGAAATCATCCAACGTATGAGCTCAAAAGTTAAGCAGCATGCATTCCCCTATTGCCTTCTTAATTGAAACAATTTTACAGGGTGTTGCACACACAAAAAAGAACCCAATAAAGCGTCGTCTTTTTCACAGCTTTAAAAAATAGGTCGCAAATATTGATACACATTGTGAGAAAAAAGACCATTAGCTTTTCTACGACGAAAAATATCTTTTCCATCGGGTAAATACTTATCGAGTTATGGCCGATTCAAAATAAGTGCCGATTTTTCAATCTGTCCACGGTCTCAATTGTCATTTGTTTGGAATGTATAAAAATTTGGGATGAGAACAGTTTGCTTTCTTTAATTTTTCAATCTCTCTTTATTGATTTTGTTCACTATATATCTCTTTTTCTTTTTGGCAACAATGGTCACATATCCTTTTAGAAGTAATGAAAGATCTGACAAGAACTGTTTGGTTTTCTTGGATGTTTACTGCTTTGCCTGGGCTGCCCTCTACTTGGTTGCCTTTTTTTCACAAATGCGAGTTTCGGTCCTTTAAAATGTCGTGGACAAAATGAAAAGCGGTACACGAACTTGTTTTCAATTGGCCATAACTCAACAAATATTTGCCTGATTGCAAAGATTTTGACGTTGTTGAAAAGCTTTTGGATTATAATCTTAATTAACTTTTTTACAACGCAACCTAAATTTAAACTTCACCCATGGGTTGAATAAAATGTTTGAATTAATTCTACCGTAATTGAGGTTTGAAAATGAAGGGACTTAATACAATCCAACAAACTCGGACAATCTTCAGTGGTTCTGATCACCAACACGTGACCAATTAACAGCTAAAACTAAACACGTTAAAATTAGTTTTTCAAAGCTTTTTACAAATATCACATACAAGCAGTACGTGCCGGGATAGAATTTGATGTTATATGGCTAACGCCTGTACATATACATTATTTGGGAAGTTGAAGTTAAAATGGCTTATGTTCATGATTTGAATTTCTCTGGCAAATGGATGATATTTTAACTTGCAGCTAAAACAGTGTTTTGGTTTTACATTACTGAAATCTTAAACAAAGTCTTTTAGTTTTCCATTACTGCATTTTAATGCATGAAACCGTTGCTTACCGGTAGATTTACAGTGATTTGTCTTAAAACTCAAATCTATACAAGGGTGTCATGAGTTCTCTGTTCAACAGTCACAGATATTAACAACTATAATTAATCATGCTACTATTTACAGTGATATTTGTTTTGAAGTCTATGAAAGTATGATTGAGCATATATAAAGTGACTTAGAAAATCTGGGTCTTATAGGCCGGGGTAACATCAGTTGCCGATAGACAATGATCGTGTTTCATCTTCTTCCACTTGCCCCTGTCAGTTGTGTGCAAAGTTCCTGCGTTTCAATTCATTGATCCTGTAGAATGAAATACAAAAGTTAAGAGCCCTTTCGGGTCAGGTGATTTGTTGATATACCGTTTACTCACATTTTATATGCAAAATGTATATTCTCGTCATTCAGCCATATTTATTTTCCTATCAGACGAATTTAATTGAAAATGATGTAAATTTAGTTTCTTTGTCAAAACAATGATAGTTTTTTCCCCCTGTTCAGGGGCCACCTTGAACTTTGTTGCTGGCCGGTTTTAAACACTTCTGGCTGTTCCTTTATAATGACTGGCCACGTGACGGGCTTTCGACCAATAGCGATGTGTATTGTCTAAGGTATTTGTATGAAGAAATAAATATATCTATACGTTGAAGCTACTCCCCAGATTTCCTTAAAAATATTTCTGTCTGTGAGTAGGTTGTAAATCATATTAAAATTCTTTTATTTTGTTATTGTTTACACGGGCGCGTTGTACACACCTTGCAATCATTAACTTATTTCGACTTCAACTTCAAAAGAGCAATTGATGCGTAGCTCAGTATAGACTCATGGCTGTATATGTCTTCGTATGACAGATTGGCAACCTGTGTATTAAAAATACGCCATTGAACATCTCACAAATACTTCTGGAACAAATTCAATTCCATTCGATTCAATATTACATTTATTTCCATACTGAACAATAAAATATTAGAAAGCAAAATACAATATTGTGGAGGCACAATCCTAATAAGCCAAGGCTTGTAGCGGAGTGCCTTTAGAAAAGAGAACTAAAAAGACAATAATCAAATAGTTAGTTCATTTAAGTCAAAGACAAAGATAAACAAGAGGACAAAGTAATCTGACCAAAGACCTAGATTAAGAAAAATGACTGGGGGAACAAAACAGTTAAAATTGCAAGAGAGATGGCAAATACAGCAAAATGTTGGGCTCAGGCCATCCTGATCTTTTTATTCCTCCATGGGCCATATCAGACCACTTGAGAGTACATGTACATTGCATGCGTACATGTACATGTATGTCCATACAGTTCATGCATGCTGGCAGGGCATAACTTAATGACTGCTAGTGCTAGTCCACGATAATTGTGTGATAAACATGTGGTCAGTACCATAAGCAGTTCTCCTGCAGTAGCATATGGGTATCATATACATCAGGAATGTGACTTCATTAAATATGCAGCAACTTAAAGGATGTAAGAAGCCACAATTACAATTTATATGTACAGCTATACTCTCTAAATGAAAAAGAGTAAATAAACCACTGAAAGTTGTCCCTATATGGCTCTTCAAAAGAGTGGAAGTTAATTCACTAGCTCTTTTTATGAGCCATGGAAAAAACTTCAAACAAGAGTGATAACTACTCGAAACTGTCGAGTTGTCGATCCCCATGCTCTTAAAAGAGTGGTTTTCCACTCGTTTGAGCATGATTTGAGCAATAAGGGATACATATTTCCCTTTTGTATCATAGTCGTACGTTAACAGTTAACCGGAAAACAGAGATATAATACTATAATGTGCTGAACAAGTAACTTATATCATAGAGCAAGGAACAGAAAACAAAACAAAACAAATTAACTTACCCATGAACTCTGTGATCAACGGGTTGCAATGGCAAATCAGTCAAGATGATTGATGAATTGGATTATGAATTCACGGGATTGTATAATTAAGTGCTCATAATATACTCGGCATGCCCGGCAAAGAAAGCCGAGAGTCAACGTGCTGGTGAAAAGACAGTTGTTCAAATGTGGCTAGACAAATGAGATCTGACAACTTTGAAATAAACCGAACAACCTGCACGCAGATACAATAGGTACCAAATATGCCTGTACACGTTTAAAAGTGGAATCATAGTGGAATGCACTGAGAGGGCCGTGTGCGCACAAAGTATATTGGGACCCTCAGGCGCGGTTCTACGGGGGGGCTGTAGCCCCTCCCAAAAAAAATTTGGTCTAGCCCCCCCAAAATAAATTCCGTAAAAAAAAAAATTGCATTAGCAAAAAGAAGGATTGTGATGTACATGCGAACGGTCTCCCCCTAAAGAAGAAATAGCCGTGACGAGGGTGCATTAGTTAATATAGTGTGAATGATTTTAGGATTTTATTGGCGCTCCCCATTGAAAATATGGCATGAGCCCCCCCCCCCTATCGATTTTCGGAGGCCTAAGTGTCTGGAAAAAATAACCGGTCAACATTTCAGCACGCCTCCCTGAAAAAAATTCTGGATCTACCGTGCTAGCCCCCCAAAATATTGGTTCTAGAACCGCGCCTGGGGACCCTTCTTTAATATTCAATATGTGGTACATGCATCTGTTACAAGTCCACAAGCAACACTTGCTCACACCCTAGCTAGCTCTACGCTCACACCATACACCCACTATCCACCCCATAGATGTTGGTGTGTGTTTATAGCTCCATGGTGTATGTAGCCCCCCTGTGGAGTTCTTCAAAACCGCAAGAGCTCTCTGATTACACCTGTGCACTGGCAGCTGGTAAAGTGTAATTAGCCGGAAAGATAAGCGTTCAGGCCCTTTCTACACAAAACCCCACGCTAGTGAGGTTTTCCTATACCTGGGACCCGGACCACTTTTTACGAGAGTGTGTTCCTAATGTATTGTGTACCGTCCAAGCCACTGCATGCTATGCGTGTACTTCACTACTTGTTTATGTTGTTCTGAAGGCTCAATACAAATGTAATTACTTTTTTTCCCCTTCTCGTCGTCGAATCCTCCAGCATTTCTTTTTACTATAAGTGGGCACAAGTCATATGGAGGTCTTGATATTTTTACGGCTTTGTTTTGTACGACACCGACAGTAAACGAAATAATCTAATAAAATAATACATTTTTTTCACAATAATTGTTTTAATCAACATGGGTAATATGGTTAAAAAAAATTCACGAAACCATTTCTTTTTCGAGACTTCCATGAATGGGAGCGGTTTTATTTTTTATTTCAAATTCACTTATTATTCTTCAAAGATGTTGGATTAGGGCGTCCGACGAATATCATTTTTAGCAAAAAATAAAATTATCCTATTTTGTATCACCATGATGAAAATTACACAACAAAATCAATGGAGTTTGAATCAGCTAGCTTCATAGGTGTTTGCATTTTGGAGTTACAACAATTTAAATGGCCGAATTTGGAGTTTCAATTCAGTGAGGTTTACATTATACTTGTATACTTTAAGCATGTTTTAAAAATCTTAATTCTGTTCCGGGAAAAAAAAAATCCAAATGGTCACAATTTATGGCCAACCGTCCGTTTTTTCCCCTTCACACTGCGCCAGACCAGCCGTCACTTCGGAATGCCTTGATATCGGCGCCCAATATACGCAGTCAGTAGTTCCAAAGGAACGGGCATTATTAATCTGAGCACACGTTGCGCTGGAAGTCAGGTCCCATGCAACCTTTATACGTTGGTCGATGTATGTTGACACGGGGAACACGACGGCAGCACAGCTGAGGTTCGCGAACTCCGCGTAGCCTGATACAACCTGTACAGTAAACAGCCGTCGGCAGCTCCAAACGACGCCCGCATGTGGTGCAAAAGGATTCTGGTCAGTTTGGCTACTCGCCAAAATATAAGGGCGTGGGAACTTGAAATTGTCACCGGCGCTGCGCAAGACAGACAGGTTTATCGTCATGACGACATTTCACCACCAATGAGATGAGCTGGGAAACGTTCGCGCCAAACTGATTTGATTGATAGACAATAAGACCCGCCCACACATCCCATATATAGGTTGTCTTGCGCAAGGCATATCTATAGTAACAATGTTGCCAAGGATATTTTAGTGACGTGTGGGCTTCGTAAAAATTCATGAGTGACAGTTTCTGTACTTCCCGATAGAGAGTTGATCAACAGTTGTCTTCAGTTTATTCGCATTTCTTTCCAAACTCGTTTCGGTTCATTTTCAAACCGAAGGTAATAAAATAATTACATGTACAATGTATTTCAATCATTTAATGTTTCATTTACTTGAATGAACCGTGTTAAGCATAATACCGTAATTTAGGTTCCCGGGTAGTATTGTAAAAAAAGTATTAAAATAATTATTACACTTAATGGAGAGAAACGTTTTTGAAACGATCTTTTAAAACGATCTTTCGTGTTTTTACGTTAATTTGTTTCTGGACAATTGGTGTTTCCTTCAACTTTATTTTTGACAATTGAGTGATTGCATTATATAATACCGAAACATCTAAATAATACCAAAACAGAAAGTTGTCCAAATATCCGTTCGGTTGTTTGACTAATTCCTGCAATAAAAAAATCGACATTTCACATGCTACTTCTGGACACTGATTGCGAACAGTCTCTGGAAAATACATCTGCACGCATGTTCGCTGACTTCGCGTTATGATAATAAGACGGGCAAGTGCTGTGAATTATTCAGTACGACCATTAACATAACAAAGGCGCAAGTTTCGCGCTACCTCATTAACTAATTGACCACGGATGGATGAGTAGCTCCGCGAAGTTCGCAAACTGGCTAGCTCTTTGGATATTCGCGAAGTTCGCGAACACTTCGCGAAGTCAGTTTTGAAGGCTGCCCTAACCCATGCTACATACAATAACCTTTTATTTGGGGGGGGGGGGGCGTTCTAAAATGAAGACACTTGATAACAAAACAGCACACACATACAAACTAAATTTTGTTTTCCTATATGCAATGAAGATGACCAACTTTTATTTCACTGCGTCACAATTTTGCATTCATTTCCATATAAGTTTTTGCTAAAATACAACAAATTGAGTACTGCCTTTATCTCGAGCATTATATACACATTTTATCTACTATTGCACATAAACACACAGTACTTAATTCAATCATAATTTTCAACACTTCTGTCTACACAAAAAGTATCCATCTTTCTAAAATAACTGTCTCTTTGTGACACCTGCAGTTGTGACTCAGATCCACTTACCCCCTCCCCGCGGTGTATTAATTGACCAGACACAGCTGCCATTGATATCCGACACGCATTCATTACAGTACAACATGTGCAAATGTGGGGCATTCTATAAATGTAGGGCCCAAAGTGCGACAGTTTTCCTGTCCCTGTTACCTTGGTACTTTGTTATTTGTCATTCGAAGGCGCCCAATTGGGCTACACAACGCCTTTGAAACTAAATATGGCTGCATCCGAATCAGTTGGCTAGAGCTAGGTCTAGGTCTGCGCCCATTGAAAATACGCGGGGACGCGCTGACAATAGACGTAGCCGTAGCTCTGGAAGCCCGTTTCGGACACGGCCTAATACTAATTGGAAAAAAAAAACACTTGAAAGTGGGATAAAAACGTCCACAAAACCATCCTTTGAAACTGGGCAGTTTTGTGTTATTCTTGCGAGAACTATGAAATAACAAATTTCGGGGGTCACAATTTTGACTCCAAAAACGGAGCTGTTGAGTGCTAGTTGTGAATCCTGCCGCACAGCGGTTTGTACTCTGCAGACGTGTTACAAACAAAATGGATGTTATTGGTGCTGTGTGTATTATGTGACGCATACAACATGTACAGTATATTGAATAGAGACGGCTTGAAATACATATGCTTAGGCCACAAAATGTCCGCTGCGTCCAATGCAAACAACCCGGGTCTTTCGTCTTTTCTCAGCAAGACATTAGGTTAGTTTCCTTTCAACCAGACTTTTGAAATAGGATAAGTAAACAATCCAAAACATTAATCTTTTGGGGATCTCAGGCTGTAATGCCCCTTTAAGGATTGCATCAGAATTATAAAATCATAGATGTCAGAAGTAACAGGGACGGGAAAAAAAGATGGACCTCAAATTTATAGAGTCCCTTGTGCACACGACTCGGGCGGATGGAACACACAGTGTGACCCAGGGTCCACAATGTTCAGAACCTAATGATCAATCTACTGTGACAAACAGTGACATAATACAAAGTCTTACAATGACAAAAGTACAGATACTATGAATTATACATGTACAGACAAGTTATGCTTACCAAATTGTTAAACTTTTCAAAATAATTTCTAGTAGTAGTTGTAATTTTTTTAGAGGCTGAATATACAACATATTTGAACAAGTTGATATCCGACATCTTAACCTGACATGATTTTGGTAAAGGAGTCATTAGGGTCGGGAGAAAAAAATATATTTGCACTTAAAAATATTTCAAAAAGAATAACATGATTTTGGGAGAATTCATTGAGTGAATCCCACTTTTCTGTATTCAACCAAGCCAGATTACAAATATTTTAGATTACCTACTCATAAACGTATTTAACATTGGAGTTTCTGTGTCTATACACATGTAATGTTCCTAAACCAACCCTTATCTTAAACTAAAACTTATTAATGAATCTCTGTTTTCATTCATGAAATGGAATATGTCCAATAACAAATACAAAGTTATACAGCCTCTAAGTAATACATAAAACTACAGTATCGTATAGTACTGCTGATGTGTTTAACAAGATTAACTTTGGAATGGTATATTGCAAATATTTTAAAGTAATTTGAAGATAAAACGGAAATGGTTAGCTGCAACTGCAAAATGCGATTAAATGTGACCCAAATACTACATTTCAAGACTTATACACTTTGAGGTACATAAAAATACCCATAGGAGTTTTTTTTTTAAAGTTTGTACATGAAAATGCACTGCGCAGGAAGTACATTTGGAACATTTGGCAATTTCACATTACATTTTTGCGACACTGGCAAGCCACATAATTGTCCACCCCTATTTCACAAAGTGGTTCGATCCTCATAACAATCTGTTGAGTGGGAGAGCCTGCAGGATGGAATCTACCATGTTGACATGGAAGGTGCATGGAAATGCAATGCACAAAAAGAACGTTTGAAAAATTTGGCAATTACACTATAAAATTTGAAACAATGGCAAGCCGCAGAGTTGTCCAGCGAGACCTCCCCTATTTCACAGATTGGTTTGACCCTCATAACAATCTGATGAGTGAGAGAGCCTGCAGGATGGAATCTACCATGTCGAACCAGAGGGAACATGAAAGTGCACTGCCAAGAAAAATGTTTGAACATATTTGGCAATTTCACTATAAATTTTGCAACATTTTGGCAAGCCAGAGTTGTACACCGAGACCTCCCCTATTTCCCAGAGTGGTTCGACCCTCATAACAATCTGTTGAGTGGGAGAGCTGGTAGGATGGAATCTACCATGTTGACCCAGAGGTTGGCGCAGGTGGCGTGGTACTGCCTCCCGCCGTAGACCAGCTTGTGGCTGTCTTTGGAGCGGTCGAACGCTTTACTGCGAGAGTCCACGTTTAGGAGACACACCCCGCAGGCACGGTCTGTGTTGGTGGGTTCTGGTCGCAGGATGGCCGTCTTGAAGACGAAAGATCCTGCTGCGGGCTGACGCATAGGATAAAAAGACAACAAGTTAATGAATGTTTTGTTAAATTTATACAGTTGAACAAAGAAATTGAATGGAGCTGATTGTGAACCTGCAACCTCCGAAATACCATACCGGTGTTCTACTAACTGAGCTAAACGGCCCTATATTGGCTTTTCCCCAATTTATCAATGTCTTTGTTTGAGGGTGCTAGTCGGAAACCATAAACCCCTGCATTTCCATGTAGCAAGGGATCAAGCCCAAAGTCACGATGCTAGCAACATCAGCAATGGGACTTATTCACGAGTCGGCCATATTGGATTGAGAGTGAGGTAAAATCTTCATTTCTGGAACTTGTGAAGAGAAATAAAAGCAATGACGTTGCAAATTAATACCAGTCTGCTCAGATGAGTCATTTAAAATTAAAGATCAATTTTTTTTTTAATGAAAGTGAAGATGAAAGTGAAGATATAGTGAATAAATAGTCTGGCACCATCCCCTTCACCAGTTCACAATTTATGAAATACATTCAGGGAACATGACAAAAACGGCCAACTCGTGCATAAGGCCCGTGCTGCAATCGTGGGATATAGCAAACGGGGATCACGTGAAGAGGATACAACTTTTTTGTATAACAAATAATTTACAAATAAGCCACAATGGGGAAAATTTCAATGTGCATTATGATAATTTTGAAATTGAACAAACAAGTGTACAGAAACAGGGTTTGATCCTGCGACCTCTGAATGATTACAATACCAGTGCTGGTTGGGTTGTGGGAGGAAGGGGGGGGGGAAATTGAATACAAAGGACCGAAGGACAGTCTTTAGCGAGTCATACCATGAGTGGACTTGATGCTAGGAATGCAGACAGGTTGGTCCAAACAAGCTCAATGTCCTTTTGAAGCCTCTGTAGATCAGTGGAGTCCACACCTGTGAATGTTGGACAAGGGGACACGTAAAGGCACGTAGGAACATTGATAGATACATGTACCCGGAAACGGACCTGCCAACTTAATGAGAAAAAACCTTGCTAAAAAGTGAAGACAGGACTGGTACCAAATACCCTGTGAAATTATTCCGTCTGAAATGGTATCGTTTTAAAGACAATGATCACTGAAGGTGGCTTAAAAAAGTGTGTCTTCGGCCACACTTTTTTTTAAATTTGATAATATTTGTTAAGTACTGCGAAGATTACTCATCCACTGGGACACTGACATCATGTATTATGTTTCAATAACACTTTTTTTTTACAAAAACCCTATTGCAGTATCTCCACCACATGTATATAAGTCCGGCGTTATTTGATTCCTGTATTTTCATGGTAACGGTACATATGTATTGTGAAGGCAATAAGTCAAGTCTCCGTGCAAGTGGTTTTTTTTCCCGGAGCTTTTAGTTTACCACTACAGCTTATTCTACTAACTTTTAAGCTTTTCTGAATCAATTGAATAGAACTTTGTGTACTCTGGGACCAGCTTTACTAGTCAAGCCTTGTCTTGTTTTAATTAACATTTTCGTGAACTTTCTTCGACCCAGAGATGAAACTGGCATATGGCAAAAAAAATCGGAAAATACGTCGAACAAAAATATGTGTCCGAAATCTGGGCCGCGCTGCAGTTACACACATGTACATGTACATGCATGTACAATACACTTCATGCCCAATTTCCGGACACCAACTCCTGCTTAATTATTTTCGATTCAAACAAAATTTTATGATGAAAAAAAAAATTGTCAGTGTTTTCATTGCATAAAATGCCTGAATTACGGTTAGAGTAATGGAGTCATCAACAAAGAAGTTCACTTCTTACTTTAAAAGTCGAGGAAAAAGTCCGAAAGACAAGAGCACCGTTCATGGTGCTTCAATCATGTCCATGATTCAACCACACAACTCCACTACTCTACTTGCATTCGTACGTGGGGAAAAATCAGGCATTATCGTCTTTCTCTTCCAACAAATGCCAGTGAAATGTTTCGCTAATGCTCTCTTCGCTATCCTCGAGATAATCATCATGATTTTTAAAGCATTGCATTTTCTACAACTAAATCTGAAACCTCCGAAAATCGCGCAACATAATGATTTTATCCACTGGGTCGTTCACGAGGCTACCCGTTCCCGACCGGCCATGTGCTATGCGCTAGACGGTGCGTGCGGTACGTACACTGGTACCACTGCATACATCTTTGTATATATGCACGCACGTGCGACACAGTGATGTTTCCATGTCACCTGTCAATGTTTAACCTTTTGTCCAGCCGGAGAAGGCTCCGATCAGTGTTATGGCCTGTGTTTCCACCGTTGAAACACTCCAATAACGACTGGTGAAAGAGATTAAAACTACGTTCGCGATGATTTTAACATGCCATTTCCATCGACTTTTCTTCGAAATTATGATTGAAATAAAATGACATTTTGTGAAAAAAAATCGTTACAAAATCAAATTTTGTGGGACACATTGTAAGAAAATCGGAAAATCGTTGGAAAATTCAAAAAGTCGGATTTCCGATTAAAATCAGAAATGTTTAATCTCTGTCAACCAAACCTCAAAGTCCTGGCTAAAAACCAGTGTTTATGGCTGTGAAAATGTCTCAAATGAAAAACTCAACATTAACAGTAGAGAGAAGATTTCTTTGATTTTGTTTTTTCAGACAGAACACAATTTTTTATCACTCACCCATCGCATTCATGGAGGTCAGTATCCGACAAGCGACACGGTAGATTTCAATCACGGCTGGAAAGTGCAGAAAAGTTGATTAGTAACGATAAAGAGCAATTTTTAGAGAAGTTTTCCCAAGCTTACTTGCTGATGTTCTTAATGTTTTATTTCCATAAATACCGTAGACAGTTTACCCGTAATTTTTTATTGGTCAAGAACCCATCACATCATGCACAAGGGTGGTTTTAAAGAGGTTGTGGAATGCTCGAAGACATTTCTGTCATTTTTCGGGTATATGTAGCCTAAGGTGTGATGAAATAAAAACGACTATTGTTTCTTTCATAAAATGAGTACAAAAGGTACTTTTGAGAGCTGTTTTTCAAGTCCTGTCATGCCTGTTTCCACCTGAATGTGCAATTTGTGTAAAAGTCGTCGTTGCGGGCAGCAAACAATACACAGTAAATCGTGACGTAATAAACAGGACTCCCGATGCAGAGTAGCATAAACGAGTCCTGTTTATTACGTCACGATTTACTGTGTTTTGTTTGCTGCCCGCAACGACGACTTTTACACAAATTGCACGTTCGGGTCGAAACAGGACCTGAAAAACAGCTCTCAAAAGTACAGGGATGTGATTGGTCTGTAACAAAAAAACCTGAAAATTTTATGCATGAAGTGCAAACCCCGGCAAGCGCTGGCGCGGCCTTGGCCAGCGCCGAAGCTGCCATTAGCGAAGTCCGGCGTCGGGGCCTTAAGGGCCCCGGAAAATTTTTGATTTTAGATGCTCTGTGGTGCAATCTGAGGCAATTACTGGGCACTTTCCTCTGAAATTCTGAAGCAGGATTTGTTTTAATTTTATGAAGAATTTTCCCTTATTTGTTAAAATGTACTCTTGTTCTAATAAAGTTTTTTCTGTACTCAAAGTTGAGAACCATGGTGTTCTCCCCAAGATTTTTTTCAAACCTGTGGGGGAATTTTTTTTGTGATACAACCACCAGCGAAGCCACGGCGTGGGTTCGGGGCCCGCTTAAGGGCCCCAAAATTTTTTGAACTTTAGAAGCTTTCTGGTGCATTTTAGAGCATTTCAGAGGAGATCTTGTAATTTTTTTGTAAAAAAAAATCAAAATTGTATAATGTAAACTTAAATCACTTCTGCTTCCGATAACATGCCTTTCACAATAGCGTCGGTAGTATTGTTGGAAAAAATTATTTCACCATTTTTATATTTGTAGTATCACTAGTAAAGCAAGGAATCGTTTATATTTCATGTATTTTGTGCCTGGATTATTCTCATTTGCGCCACAAATTTATCAAGACTAGCCATCAAAAGTGATTAAAACTTGCCTCACCTACTTAAAAATATATTTGAGGTGGGTCATTCCACAATTATGCTAAACGTACATCATGGCCGCTAGCGCCGCAAACATTCAGTCTGGCCGGCCGTACAACGCGCCGTACACACGGCCGGCCCGGCGCGGTATCAGTGTGCATTGCTGCACTGTGTACGGCCCATCCCGTGTGGCCGAAAATTCTGCCGGACTGCAGAAACACACTACGATGTTTCTCCACAGGTTCGAGTTTTGCAATCTCGTCATTTCAATGGAAATACATACACAGAAAATGAAGATCACGTTCTGTGAATTAATTTTCAGAAATCCTCTTTTTCCATCGATGGTTGTTTTCCTATTTTTACGATCCAACTTCGGCCGATTGATTCCGCACGGAAAACGAACCTGTGAGTACTTGCAGTAGTCACTGGTTCCGATCCTTCATCATAGCATTGATTCTGTTAGCACGTGAAGGGTACCAGTGTACCATGCTGCACTCGTCTGCACACCTGACCAGTGCAACACGTGCATCTTAAGTACCGACACAGGAACTAGACCTACATAACCACAACCTCGGCCCCGAGCGAAAAATCACATAATCGCACTAATGGCAACCGCATGGTCTTCAACTTCGTTCTCACATTGGGTGTTCAATATGTGCGTGCGGCATACATATCGATCAACGAAGTTTATGTCCGTAAGTAAATTTCGGATATTTCGGCAAGCAAAACTCATTATGAATAATTAATTAGCACATTCTACCCCCCTATTTTCTCAACGGATTCACATGATTCACGTTGGTGGACTTTTAAGGCCCAAAAAACCGGATTTCCGGATAAAACCGGAGAAATCACATCCCTGAAAGTACCCTTTGTACTCATTTCATGACAGAAACAATAGTCGTTTTTATTTCATCACACCTTAGGCTACATATACCCAAAAAATGACGGAAATGTCTTCGAGCATTCCACAACCTCTTTAAACCACTGATAAAACACCGGCTGGTTTTAAACACTTTATTCGGCTTTATTCGTGCCCCGCTGCATTCTCGCCTCATCACGCAGTACGTGTCACATGCGCGCCAATCTCCATAAAAGGAGATTTTTAGCTCTACAAGCCCGAGGCACATATCATAGACATGACCAGAGGGGTGTTTCACAAAACAGGAAATAAAATTGTTGAACAAATTCACTGAAAAATTGTGAATTTTTGACTTGTTTTGACTTTTGGACCAAAAGGCACCAGAATTTGAATATGTGCTTGTCCAGTATTAAAAAAAGTAGGTTTAACACCGGCCAGGGGGCCTGGTCACTGAAAATATTTATTCCCTTAATAAAGCTCATTGCCAAGTTTTGACAAACATATGCAGTTCCTGACTTGCAATGTAAATATTCGAATATTCGATCAAATCCAAGGTCTAGTAATCGAATACTAAGTTATTCGAAAATGCGCAGCACTATCAAAGACATTAAGTCTTTCATTTTACCCGTGAGATATTCCGCGCCTTCGGATGACTTGATGACTTCGTTGCAGATGGAGGAACTGCTGATGTCGTTGAAGATATTGTTGGCTTTCTTGACAGCTTCGTGGCATTTCTCCAGGCAACGCTGCCACTCGTTGGCATGGCGATTCTCATCCTGCAAAATACACAAAGGCAAAATGTAGACATTTCATTTTCACATTATATTGTTCTCATCAAATAAATAACACTTGATTTCACTCAAATGTTTGACATTTAAAGTTTTCAAAGAGCATTTAAGCCAGTACACATACTTTTAAAGGTATTTGCTATTCTTTGTTCGTTTGAAGTGATAAAATTTGTCAAAATCTTAAGAAGGGTGCATAAAACTAACCTGTTGAAATTTTAGCTAAGTGGATACTGTATATTTTCAGAAAACAGAGAAAACATACACAATTTTGTTGGGCCTCGCAACTGAAATCCGTTGCTTATGCACATAAAAAAAGTGTGCACGCTGGCACATTTTTTGAAACCATCTTTAATTATTATTACTTCTGAATGGTTCTGTTTTAGGCGGAATAATTTCAAACAGTTTTTGATACCAGTCCTATCTTCACTTTTATCAAGATTTCTGTCATTTACATGTAATTGGTACATGTACATATAGGTACTTTTCCAGGTACATGTAACTGCGAGTGATCCTACATGCTTTTAACATAGAAATTGGAAACAAAAGATGAACAACATACATCGACGTTGCCGACCACTTCAGCGTATCTGTCTCCAATCAAACTAGATCCAGCAGGGACCAGAGGGACCGAGGATATGGCCTGGTAGGGTACGATAGAACCTGATGGGGTGGGGGGATCTGAAGATACAAACACAAGATTACTGTGATAAGATTTTATCTAAAAAAAAAAAAAAAGTAAAAAAAGCTGTGACAACCACAGAGCACAACTGAAATTTAATCGGGTTGTTAATAATAATAATAATAATAATGACATTCTTTGTCAAGTAGGGATGTGCATCGGAACCGGGTACCCGAGTACTTGACCGTAGAGGTCAGGAACTGGTTCCAGATTATGGAATCGAGTACCCGCAACTTTACAAATTACTTGGTAACTTCTCAGACAATAAACAAGAACTGTTTTGAATGCCATGTGTTACATGCAGTGTTGATTTTCACTGATTCAAGACAGTTCCTCCTGGTTTAGGTTAATGAATTCAGTTTACCTTGTTGGATGGTCTGGTTGACATTCTCAACTGGACTGGTCATATCTGCTGGAGCACTGCTGAACTCACCAAAGGAATCCCCTCTATCTTTGCTGTCCATCTCTACCGACCTCCCCAAGGTCAAATCGAGGTCAAAGGTCTTCAGGTCAAGCCTGTCGATAGACTCTAGCTTGGAGAGTTTACTGTTCTGCGACGACTGGAATGCGTTGGTGTGTGGGGGGAGTTGAGGCTCAGTGGGCGTGTTCTCAATCTCATCGCTGGGTTCGTTTTCTCCAGCATCTTCCAGATTCAACATGGCAACGGAGCCGTTGTTGATTGAACCTAGAGCATCGAACTCCATGCCATACAGGTCACTGGCGGAGACCGGTTTCTTCATGTTACCACCGTTTTCATCATCTGGTTTGTTGCCAAACGGAGCAATGGACAGCGAGTCCATGACTTGGGGAGGAGGGTTGGTCTGGAAGTTGCCGAAATCATCCTCGGGTGGTTCCCGATCGTCAGCACCTCCTAGAGCTCTGAAGATGCTGTATTTATCCTCAGAGGAGCTTGTGCTTGCCGAGTCAGCCTTGAGACTGAAGACATCCGCGCGTTGGTTGGAGGAGCTAGGGGGTAACGGCATGGCCTGTTGGAAATCGGCAAAGCCGTCAGACTCGGGTAAGCTGGAACTCAGATTGATTGTGGGGAGTGCCGGGGAGGGTTCAAAGACTGAGGTGGGAGGGGTGGGTCGTGCGGAGGGATGAGTATCCTCAAAGTTGGCCGTGAATCCTGGCATAGGCTGGGTGGCTTCTCTAAAGTCTGTCAGGGAGTCTGAGGAGGGGACTTGAGCAGGAACAGACGGTGTGTCCTTCGGGGGTTCTGCTTGCTTGAAATCATCAAAATCGTCCCCTGGCACAGTTGTCTGGGTGTCTGGGATCTGTGGCATGGGGCCAGCGAGTTCCCGAAACGCTGCGTACTTGTCACCTTCAGTGGGTTGCATCCCCATCAAATCAGACTCAGATGCCGAGTGCTTGAAATGAGCAAAGTCGCCAAACTCGTCGTCTTCTTTAGCTTTCCCCGCTCCGCCCATCCCGATGGGTCCCGTCTGGAAGCTCCCGAAGTCATCCGCGGTGGCCGTCTTCCTCCCAACCTTCGGGAAGACCTTCTCAAAGTCCATGTGGAAGAGGTCAATCTTCTGCTGGTCCTCGTGGGAGTGAGGAGCCACCTTTCTTTGGCTTAGGGAGTCAAACGAGTGCATGCCAGACGATGCAAACTTGCTCTGTTTTGCCGCGGCAGCGCCAGCTGAGGACAGGGTGCTGGCGCTGGTGCCTTTCGGGGGAGCGATGGACGGGAAGGAGGGGAGGAGGGAGGGGGTCTTGGCCGGCTTAGGAGCTGACTTGAAGTCATGGAAATCATCTTCTTCATCATCATCATCTTCTTCTTCACCCGGTGTGCGATCTGCCAAATATAATAACACCCAGTCTATCAATTAATGCAATAAAATGAGGCTCGATCTTTCTCTAGCGAGCTGAGTAGGTTTTAGATTTAAAGTAGGACCGAAATTCATGGCACTGCTAATCTTGAACAAGATTTTGCAACAAGACTGTAAGCAATAAGCGCAGCATAGAAAAACCCCTTACTTCCGATGTGCTTAAAACAGCTACGAAACAAATCTGCATGCACAGATTTTCTGTATGTTTAGTTGGCACAACTATTCTGCTAACAGCCATGCAATGCCATGAACATTGGCCCTAGTTGGTCACCACAGCGCCACTAGTAGTATTTTCAATCTAACCACATTTAAAACTTATATCATGCAAAAATTGAGATATATGTACATTGAAACATCACAACCTGGCACTGATGTGCAAAAGGAATTATACACATTAAATAGGATAATGTGAAGAAAAAAAATTACCGTGAACCAAATTTTCTCTGAGAATACAGAATCACATGTAACAATGGCAAATAAAGAAAAATGTGCAAATTGAGGCAATGATGAATAATGTGGAACACAATTTTATTTCTGGCGAAATAGTTTACAGCAAATGACAAAGGACTGGGGTTCAGCCATGCAAAGTTCAACAAATCTTTTGACTTCAAACGATGCGTTCACACGTAAACTTAAAGGCAAGTTAGAATTGGTAATTACGGGGTAAAACGTTGCTGAAAGCAAATTGAAGATATAGGGGCTCGTCCCAAATACCGGTACCTTGTGAAATTAATCCCCCAGCAATGGCTTCCATTGAAAAATAAAAAAAAATTCCCTAAAGGCGGTTTTGAAAAAAAAATTACTCGTGGACACACTTTTTTAGGTTTAATACGAAACCCAAAATAGTGGGGTTTTTTCATCTGTTTTTTTTTTTTATAATGTGTACACGTGGTAGCTACTGATCACACGGTTCAACATGTTAGTTGTGTTCCCTGCTTAAAATTTTGAGCTATTTTGTGGCTTCAAATGAAAAAACAATGCACAGAAACAAACGATCCCACGTACATGATGTACCAATACCTTTAAATATGAACGCCAAGTTACATGTACACTACACTTCTGCTGCCGATTTCACGAAATAGTGTGTAACTTACTCCACGCGTACAATTTAGGCAACAAATATATTGCGCACCTGCGCAATAAACTTACGATCAAGTTCACGAAACTTGGCGTAGCTGTGCAACGTTTTAAAAAATCTAAACATCTCGGATAACAGCATTTATGACGGCTGTGTGTGTATGATGTTGTTCGTTCATGAAACAGTCGTCGAATTACCTCCGCCCACAATTTTGAAAATAGTATTGTCCAACTCTCTTCGGAAATTTTGCAGCAACTCTATAATTACTGTCACAAGTTAAATAGCAATTCATTTACTTCAAGCACAAAGCTGTGTCTTAGTATCAACCTTGGTAAGTTGTGCAATAACAGGCTCCATGACAATCACTATTTAATGGCAAATAGGTCATTTTCGATCGCTACGCCACAACTTACACCCCTAAAATGATTGCGCAAGTTACACCATCATTTGTTGTGTACAAAGTCTCGGACTAACGCACTGTGAAACTTTCGTGAAATGGTCATAACTGAAATATGGCGCAGCGTGAAATGTGGCTCAAATTACGCCATAAATTGTGGCGCAAGTGGACTTACATGTACGCAATTGCGTAAATTTTTGTGAAATCAGCTGCTGCACAAGTGTAACTACATGTACATAATATTTCCATAAGCCACTTTCATGCACGTCATTCTGCTCACTTTTAAAAAAATGTTCAACCGATGGCAGTACACACATACCGGTAATCATGAATAATCACCAATGCTCATGCTTAATCATGTTAATCATGAATATTAATGAAAGTCAATCATGTAAAAGTAAATACTGAATCAAGTGATAAATCACAAAAAGAAAATCCAAAAAGCTAATCAAAGATGATAGTATGTGGTTTCAAAGAAGTTTGAATTGAATTTTTTTTTCTTCAAATTTTTAGAAAAAGTTTTGCTATTCAGAAGGCAAGGCATATGCTACAACAAGCCATTGATATGTGACCTGAATCACTATATTTTCAGCAATGTCAGCTCATATATTCTATTATTAGAAAAAAAAGGTGTATTTAGAAATGACAAAAATGACAAAAAAAGTAATAACACCAACACCAGCAAAACAACTTAACTACAATTTTCACCAAACATGCCAAAGACAACCAAAATGTGCAAGCATGCAATTAGACACAGCCATGCAAATTTATGATGTGCGCGACTTCTCTTCTATGGCTTCTACCGGTACTAGTACACTAACAAATAAAATCTCTCCCATTAACCCCAACCCTCCTCAATCCTCTAAAATCAACCAGGTTCTTCAGGGACCACGGAGGATTAAGGCTGTATGTCTTTGAAATGCCAGCTAATTTTGGAAGATACATTGTGTCAAGGTCTTAAGCTGTACCTTGCATTATTTATGCTCAGCCATGCATAATTGTGGTTCACATTATAGGCCTACTGGATACCATCTGCACTGCCTCCGGATATCATTCGTCAGGTTGGCGTAACGGTACTTTCTTCGCCTTCCACAGCTGTGACCCGGGTTCGAATCCCGCCTGGTCCAACATGTGGATTGGGTTTTCAGTCCCTGCTGGATTCCGGGTTTTTCCCAGAGTATTCTTCTGGAGTTTTCCTCCCACCTCTTAAACTGTAATTTCTTCTCATTGTAATTTCTTCTCATTGTCTCCTCCCAACAGGTTTCTTCAGGCTTGCGAGCTACACTGCCTAGGGCGCTTTTGAGGAATCCTTGGTTTCATTACCACTTTGAGGAATCCTTGGTTTCATTACCAGATTAAGTAATAATAGTAATCGTAATAAGTGTCTTAGACATGTTAAAAGTGAAGTGAAGGATTGAGGCAGTGGTCATCCATCCACTGAAGAAATTAAGAAAATAAAGGATGATGTTGGAGGATTGAGACTGTAGCCAGTTTTGACATGGATGCAGTTAGAAGATTCTGCAGGATTGAGGATGCCAAAAGGGCCTAGGGGATTAGGGTTAAAAAAAAAGAAGCCTAGATAGATCTAGGAGCTTGAAGCCAACACCGGTGTGAAGTGGAGTGGGGTTGGGATGGGGACAAGGATCAACAAAGGGTTGGATCCAGAGCCGGCATCGCATTACTTTTCTTGAAGACAAACCTGACATGGACCCCGAGGAGACAGACTCCTGCGAGCGACATGTGAGCTTATCATAAATGGAGTTGGGGTCCCAGACCAGCGGGGAGCTCCTACCACTGGAGGAGTCCGCGGGGGAGCCCGCAAAGATATAGCAGTTCTCCTCTGCAAAAAGTGGTGGCAGCGGTGGGATCAGGCGAGGAAAAGGTTATTGTGATATAGAAAAGGTTAGTTAAAAGTTTAAATATTGCATCCAGGTGAACTGAACTGGTTTGGCATGTGTCAGGGTTAACCCTCTATTGTGCTCTTGGGTGGCAAGATAATATACAGCCTCTCTACATTTCTGCTCTCTTTGCCGGCATTATTAGTGCCCAGAATTTTGGAGCCCTTTAGCGGTGAAAACCCATCCAGCCCCGGCCTCTACATTTGTGTTGCTTGCCACCATTACTTGTTCATACCCTAGGCAAGAGTGGATTGGGGAGGGGGGCGGAAGGGTTACAGGGCCCACGCCCGCTCCCAACCCCCTCCCCACCCCCCAAAAAAGTGCCTTTTTATGAATTCGATGAAAAGATAACCATCTTTAAATCAATGGTATTCATCCCCTGTCCTCTACAGATTTGTGAGGTATTAATACAAACGGTAATACATGTGGCAAAAAGGTGAAAAAAAGAGCAGCCCCTTCAAATGAGATCCAGGCCCCACCCCTTGACTGCAGCTTACTATCGCCTGGCGCTCCCAGCCTAGCAGCTTGCACCTAATGCGAACTGAAATTCAGATACGATATGTGACTTGTTTGCACTTTACAGTTTTGCATTAGTTATTTTTAAAAAAATTGTCAGTTTCTGGGTTCATCATAACTTTGACAGCATTTCATCGGTAGCTTCTGAGCATCATTTTTACATTGATAGATATTTCAAGCTTAAGTGTAATAAGGCTAAAAGTTCAACTTAAAACTCAACAAAAATATCAAGAAAGTCTTCTCTTTCAAAAAAAGCTTTCTTTGCCCTTTTACCCCAGTTTTAAAATATCTATTATACATCTATTGACTGCTTCGAGTTGTGAAGCAGAACTAGCTTGCGAGGTGCTCCATGGAGCATTCTGTTTTCCTGAAGCAAAGCCGAGGGAAAATAGAACATCGGTCGCAAACCGACTGTTTGGGCATACCCCAGTTAAGAACTGGAATATACTGGAATAAACTGGGTGTTAGATGCTCCCTAGAAGTTAGTGCCCATCTCAATTCATATCCGGGACGAGTTCCGAACGAGTTACGGACATTGCATCGGGTATAAGTTGCAGGCTTCTGAACAACTTCCCCGCAACCTTCCCGTAATGAAGTTATCAGTTTTGATGAGTCAAACAGGTGCTTAAAACATTTTCCCGGGACGTGTCCGGGACAAATGCAGAGCTTTTTTTATGGACAAAGTCAATGATTCAACCCGCAATTTGTCCGGAACTCGTCCCAGATATGAATTGAGACGGGCCCTTACAATGTTGGGGGGTCAAGAGTTAACACAATGTTGGTTTTGATTCCTACCTTCTTTTGGGAACTTTAGAGTTGAGTCCATGCCGAGTTCCTCTCGTCGCAAATCGTCATCAGCCAGTTTGCGTTTGTCCGAGAAGAGAGGAGAACCAAAGTCTGGTTTGCTTCGGGAATGGTCATGATCGGGCTGATGACTCAGGGCATCTGTGGAAATAACGATATGGGATCACTGTCAGGGTTCCCAATCTATTAACCCTAACTCCCTGGGCCTTTTTGCTAGGATGTAGCCTCAATCCTGCAAAATCCTCCAATTGGCCTCATGGACAAATAGCATATAGCCTCAATCCTGCAAATTCCTCCATTATTTCTTGAATATGATCCCTGGAGGGGTCACCACTGCCTGAATCCTGCAAAATCCTGCAGCAGTGACTGTCAATATGCTGAGGCTTGGACAGTGACATCCTGGAGCAGTACGGAGGATTTCAAACATAATCCAGGCCTACATTTATGCATGGCTGAGCAAAAACAACACAAGGTCCGGCCCAAGACCTTGACAAAGTGCATCCTACGAAATCAGTAACGCACTTTTACCACGTAACTTCAATCCAAATTCCTCCACTTTGGCAAAGAGGAATTTGAAGGATTCAGGGCAGTTAGGTTTAACAAAACAAAATTCCCCGAGTTTTTCCCTCATATTTCCTCGAGAAATTTCCAAAGCTCCATAAGAAAAATTTTCACTTTTATAACGAGGTTGCTGGGAAGTCAAGAGGTGGATGCAGCAAAGCAACTAAGATACTGATAATACACAAGCAACTTGTTGACAAGCGAGGGCCTACCTTCTCCCCTTACAGCCATCCTTTCCTCACCATAACAATAATAAAAATAATAATAATGGGCAATTAAGAACGCTCTTATTAGTAAACTGAATCACAGCGCTTACAGTATTATTATTACCTCTGATCATTAGGCCAATGAAACATTCCAAATACCATCCCAGCTCCCTGGGGAGTATACAGCTCGATGCTGCCTGTTAGGCGCAAGCAAGCTTATTCAATCACAATAACCATCTCTGCCCTCACAGGTACCCATTTACTCCTGGGTGGAGAGAAGCAATGAGTGACAAAGTGCCTTGTTCAAGGGCACACGCAACATGACCCCAGGCTGGACTCGAACCCACAACCCGCAGCTTTACCCACAGACCACGAATCCAGTGCCCTTAACCACGAGGCCACAGCACTCCACCATATGCAACAGACTGGCAGCCTGTGCAGACAATAATCTTTAATTTATTAGCATTTTCTGTCAAATTCTCTGAATTTTCCCAAATTGTTGGGTGTTTTTCTCATATCCCCTGAGTTTTCCCTGACTGGAAAATGGAACTCAATTTCAAAGTTCCCTGGTTTCCACAGTGGCTGGGAACCGTGACTAGGCAATTTGAACATGGATAATTGTCCGAAGCGCAATTTAAACTTAAGACCTCTTATGGCTCAACTATCAGTGCTTCACTAACTGAGCTATCCAGCGTTCTCAAAGAAATTCACAAATTCACAATTCACAAAATGTTCAGCACAAGAAAAATAAAACAATAAAATCAGTTTGAACAGATCACCGATGCGTTGAATGTCTCTTCCAGTGTTCTCCCTCAACTCTCCCTTTGTGACCGTTGAGGGGGTACTTCTGCACGGAGTCCAGAACAGTGACTGACCTTACGCCTCTTTTTAACTGCCGATGATATACTACTCAGTCCACAAACTCAGTAGACTCGAATACAAGCCTGAAGCGGACTTACTTGATTTGCCTGGCTTGATCCCCTGTGCTTCCTGGAATGGAGCAAAGTCATCCTCCCCGACGCCAGATGCTGGTGGTTGGTTTGACGGCTGGAGAAGAGACTGTTGGTTGGTCTGGGGCCCTGACTGTGTCTTGGGTGTCAATACAGGGAGAGGTGCTTCTCTGAAGTGGTGTAGCGCCTCAATGGAGGGTTGCTGTCCATTCTTAATTTGTATAAATAGAAAAGACAAGTTGAAAAAAAATGATTACTGGTTCTCTAGGATGCCTTTGCAAAGTTCCAAACAAGCAAGTGAAAAAAAGTGGCATTGGTGGTTGATTCAATATAGATGCAGGTTGTGCCACGCCTACACAGTAACATTAATTCTCCGAGTCTTCTGCACTTTATAACCCTTAAAGTTTTGCAAAACCACTTTTGCCCATAAGAGTTGGTGCCGGCAATTCAAATGCCTCTGAGATAATCTTCAGTTGAGTATGGATAACACTTCAAATTCCTGCTCAATTCTTTTGTCAGTTTGTGTGGTTAAGCTCAGGGCCAGCAGGCAGATTCGGTCACGCTTCACCGCTCTCCACAGTGCTGTTTTTTGTGTGTGTGTGTGCAGTGACTCTCTGTGTGACACAGTTACTTTAACACTTCATATCCCTTCACCTGAAACTGACTTGCAGGGTTTTAAAGCTATAGTCCATCATTTGCAGCCATCCGACAAGTAACTGGCGTAATTATTGTTGAAAAACAAACTTGGTTGAAAGATAGTAAGGGAACTAAACTCCCTGTGAAATTATTCTTTCTGGGAAGCTGTCATTTTGAAGTAATCAACGAAAGAAGGCATTTCCAACGGTGATTCTTAAGAAGCACCGTAGGAAAATTTAAATTAGTAGTTCGTTTTGTTATTCAGCGCAGTGCGCACAAGTATTGGAACGACGCACACGCGCGCGCGGTTGTTGTAATTTGTCGGATCAGTGCACGACATCGCGTATAGCTGCAATTCAAAACAATTCAAAACATGATTCAGTAACTTTTGATTTGAAATTGAGATCTTAGAATGCTGTTTTTCTCGGAATGTACAGCTGAAGCTTAGCTGAAACTTCATCAGGTTAGTTGCTCAGTATCCTTCGTTAGATTTTGAACTCTTTTGTTGCTTCAAACGAACAAAATGCACAAATTACAAATGATGGACGGTAGCTTTAAAGGGTTTTACATACTGCTCTGAATAGTAACCAGACTAGTTCCAACCACTGATAACTAGCCTGTATTTGATACAGGTTCAAGTAGCTGAATCATGGTTAACTATTGTCCTTTTAATATCGAACCTGTTATTAAAAGTCTCCTGGTTTACTCATTTTTGTTCTGTAAACAATCTTAACCACCAGCGATTTGCTCTCCAAACTTCAACTAATATTTCCTTCCTTGTCTTTTATCCAAGTATTCTTGGCTCACTGTAACAAATGTTAGGTGATTGTACTGGCTTGTAACGGCTCCTACATCTCTGAAATTAACAGTATACTGTACTATACCCTTAAAACTCTTACCTCCAGAATGCCCTATGATTATTGCATGGACGTTAGACATACGTGTACAATGAAGCCACATTTCAAGGAACGTCAAGTGAATCCTTTGATAAGCCCAATGAGCATCCTCCAGATTGCTACACTTAGAATCTCTACTGACTGGGGTTAAGCATCTCCAAATTGCATTCAATCGACAGAGCACTGCTTGACTAACAAAAAAAATGGCACTAAAAGAGCAAGAGTAAAATTAAGTTAAAAACAGCTTTCAGAATCACCTGTACAAGAGCAATGAGGCCCAGTGCTATGTACAACTCCAGACGGGTCAGTTGTCCAGGAATCGTCTGATTGGCTAATCCCCAGATGTGTCCCAGCATCGGCTTGTCCAGTCCGGACAGCATCAGGATGGGGTAGAGCAGGTTGGTTTCTATCCTGTCCTCTCTGAGTGAAGCCTCTAGGACTTGGCGATAGAGTAGAGGGAGGCTAGCCTCATTCGTGCACCTGTTCGAGAAATCCAATCAATTAAAGGAAAGTTCAGGGAATGTAGGTTGATTATGTGTAATTTAGCAGGTATCACAAACTATCACCATTTGTTTGATGGAATACTTTTGCATCAAGGAGATGTAAATTTAAACATTGGTTTCTGCCCTTATTCTTCAATTTTATCACACTGTATTCTCAGTGTTGTCCGAGGACTTGCGAAAAAAATTATAAGATTTGAGCCAGCAAGGCGATCCCAGCAAGCTTGGTGGTCAAATGGTACAACGTCTGCATTAGTAAACAGGAGGTCGTGGGTTCGAGTCCAACTGAGTAAGCTTTTGAGTTATTTTCTGGCAAGCCCTTATACAAAACTGAGCATACAGTGTTTATAACATTATATCGGCAAAGGCGAAACCCAATGTGAAATTGAGTAGGTGTTATAAAAACAACTGATTCAGACCGAAATCTTACGATATTTCAAATCATGACCCACAAAATGAACAAAACAAACTGACAATGGTTTATCCCAACTTTATTTGAACAAATGCTTCAAAGGACCACAGTCTTGAAGCAAAAAATTCTGACTTATAAAATCACCACTTTTGAGGAAGAAAAATTAAGAAGCAGAAGTAAGGTTGCTAAGTAACCAATAAGCCTGTAAAGTTCTAATGTCGTAGTTCTAAGGTTTTGAGACAATTTTAAAATATGGGTTATTCGTTATGTACCGGTATGGATGTACATACCAAACAGGCACACCCTTCCCTTCTCCACCCTGTGCACCCATAATGGAGCTGCCCGCCTTCAACCCCTGCACATGCTCAGCCTGGCCACCTCCACTCTGCGCGGGGATTTCCGGCATGGTGAACAGCGAGGTGACATTCTCTGCGCTGGACCAGGCTTTGCCTTTGCTGAACGTCTGTTGGCGGTGGGCTTGGGTTGCGGGCTCCGCCTCGCGTAGTTTCTTCTTCTGATGGAATGCTTTGGCTGATTTGCTGGGTGCGGTCAGGTCCGCTGAGTCTAGCATCATACTCTCCAAGGACGGAACTTGATTTGTGAATTAAACAAAATACCAGATCAAAAAACAGTGAAAGGTATTCAATCATCAACAGCAGAAGGTATAAAAACACTAAAACTATAGCCCTGTAGACTTTTTTCTTTACCTTTTTGATGGGGGGTTGGAAATATATAGCAAATATAGTTACACTGACTTTTTTGAGGTTTTGGGTTCGAAAATGCTATAAAAACCAAGAAAAACAATCATTTTCCTGTAGTCTGGTTCCCTGACTCCATATAAGAAGAAACAGAGCAGTTTACATATATTGGGGAATTGTAAGGTCAGGGAACCAGTCTAGCTGGCTTGTACCCGTTCATAGGTTTGTAATCGATTGCAAACAAGTGCGATGGTCAATTGGGGCCAGTATTTGAAAAAAAGCCATTTTTTTCCAACGCTGCTCGGCCGACCAGCGTTGGAAATTGATACAAAAATACCACTTTTCTTGAAAATGACAGTACATGTATACCAGGTGCCATGATTTTACAGGATGCTTTACACTGTCATTCACTAACAGTCCAGCAAGGTATTTCAAAATGATTTGGTAGTTTTATTTTTTGATGTTTGCAAATGTTGTATTTTCCCTTTAAACTGGACAAAAGGTCACATCTAACCCGTTAATAAGTACCCTTGAGTGACTTTGTACAGTCTCCTGACGATGGGCAGAGCATACTGTCCGAAACGTTGACTTTCCCTCGGTTCTTTTCAGAACCTCATAAAACTCACAAAAGAGATTTGTTACACAGCAGTCCTTCATTTTTAAGGAGCGCGATCGCGCAGGCGCTCCTACTGCGCTCCTCGACTGTCTCGAAGGAGCGCCAAAAATAGCGCTCCTCAGAAATCCACAAGAGGGCTTGTCAAACACGGGAAGTTTAAAAATAAGAAGTGATAAAAACGCAAAGAATTTTAAGTCTTAAGCTACACGTATTTTTCGTTGGTATAATGCCCAAACTCACGTTAATATGCCGCTGGACATCGCTAAAAATGAACGAACACCGAGCTCGTACGAACTGTATAAGATCGTGTGTGTACAGCGGTTGTATACTGTGCGTGCACAATCTGCATATCGCAAAGAGCTGCATGAAAACACGTGGGCCCGTACGTGCGAGTGCAGCAATGACTGGTTCCCGCTGCGCCGCGCACTAAATCCCAATGAAGGCATGATGAAAATGCGGTAACCAGTCAATGTAATAGTCGCGCGCAGTGCAATGCACTACCTGCCGTACAGTTTTGCGTGCAGGCCGGACGGAATAGACATCGTAAAAATGCCAAGAAAACAACGATTGAGTAGGACGATCTTTGCAAGCTTATTCACAAAACTTGATCTTTCTTGTCTGTGTATGTATTTCCCGTGTTCATGAATTTATTTTGAGGAAGTTTTACTGGTATGTGAAGTGAAACGATGCAGCGTGTTTCACCGAAATCCTATACCGTGAAACGAGTCTCATTGCCGGCCCACCACACACAGTGCATCACAAACGCTCGTACTAGTGCAAAGTTAAGACGTTGTTAGCCAGTTTCTCGTCGTGACTAGCATTGTGTATATGGCATACTTGACCTGCATTTTCCATTATTTTTAAGATTATCGACGGCAGATAGTTTCGATAAAACTTAAGGCAAGTTTTTTGTCATTTTGAGGCCCTTTTTGTATAGCTTTCGTAGAGCAATTGAAATAGTTCAGGCTGAACATTTCATATAATTTTAACGAATCTGAAAGCAAATTTTCAGTTGCTTTATGTGCCGTTTATTAACTCTCCATTTTCCTAGTAAAATCAAGTGATGAACCAACTGACAACTGTATTAAAAAATGAAAGCCTACGCAGTAGTCAAACCTTTTATTAATCTCCATTTAGTTAGTTTTTTAAAATAAATTTTACCTTGTCTAGTAACAAAAACGAAAAAAAGTAACGCAACTTGAGCATATGTTATTATGCAAAAACTAATAATAATGCAGCCCCTTGAATAAATCCTTATGTCAAAATAAAACAAAAACAATGGTAACCCGTCGTTTTACCGCTGTATATTCGTAGATTTTAAGGAGAGCGATTTGCTCTCCTCAAATACTTGAGGAGAGCGATTTATAGCTCTCCTGGATTTTCTTTAAATGAAGGACTGACACAGTACTACTGTAATCTGTACCTTATTGACTTTGTATACTGTAGTAACAAAGTGCTCTTGAACCCTAGTTAAGATAACCTTATTGGGATCACAGACGTCCCTAGGGAGGTTAGGTGAATCCTCGTCAGCAAATTTGTGTGCGTGTGTGTCGGCAAATGCACCACCAATTGTCCGATAGTGTCCAATACTATCCTCTTTGAACAGTGCTCCACACTCCCATTCAAATTGGTCAGGCGACGCCCCTGATTGTGATCAAGAACCTTGTTGTATTCTATTACAACAGCAGGTCACCCAACATTTGTCGATCCGAGTCTTAACTCGGACCAACAAATTAGAGCACCATGATCCAATGTCTGACTCACGTGCGGCCGTACATGAGTTTAAACCCTACAAACAGTGGTACACTGTTTGTGTTCTAAGGCAAGACACTTTACTACAATTGCCTCTTTCTTCCCAGGAGTACATACGGGTAACTATGAGAGTTCAAAAAAGATTGTGCAGGTCACGAACTGCTTCACAAAAACTGGCCTGGTGGCCAATGATCACGGCTAAACTGAAGGACTTCAGAAATTTGTCTAAAACGCAATATAAGCACCATATTATGATAACAACTAATTTCAACCCATTTTCCCCCTAATTTGCAAGTGCATCTGGCCATTAGAATACCTTTCTTGTCTTGTTTCAGTGGCTTGGGTTTAGCAATATTCCCCGTCTCCTTTCTCTCTCCTTGCTGGAATTCACTGAAGCCGTCATCCTTGGCTGGTGGTTGTGTCTGGCCTGGCAGTCCCAGGGGGCGAGCCTCAGGTGTCTGTGGGGTGTTGGCTGGGGGTGTCGGGCCTTGGAGAAAGTCTCCAAATCCATCGTCCTCCGCTGCAATCAGAGCAGGACAAGTCTTGCTTAAAAATAACTTATACACTTGATGACTAGCACTTGAATAAAATCATTTATCTAAAAATGATATTTATTCATGGTTTTTTTTTATCGCAGATTGTGCCAGATTATTAAGTCTCTTTCCTTATCATCTGATACATATTTCTCACCTCACCTTTGTCTAAAGCTCTAAATTGTTTCAATCACCTTTTAATGTAAATGACTTTTACACACATCTGGCCACATTTTAGAGTGAAATTTGCAGTAATGAAATTCCATACCGAGGTCGCCGGTATTCGAGTATTTTGACATCACTCGGTGTTCGGTCTCGAAATATTGTCACTATATCATAAGCACAGAATTCTGTAGTTAGCAGTGCCATGACATTTAGACCCATAAAATACTGGGAAAAAAGTTTGTTCACGCTAAAAAGCGGCAGGAGTGCGGCCGGTTTATTCTGGTACGTGACTGAATCCTGCAAAGGACTCTTAACCACTTCACGCCGGGATTATTTTTGCCAAAAATTTTGGTTTTTGCAAAAGGCAAAATATTCCAGCCAACTTCTAATATACAGCCAAATTAACGCCACAATCACTGATTCGCAAGCGTCATTTCAAGATATTTCTTGCCAAAACCTAATATGTTGCAATATTCAGGGGTGTGCACTGGAGCGTAAATTGTACAACAATACTAAGGCCATGCTCAACAGCCAATTCAAGATCGACACACGTTCCGCCTTAAAAGACTTCACGGACTTTGTGTGTGTACAAAAGGCGCGAGGGATAAGCCTGTTTAGACGTCACCCGGAGGCATGTTGAGGCAATCTTGGCGTCTTAACCCATCAAATGTTATCAAATCCTCCGACGCAAACTAGTTAACACTATCTTACAACAGACAATCACAGAGGCACGTGTGCAGCAACTGAATTTGACCTTTCAATCTGGTGCCGAACCCAAGATGAACAATTCTTGGATAAAAATCTTCAAACCGAACTGAGGGATCGACTCGGACACTATTTAAAGCATTGCAAGTTTTGAGATGCTAACTTAGCAGTCAGCCCACTCACCTGTGTCAGTCTTCAGGGGTTGACCTCCACCTTCAACCCCGCCTCCTTGCTTGCTTCTCCCCGCCTCTTTTCCAGCCCCGCCTCCCTTCCCGCCGCCTCCTTTCCCAAACATCTCCTCCAGGTTGATGTTGAGGGAATCGACGGACGCCGCCTTGCCGCCCACCCTGCCAAACTGCTTCAGCTTCCGCTGCTGCTCCTGGAAGTAGCGTTCCTTCTTCGCTTGTTCCTCGGTCATCTGGTGTTTGCCTGCTGCTTGTGCGTGGCGACTGCAAGATATATCAAATTTGAAGAAAGTCTTGGATCTTGGAGCGGCGTGGTTTAATGGTTAGGGTGTGCGACTCATGTCCAATGGTGCATGGGTTTGAACCCTGACTGGGAACGTGGTGCTTGTGTTCTTGGGCAAGACACTTTACTACAATTGCCTCTCTCGCCACCCAAGAGTAAATTGGTACCTGTGAGAGTAGAGACCACAGAACCCTGATAAATGCAACAAACTGCAATAGTGGATTCTGTTGTACCAGCCTTGGCACTTATATGAGCATTATCCCACTATTAATGCAACTCTGCAACAGCAACAGTGGATTTTGTTGTACCAAGCATGGGCAACTTGGCACAATAGGCAAAGCAACTAGAGTTGACTGCTAAATGCAACAGTATGCAACAACAATGAACCTCTGTTGTACATAGAAGGGTCAGGGTAAACAATTCCAAGGGTCTTTCAGAAAAGATTTTGTCAATAATTTCCAAGTCACAGTTGAAACGTGCAACATCCTACACACATGATGTTTTAACCAGTTACCAATAAACTTCCTATAAAATTAAAATGGAGCAATAGTGATCTAACTTCTTACTTTTATTAGTAACCCTAACCACTCCCAACCCTTCAAAATCCAACTGTATGTTTTGTTGGAATCTGTTGGAGCGAGTACTGCACTAGTAAACTGATTAAGCTTTACATGGTGTCAGGCATACCACCATAATCAGAGTCCAACAGTTTGGATGTAGAGTTTACCATACGGTGTTGGAGTTTGCAAGAATGAGGAAGGTGCCTAGTAAATCACTCAAGGGGGTTAGGATTAAATGGCCATGATCAACAGTGTTTTCTGCTTTTTAAGTCTTGTCCGTACCTTGGGTGACGAGGCAACTGCTGTTGCATGTGAGATGCCATCGGTTGAGGTTGACCTGCAAACATCTGCTGCTGCTGCTGCTGCTGTTGCTGCTGATATGGCATTTGCTGCTGCATGTTCACACCCTGCTGCTGCTAGGAGAATATTGTGACCATGTCAAGTTAATAATTTGCAAAGTGAGCACTGAAGGAACTCTTTCAACAGAAAGCACCCAGTTGGACTCAAAAAGTTTAAATGATAACAGTTGAAAAGATCAGTAAAATGTGAAACACGATCATTCATAAAACTACACGTATGAAATTTGCTGTTTTCGTGTAATTGCTGCGCCAAGAAATTTCGGGGTACAAAATGCTGGTCTTCAAAATCAAGCCGCTGGCGTACTGGTCGTTTTACCGGTTACACACTTTTCTTTGCAAAATGTTATTAAAATGTGTGTGCTAGGTTCGCTGTTTGTATAATTCTGAAGCTAGTGTGGGACCTGTGATATCCCACAGTGATTTGTTACACATTTTATGCGGCGGCTCTCTCTTTTTTTTTTACCTTTTTTTGCACTTTTTTTTCCCAATGTAAATCATTATGTGGGTTTCTTATGACCAAGACCCACTGAAAAAAAAAACAGATAAAAAAATCCATAACATGAAATTTTGGTGAAATTTGGCTGAAAGTGCACTTTGCATTGTTTGTTTTAAAAGCAAAACATAAATACTTGGCTTGTTCAACGAGAAGAGAATTTGCACTTGTTTAGAGAAATCCGGCTCATCTTTAACTCACGCGTGCAGCACGCATGTGAGCGTGACACCACCACAATAAAAGCTGCTTATGCTGGTCGCCGGATTCCACTATAGCAGAAAGCTATATACACCAATGATAAGAATATTTCATCAGTCACCAAAGACTTTTAGCTTGCGCACATACATGCACATGTATGTCTAGTCTCGTTCTGTCACTGAGGATTCTGTGCTTACAGGGTTAACACAGAATTTCTTTGCCAGTGTGGTAAGCACAAAATGACGATCATAAGCACAGAATCATGTGGTCTGGGCCTAATTTCACAGTGCTGCTAAGCATAAAATTTGCTTAGCACAATAAAAGTCTGGCTTATAAAAGCAGGTTACCAGCCAAAACTCCATGTAATTTTCATGCTAACTAAACAACAGCTGAATACTAATCACGAGCAATACATGTATACATCACGTGGAGTTTTGGCTGGTAACCTGCTTTTATAAGCCAGACTATTTTTGTGCTAAGCTAAGCAAATTTGACATTGAAATGCCATGAAATTGGCCCCAGGTGGATAGTAAAGTACAATTTGTTAAACGGTTTTTGTAATATTTTATTTAAAATGAGCTTGGGAACCAGACTACCTGAGGCAGCGCCTGACCGGGGAACATCTGCGGTTGAAACCCTCCTTGCTGCGCGGCCAGGCCCTGTTGCATGATGGGATATCTCTGGGGTGCCATACCAGGGAAGGGCGCCCTCTGTTGGATGTACTGCCCGCCGCCAGGCCTGGGTTGCTGTTGCTGGCCAGGTAAACCCATATTCATGTTACCTGTGCAAAATTTCATTCAAAACAGCCATAAATTCATGATCAATGTTTTAAATTTCAATCCACGATTAAAGAAATGGTTATTAAATAGTGGTGAACATTTACGGGACGTACGGGAACCGGGTACACTATTGAAGTAAAAGATATTTTTTTCAAAACTGAAGGCAAAGAAAAAATGAAAGCTGGTGATTTTGCTCTACTGTCAGGAACTTAACATCGCCCGTGTCTGAAGGGCTTTGTTGCTTTACGACGTAAACTGCAACTTTTGCATACATTACAATGCTTATAAAAACGTGCGACCTGTTTTGCTTTTCTATGTATCCTGGTTTTCTTTTTCATTCCCCACAAATGGCAATAAAAACCATTCTTTTTCATTGTCTGAGTAGCTACATGTACTACATGTAAGCAATTTGCAATGTTGGTTACGGGTGCCCGATCCCATAATCTGGAACCAATTCCTGACATCAACGGTCGGGTACTTGGGTACCCGGTTCCGATGCGCACCCCTACTATTAAACGCAAATTAAAGGTGAATAAGTAAAACAGAGGACACTTTTCGTGTTAACACCATGTGGTGTTACCCGAAAAAGGTCCTCTATTTTATCTCATCCGCCATGCAAAGCTTCAAATCATGTGGAATAAGTAAACAAAAAACAAAACAAACAACCTATCCACTAAGAAATATTAGCATACAATAGCATGATACACAAGCTGTACAATTAAGATCTATATAAGATACAAAAACATGTCATTAATTAACATATCGATATATTCCTATTAAACATAATCCCTAACCAACTAGAAAGTCTACTGTGAAACCACATTTCCCATGAAAACAAAACCCATAGAAATTCACCTACACATGTACGTGGCATTTGGCATTGATAACGAAACGGAAAGACAATTTGAGATAAGGAAATGAAAAGCAAATAGCAATTTTTTAAAATGTAAGATTGAAGAAGCAACATGAGTACAAAATATCCATCAACGAAAGAGCAGTGGTAATACATATGTACATGTAATAAGAGCAACATGGACACAATTGCAATGGCTGCAACACATAAGCATTGATGTACATGTAGACACATGTGTGGCTGGATCCATCTTTTATCTGCCTTGAAGGTGAAACAAAACATTGGCCTGAACCACATACATGATGTAGTTTAAGTATTAATGTAAAGTGTAATGAAACTTAACTTGTCTTTTTTAACATTTCGACATACATGTACATGTTGTACATAGGATTAACATTTACATACATAGAGCCCAGTGGTCCAATGGTTACTGTGCCCAACTCATGTAGCGTTCGAACCCCGAGTGGGGAACATGGTGTGCCCTTGGGCAAGACACTTTACTACAATTGCCTCTCTCCACCCAGGAGTATAAATTGGAACCTGTGAGGAAAAAGATCAGATTGTGCTGACCTCAAACTGGTCTCATGGCCTAATGAACAGGGGTCATACATGTAATTGTGCAGCGCTTAGCGACTGATATAAAGTGATATACATGTATAAGCACCATACTATTATGTTAAGGACAATCTATTTCTTTTGTTTCACAATTGTGTCAAATGAATAATTAGCAGGCATGAAACTGGTAGGTAGCAAAAAAAGAGGAAATTCCAACTTTTGCAGGACTTTATACAGTGTTTTGCAATTTTAAATGGAATACTTGTATGTGTGCAGCCAAAAATGAGGATATCACCTGATCCGAGAAAAGTTACATGTCTGTAAATATTAGAAATATCCGTTTACCATATTAAAAAAAAACCTCTTACTACATGTACTATAATGTCAGAATTGTGCGTAAACTATCAATCTATTGGTACAATGTATCCAAACAGTAACGTAATGGTAATACAACACAAAGGTCCTCAAATACATGTAGCAATGCAAATTTTGAAGGGTTCTAAAGTGTTAAAGACTAATAGGGTTAATGCATTCAATTCTTCATGCAATACATTTTAATCAATTAATTGCAAAATGTCAGATTATGCATTACTTTATGCACCTGTGTCAAAGCTATCCATTATTTTATTTCAACCACAAATGAGCATGCAATGCAGAAAATGATTTTAAAAAGGCACCCAACGCAATAAAAAAAAATGATGCGCAATGCATGACGTTAGACAAAGCGTATCTCTCTATCAATAGATTGTTGCTACGGTTACCTGGCATATACATCTGCTGATGATATGGCAGCATCCCATAACCTACTACAAGGGAACCGGGGAGAGAAGGAGTTTACTAATATTAGAAATGAGTTTTAAAAAGAGCGAGGGCAGGGAACCGGGCAAGCAACCATGGCTATGGTATATATTGTGAACTATGAAGGGACTGATTGTTAAAGGTGCTTTTCAACAATCTATTCATGATATAACATCTTTTTAAGTTGTTTTCTTTATATTTTTGATGTCTTCAAAGTCTGCCCAAAGGATTTGATGTAAATAAAGATTTGAGTTTACTGTGAGTTTAAGGAATTACTGAATCCTTCACCTGTTCACACACATCCTGAATAGGATTAGCTTTTGGAAGATTATAGCGAACGTGGTTAGTCCAATCAACCAGAAAAATATCCAGTTTCTGATACTGCTAACTAGTGACAGAATCATACTGATGCTGTTACACTCCCACTATAGCTTGGTCCCAACTACAATCCAGGAATGTGATCACTGCACACACACCAGGCAAACATTGTGCAAGTTACATGTATTGTGCAAATGATTATCTGAACAATCGACAATGCTTTTGCTACTGAAAGGGGGTGCAAGTATGTGAAAAAAGAATGAAGAATAATTTTGAGAAATTCAGATGGAACGAGTTCATAAATTCCTCCCAATTGTACACTAGAGAATAATTACTGGCTTCAGTGCCCACACTCTCAATGTGTGGGAAGTTGTATGGGGATGTTTTGGCCTTCAATAAAACAACTGGAAACAGAAAATCCAGATTATGGGTTAAGATAAAGGTTAAGAGAAGAAAATAATGTGATGCATTCAGTATTGAGCCAAATCCACACATTGTATTATTTTTTTCTTCAGGGTTTTATGCTAAATTACAAAATTAGAAAGAAGAAAGAATTCATTGGGTTAAAGTTAACATAAAAGTCTTAATCCATGCATGAAACGTATCGTTGGTCGCACCACGAAGTGACATATCGTGTGCACAAATCCATAGATGATACATCGCTTTGTGGTGCACCCGACGATATGGTAATAAAAATCTGAATTTATTCAAACATTTAGAATGTCAGTTCTCCAAAGCTAACCATGCCAGTTCCAACATCACCATCCAAAATGGAGAAAAGGCTCTTGGAGGACTTTGGAGAGTTGAGGCTGTTTTGTATGCCTTTTAATTGCCGGGTGATTTTAGGGGATGCATTGAACGAAGCTGTATCCTGCACTGTTTATGTTCAGCCATGCATAATTGAGGTCTACATTATAGATCTCTCTCGTAGAACGCCATCTTCGTAAAAAAAACCTACAACTGGGCAATTCCACGGTTACTCACATTAATTTTTTTATGTACTTTTGAGTTTCCTTGGGCTGTAATTACATGTACCTTACTGAAAAGGTTTAATAACTGTTGTTCCCATGGTAGATAGAGTAGACCTAGACCTACCTAAGCACCAAAGAAGACATCCAGAAAAATGTGTTATGTGTGATAAACAAGACGCACAAAATTGGTTACTCACATTACGAAAATGTAACGTGAGTAACCGATTTTGTGCATCTGGCCATCACTAATTTTTCCCTTCATTGACCTTTCAGTATCAGCATCATCAGCCATCAGAAAGTGATAATATGTCCTTAAATTAAAAGTCAAATTTAGCTGTTTAGCAGGGAAAACATTAAAGTACTTACTGAGAAAACATTTAGAAATTTTCAGACCAGTCTCATACGGTTTGTGTGCAGGGTGAAAAGTGATTGCCAGAAACAGGAATCTTTCCGATTGGTCAAAATTCAATTCGAGTGCATAACACATTTTTCTGGATGTCATCTTTGGTGCTTAGGTAGGTCTAGGTCTACTCTATCTACCATGGGGATAACAGTTATTAACCCTTTTCAGTAAGGTAATAACAGCCCAGGGAAACTCAAAAGTACATAAAAAATTTAACGTGAGTAACCGTGTAATTGCCCAACTGCGTATTCAATGCCATCAGGTGCGTGTGCGCGCAGTGTGCAAAATGTTCTAAACAAGTGCGTGTGTTGCTCGAAAGTTCTATGAAATACGGCACAGCCGATGCACGTCATGAAAATTTGATGCCCAAATTGTTGATGCACGTGGCAATCTGTAGGAAGCAACATCATTTGAGAGAGATCTCTACTGGATATCATCCCCATTACTTTTGAATATCATCCGCACTCACTGCTGCAAGTGGCAACATGCAAAAAAGTGGTTTGGAGGATTTTGAAGGAGTGATGACGTACAGGGGTCGATCACCCGTCTACTGAACAAATTCATGAAATAACCGTTGATTTTGGAGGACTGAGGATGGATTCTGGCCATGGGAAAGTTTCAAAAGGATAAGGTTTAAGGTTTGTTGAAAATTATCCCAATGAACCATGCAAGTTTTGGGTGATCTTACGTACCTGTGCCTGGCGGTGGACCATTTGGATTTCTAAATTAACAGAAAAAAATATACAAGAAAAATTAAATGATGTAACAGTTAGGCCTGATTAGAATTAAGAAAGAAATTAGTAGGCCTAATTGTTTAGAGTTGATAAATCTATGGTTGATAAAGCAAGGTTCGTAATCTACACGATCACCCCCAAAAAGCTTTGATTCTTATAATTTTATTATTGTTTTACAACAATTTCAGGACCTTTTCCTATAGATCAGGGCCGAGTGACGTCATCTGATGAAAACGTCTACTCATTTGCACAGCAGTTTTTATGTCATGTCTGTCATGTCTGTGAACTTAAAATTAAATTATCAAAGCTGTCTTGTTGCTACAAACGTTATTTCAGCTTTTGCTTAACAACAAACGTGTATATTGTATAGCAGTCCAGTATCGAAAGAACAAGTCTAGAAAAGAATCTGAATTCGCTTCGATCTATGAATCCTGCACGCGACCACGTGCTCGAATGCGCTTACCCTGTAGTAGGCCTAGTACATGTAGCACCTTCAATAACGCCCCTATAATTCCAGCACAAAACAATCTATTTTGTGAAAACGCCTTTTTTAACATTTCATTTGTATTACTTGCAAAGATCATCAAAGGTCTCATCTTTACTACGTAAATCCATCAATCATTTCAACTTGATCATTTTTTGGGGGGCCAAATTTATTAACATGATGAAAATCAAAATGGTTTATCTCCAGGCAAATTTAGAAACAACGAGAAAACACACGCGACTTTGTACAGTATTTTTCAATATGTAATCATCATGTTCGTGAGAAGTAAAAAAACGAGGAAATCCGCGGATCCGTGGAAAAGTTGCATGCCTGTGTATTACAGTCGGGTGGTGGGCTCATCAAGTGGGCCGTAACATTGTTTGTGTAGGAACTCGACGGCGTTGGCGTTGATCGATCACTAGGTCCTGAAATCCCCGAAAATGTTATGTTTTGGATTGTTTACTTAGCCTATTTCAAACATCTGGTTGAAAGGAAACCAACCTAGTGTCTTACGATTCCCGAGAAAAGACGAAAACAAACCCGCTTGTTTACATCAGACATGACGGAGTACGAATACGTTTTTCGTGTCGTTCTCATGTACGCTATACACATTGTGCATCTCGGGAACAGCGCGCGGTGACCAATCACCAATGCAAAAAATTGTGGTTTCTTAAACGTCCGCAAAAGGCGAATACTTTACGCGTACGAATGAAATCACAACTAGCATCCAAACGGCTTGAATTTATGGGGTCGCAAAAGTGGACCCCGAAATTCGTTCTCACACGCATAATGCAGGAATAACACAAAAACGCCCAGTTTTGAAAGGATAGTTGTGTGGATGTTTATATCCTACTTTTAAAAGTTATTTCCGATTATCATCATCTCGTTCAAAGCGCGTTTTGTAGCCTAATTGGGCTGTTCCAGGACTTTAATCGATCAACACGTCGCGCTGTATGTGTGCACTGTATACGCATATTTGTTCAGTACATGTTTGGTTTGCTCGCCCAGCACGCCCGGGATGTTTGCACGCTCTTCTGTCCATGAAGGGAATGAGATACATGTACATCCCACCCACGTTTCTGGTCCCTCCCCCCTCCCCCCCCCCTAGTCTGAATATCAGCCATTCTCCATGGAGCCCAGTCTCCTGTGTAATATCTGATATATCTAAGCATGCAGATTTATGCAATCCCGCGCCTCAGCCAATCGGAGTCAAATTTACTATATGGTGATGTCATTTCATGCCCAAATCAATTGTAATACAACAATTACAGCTGGCCGTGCATGACAGATCGATAAAACCTAGACAAGCTTGCAGTTGCACGTATTGCGTAACGTAAGAGCGCGTGACCGAAGCCTTTGTTGCTGTGTCTAGGTTTCTTTTATCCATCCATGCCTATAATTATGACGTGACACTGACGTTTAGTGATAACGTTGCAACGGGTGAATGACCAAAGACCTGCTGATTAGAAATCGGCCACTGATTGGTCAAAATCTAGATGTCAAGAGGCAGTTGTCTTGCATTATTAATTAGCGAATCTGCTCTGATACCATAGACTACCCCCCCCCCCCCCTTCCAGCAAATGAGCAACTATGCAAACAGCGCCCTCAACAATGCACTCGCATAAATATTATATTCCGTAATTCTGGCGTAAACAGGACAACGTTTCTTCGACTCCGTAGGCCTAATCTTGGTAATTATCAATTCTGTCAATCCTCAATATATTTTGTTACAACATTAACTATTAGATTTTCTTCCATCGGAACTAAATAAACATAAATTAAACGAAAATTTAATGCAATATGCTGCGACTAAACTTACCGAAATGCCATTCTTCTCGGTCGATGTTATTTCTCAAACGGCATAGGTCGAACGCTGCATCAGCAAAAAGATCCGAAGGAAAATGGGTTTCGTACCACACGAGGGCGCCGTGCGAGGCTGGTTTAGACTTGATCAAGTCATTCACTGGCTTAGCGTTGATAATTTTAGCCTGGAAGTGTTTCGTTATAAAAAAGTTTGTTGTGTGTTTTTGTTTATTATGTACAGGCTGATTACAATTTTGGAATATTTTACGTGTCCTTTTTGCCAAATTGATCGTGCTTTAATTTGTATTACAGATACGTCTGAATTAAGTGCATATTATCAATATTTCATGCAATAATTCTCAAGCGTTCGGACCGGGTCCTGCTTCAGTGGTTTATTGTTCCTGTATCTTTTTCATGTTTCTGTGGAGTTATAACAAATAAGTCGACCTGTGTTTGGCACTGGCCGCGGAATAAATCTGCATGAGTGCATCGACCTGTGGCGTTTGAGATGGTTTTTGTACATGGTTTATAAATCGACCTGTGGCGTTGAGATGGTTTTTGTGCATTAAGGCTCATTGACCTGTGGCGTTTGAGATGGTTTTTGTACATGTTTTTTTTTATGCATGTATAGGCAAAATCGACCTGTGCCGTTTGAGATGGTTTTTTTTATACATGGTTTATATGGAAGTACAGGCAAAATCGACCTGTGGCGTTTGAGATGGTTTTTGTACATGGTTTATATGCATGTACAGGCTAAATCGAACTGTGGCGTTTGAGATGGTTTTTGTGCATTAAGGCTCATTGACCTGTGGCGTTTGAGATGGTTTTTGTACATGTGAATTTTTTTATGCATGTATAGGCAAAATCGACCTGTGCCGTTTGAGATGGTTTTTGTACATGGTTTATATGCATGTACAGGCTAAATCGAACTGTGGCGTTTGAGATGGATTTTCTATGTATATGCATGTTGAATGGCAATAAATAGCGCCCTCTGTTTCAGTTTGTAACATTTCCAATGGCCATTATTATGAGGGCGCTGTAACCAGTGGAGCTGATCGCGCGAGGCGCAGGCGTGTCTATTATCAAGCTGATCCTTCGACTTTAACGCATATCCATGCACGCTCAATGATTGACCCCAACATAATTGTCGCCAAAAGAACCCTCAACCCGGCGTACCCATGGATCAGACTGCAGGCATGCCAGAGCTGTCAAAACTGGTCTAGCTAGCCCAAAATAAGTTACAGACTACGGAGCATTATGCATATAGATATCAACTGTATCCGATTCCCGTGTTTTTTTGTGTGTGCGATGTCAATCGTAAGTTCTTGGGGGCCCCTTCCATCACATTATATATGTATACCATCCTTACCTATGTATTGACATTGACATGGAAAATAAAGTGAAGTGAAGTGAAGTGAAGTTCATCATATGAGAAGTCCATCAAAAGTTCTCACAAAAGTCCACACAAGTTCTCACAATTTAGTCCTCACAATTAAGTCTAGCACATGCCAGTCACAATTCAACTTGTCCCAATTAAGGTAGGTCAAAAGCAGTGCTGTAGTACTCATACTCGTACTCGAGTACTACTCGATTACTTCTTTTTGAGTACTCGTACTCGAATGTCAAAGTACTCGAAATGACGACGGGTGTCATATGAAAATTGGACTCGCATGAAAATCGGACTCTTTTCCCTTTTATTGGTTAAACCCTCTCACGTGACCGGTCCCTCTCCTAACTATGCATGAGTATGCGCAATACCACCAATGAGTCCGTTTTTCATAAAACCTAAATTCATGCTACACCGGCACTCGTACTCGGGCAGCAAAGTACTAGTACTCGACATGTCGAAATTGTACTTGATCATCAAAGTACTCGTACTCGAATAGCAGTACTCAGTCGATAAAAAGGGTATGTATAGCGATGGCCTATTATTTTATCGATACTTTCAGTTGAATGGCTGGTTGCGGAGAAATTGGCAGTTTCCTCTATACGCACGTCCGGACAAACACAATTAACGGCTAGCCGTGACTGGGTTTCTTGTCTGGGCCGCGCCAGTTACGCCCACATGCCATTTGCCGAACTGTGGGCACAATCGACCTTTCTGCGCTTGGTTGGCAAAGTGCATTTTGCCAACCACGGCCTGCAAAACTATGGAAGGTCCAACACTGCAAAAATGAAGAAGAGTTATTACAAATCACCAAAATATTATTTGATACTTAAAAATACAACATTTTCAACAAAGCTACAAAATAATTCATACATATGCCTCTTTATGTGTTGATGGCGTTATGAGAACTTTTTGTGGAAAAATATGTTGCCAACCACGGCTTCAATTTATGCGCTTACGGCAGCCCATACAAATGGCCTCAATGTTTACAAACAAAAGAAAGGCCTATTATAGCCAATGCCGAATTGTTTCTCAAAATGGTCGTACGATTGGAGCATGGAGCAAGGCTGTTCAAGTTCCGAACCCCGGTTTCGGTCCCTATCTGCCACTTTGCACGTTGCATATACCGTCACCGTTCACATTCGCTTGTCAAAAATGGACGGCCTGTGAAGAATTTGTGGAACTTTTGTGCCCAAGTTGTAAATTGTTCGTGACGAAAATCACAATATATGTCGTCTGTATCCACTGTCGTGCAGTTTAATCAGACTTCACAGCGGAAGCAAATTGATTTGAGACTGCTTTTGCAGATTAAAAGAAGAAAAAAAATAGTTCAAATAATTAAATTGAAAAATGCTTACAAAGATGATCCCTAGTGTGTATCACAAGTGATTAACAGTACCAATAATTTTCGGCTTCAAGAACAATGCACTAGTATACTCGTACCCGTATTCGGAAATATAAGTACTCGTCGTACTCGTACTTGGAAGTACAAGTACTCGTACTCGGCAGACCTGTACTTATACTCGGATATACTTGTACTCGTACTCGTACTCGGCAACCTAAGTACTCGGCAGTACTCGGTACTCGGAAAAAATACTCGACTACAACACTGATCAAAAGCTATTCAATGATGATTTGTGACAAAGACTCATAGGCTTATTAGTTTGGTATATTTATTTATCCCCAGTGTCGGTTACTAACACTTGATTCAGTGTATGTGACCGGATGTTTAACATCAGTGACTGCACTACATCGGTTCAAATCATAAAATGAGTGGAGCAACGTCTACAATCAAGCTCATCTATTATACGAACGACCGTGACTGCGACAGCCACAAGTTGATCGTCAAGTCGACAGTGTTGAACGTTGAGTCGTTCCTTAAAACTTCAAACAACAGGTTTTTTTCCAGAACCTTTTTCACCAAATCTTTGCAACAGATTTGTTTGGAACATTTCTGAAATGCTATTTTTAATATGGATAAAAAACACACGCAAGGTCAGGAACTAGATCGGGCCTTCGAAGGGGAATCGGCCCCTTCTACTGGACGCTATTGTGAGTTCACAATAACTTTCAAGTTCAACAGCCTCTGTGTGTGGGTTTGTTTTAGCCCCCGGGACTATATTGCGAAACTTGTCGTCAAATTCGATCCTTCCGCATACCGCTCAATCATTCATCACAAATGAAGACAAATTCACAAAAAACGGGAAAAGAAGGAAACAGTGTGTGTTTGCTCAGTACAAAAGGGGTTTATTTGCATTATGGTGCAATGCCAATAAAGTAGCTGCCTGAGTTTGTTCATGCTGTACTCCAAACTGTTTGACAAAGTTAAAAAATTACATATAATATTCCTTTGATTTCCGCATTCTCAAATACCTCTCACCAGTTTTTCTGTAATGTGTTTATGCATCTGGTGTTCACGATGGGCCGCATGTTGCCTATTTAATATGGCACTGTGTACGGGTAATCCTATACGATAGCACTGTACGGCTTACAATTCAGTGATCCATGAGTCAGGGACAACAGGAGAAAGGCCGACAGGCTGGGACCAGGAACTTGTGCGAAGTACACTTTGAATTCCCACTCTATAGTTAAAATTATTTGACGAGAAAACAGTCGAAATTGCACCCTTCTGAGGTAGGCCTAGCTATATACTCAGCTGATGAATGCAAATGTGACAATTTTCTTGTTAGATTTTACACTGCAGATCAGACGGGGTCCTAAAAACACAGTCCGCGTCGTTACCATTTACAACCTAATCAGGCTGGGCCTTAAGGGAAGTTCAATATCACGTTACCATCTTGTACTGGTTTGGAATTACTACAATAAACAAAATTGTTAGAGTTGACAAAGTGCCCTGCCAAGTCTTTCGAGCTCACTTTTCGCTGGAGCATGCAAACATATAATTATGGGATGGATTTTCTTTTCATCGGCTGGGGCGATGATAGACGAGTCTTAATATAGATCTATAAAAAGATATCATTTTTTTTGGCAACTGAAGCGTGAATTTCCGGGGCCGTTTAAATGTTGGTAAATCCAGTTCCAGGGTGGCTTTTGTTCACTTGATCAAGGAACCTGCACACATATTATTGGTTGGATTTCATGTGACGTGACGTACCATTTATTTTCAACGTCCAAGTACAAGTTCAAACAGCCAGGGTGCGGACTGTTTTATTTCCTGTTCGCGACGAAGACTGTCCGGACGTTTTCTTTTCGAGTAGGCGTCTGTCCGGACTGCGCACGAACCATATCTTAGATTTGGAAGTAAGAAAGTTACACTCTGATAAACGTGCCTGACGAAAAGTCTGTGAGATTGGTCGACGTCTGGTTTAGCTTGTTCGACATCTAGAATGGATGCCGGAAAAGGAGTGAACACATACCTGTTGATGGTGTTCGCCATTCTGTTGGTTTCATTTGTCAAGTTTCCAGTCAAAGCTCAAACTGAAGGTAAGCATCTCCTATGTCAACCCCCCCCCCCAAAAAAAAACCAGCCTTAGGCCAAAAAAAAAAGTCTCCGGTTTCTGGTATGGAGCTTGTCCAAAAAGTGGTGCGGCGACGCGGCTTTTTTTTTTTTTACCCGACTTTTTTGCTTCAAATGTCGGCTGATGACTGCAAATGGTGCCCGACTAAACTTAGTGCAAATATATGGGAGTCCAGAGAGGCCACATAAAGCTTATTCTCGATCATAACCCGATCTAAAAACACGTTGAAATTGCGCAGCAGCAGAATTCCAGTCAAACCAGTGAGTTTGGCGGTTTTGAGACATCATCTTTCATTGAAAAAAAAACTTTTTCATTTTGCCGACGCGCATGGCTACGGCGACGCGCGCGCATACCAGAAACCGGAGACTTTTTTTTTTGGCCTTATGCAGACCCGTTTTACGAGGTTCTCAGTATTGATAACTTTTGATATCCATGCCACATGTATTTGATAGATATGGCTTTATCGACATTTGTGATTTTCGACGCTTAGTCTGGCGGTACAGAGAGGGATCATATATTTTACCCAGACGGTTTGAAGAACACGCACTATGTGAAAATATCTACGGCATTTTGTTTGGTAACACGAGAGTACATAATATAGGCGACTTTTTTCAGAAAGGATGGAAGATTTTACATCTTTTAAAGGGTAAAATTAGGCGAGAAATATGAGCACAACATGCTTTAATTTTTGGGGTCTGGGTCGGGTATTTAAACTTCTGAAAAATGATGGGGTCATTTATCAATAAAATTGATAACCAAACTTGTTTATACATTAGTGTTACTGTCGGCTTACATAAAAAAAAATGTCATTGAGCAAATTTAAAGTATGTTTCCGTGTAAATGTCACACTTTGTGCCCATTTATAATGCATCTTTCTGCATCATCAGGAAAAAAAGATGAAAGAATGCGAAAAAAAGATTAACTGCATCCCTTCTGGAACGGTTCACAAAACTAGGCAAGCCTATGTGTTTCAGACATTTGGTCTAAAAGGTACAATCGTTTGGTTCTAATTTTTTAGGCTAGGGGGCCGGGGAGGTTTCAGCAAGTCTATAATTTCTAAGTGGGAATTCGCAAGTAACAGTTTGTTTTATGTGGCGGTGATAGGTTTATGAATAAGCGACTTCGGTATTCCATCAAGATTTGCCGATATTTCTTTCGGGATAAATCATTCTTCGGATGCATGCACAAGCATAGTGGAGTACCAGCAAACGTGAAGAGATTATCGTGTTCTGACGTATACAATCTTGCATAAGAAACCTTTGGACAGCGAAAGGTTTTTAGGTGTCCAGTGTGTCAAAACTTTTGTGCGAACGAAAATTCCATCTCTTTTCGATTGCACGAAAAATCCGCACAGAATGCAGATTTGGTTACCACGTTCCGTAGCCTTTGTAATGCATTTATCTGCCGCGGTTATCCCCGAAAAAAATCGTCAAATCTTGATGTGCACCAGACTTTTTTGGAATACCGAACTGGCTAATTGTCATTTTAGTAGCTAAATATAAAAAGATGCAATTTTTTTTCTAAATTTTTGACAAAATAGAATTAAAGGTGTACGCTTTTTTATTACCCAAATGGTTGAACACTCCAACCAACCACCCAAATGGTTTGGTTTTAAAACCGGACTTTTGCAGTTGGAGTTTGATCCTTTGTGTCTCATTTTGCTTTCGTTGTCGGTCATTGTAGGCCTAATGCATTTATAAGTGGGCTTCCACCTTTATAAGCGAATTTATATTGATCAAGATGGCATATTCACTAGTGAGCACTGCTTCTCTAAGCATTATTGTTGAAGCTGTTAAATCTATTCCAATTTTAGTTCAACTACGTCGCATTAGACTATATCGTTAAAGAGATCAGGCCATTGGGGAGTGTTTAGAATTGATTTCTTGGTCAATTTTCACTACTTCACCCTAAAGGGGCCGGGTTATTTTGACCATCTCTCAGCCGGGGGGCGGATTCGCCCCCCAAGAAAGATCTCGGCCATCGAGTGACGAAAAATTTTGAAACTCGGCACATGCATAGAGCAACTCTTCCTAAACATACCCAAGAAATTTCATGACTATAGGTCAAAGGGTTTTGGAATTATGGCTAATTAATTATTCATATGTACGAATGGCAATTCTGCTCTGTGTACACGACGTATATGCGAAAATTCAGTTTTCACGGCGCATAGCGCCGGAAAATTTTTCACTACGCGGCAACCCGTGGTCCGATTTTTATGTTTTTGGTATCAAAAGATGCACAAAGCTCGAGGCTAAAAAGTCATAACAGCTCGGGTCGCGAAAAATTTTTTTTTAGAGGCTATCACTGAAAATGTTGAGGGGGGGCGGATTCCGCCCCGGCCCCTTTAGGGTTAACTTCGTTTAAGTCTTAGGTATAAAGTTTTTTATTCCGATCGTGTCATTCGTGACAATTAAACGGAAGAAGTTTGAAACTAAGCATGTATTTCGACCAATAACTATTCAGTATATCGTGGTCGAGTGAACAATATTATGCGTTACTTATTTAAGTGTGATTAATATGCTTTTTTGACACCCAAAAGTGCCCGGCCGCGATTTTTCCCCCCAAACGACATAAGCAAATGGGATGTACGCTATGAGGTTTTGGACTTTACTGCGCTAAACACATGGGAAAAAATATACAAAAGAAAAAAAAGTGAAATGAATTTGAACCTCATGAAATTCGGACTTTATTTCTCTTTCCAAAAAATACTCCCAAGCCGCAAATTAGAAAAGAAAAAAATGAAAAATGTGGTTTTGAACTCACACCCTCCGATCTCAAAACTATGGCATTAGGCCAAAAAAAAAAGTCTGCTGTTTCTGGTTTGCGCGCGCATCGCCGTATAGCCATGCGCGTCGGCAAAATGAAAACGTTTTTTTTTTCAATGAAAGATGATATCTCAAAACCGCCAAACTCACTGGTTTGACTGGAACCCTGCTGCTGCACAATTTTAACGTGTTTTTAGATTGGGTTATGGTCGAGAATAAGCTTTATGTGGCCTCTCTGGACTCCCATTTGCACTAAGTTTAGTCGGGCATGGCACCATTTGCAGTCATTAGCCGACATTTGAAGAAGAAAAAAACGTTAAAAAAAGCCGCGTCGCCACACCACTTTTACCAGAAACCGGGGACTTTTGTTGGCCTTATCCAGCTGAGCCATCGGAGAGCTCGACAGCAAGGCGTAATTCATGGCATTATTAACCTGCGTGTACGTATAATAAAAGTAGAGTGCGCTCAATAACTATCCATAACGATGTCGTTTGGGAAACATAATTCGGCTATTAACAAGGAAACAGTCAATTCTAGACATTTCACAAGGAAATAGGCTAATAACATTTGGAACGAAAACTTCTGGCAAGGATCAGAAAACGATAATGAATTCTACGGTAAACACAGCACAATAACAAAATGGTGTAGGCCTATTATATACGCCCACGAAATCGATAGGTTTCCGGAAAGCGTTCGGTACCAATGAAACTGGTCACGTCCCTGGAACAGGAAATATGTTTATAAATGTTTCTGCTTGCGCGCCAGGCCAGCGCAAGGCTGACGCTAACTCTGCTGACTTGCGCAACTAGCTCCAGGTGGGCCTAATTACTTCTGGGCTTTCAAGTGTGAAGCTGGGCCATTGAAATTGTTTTCGACGAAACAGTTTAGTCGGAAGGCGACATGATTGGCGACTACGAATTGGCATTTATTACTAAAAATGCCCGTGCCTTTGGAGGTCTGTCATCCGATGAAAACATTTGCACACCCGATTGTTGTGTCAGCTATCATGGCAAAATATTGGATGCAATATGTCGTTTCAATGCAACGTGTTTTTCTTGAGGTTTTCCTTACAATAACTTTCAAGTGTTTACACCGCGATTCGACCCAGAAGTCCGACGGCGCGCGGTGACGGAGCTGTGATTTTTTGAGATTCTTGTATCAAATATCATGACAAAATCATGACACAACCCCTACCCACTTATTGTGACTATCACCGTATTGACAACATTAATTTATCATTGCTCCAAGGAAAGGCGAAAACCCCCCCCCCAAAAAAATATTTTTTTTGGGGGGGGGGGATTGGAAAAACTCCCTTATGGACCCTAAATAGGCGAATGAACCGAGGAGCAAATTATCGTGAGGCATTATGAATTCAAGTTGAAGTGAGTTTGATCATAATTGAAAACACTCCCTTCAAAACAATGAACTATTGTTGAAGTAGCTGTTACTACCGAAGCTTTTGTAAACTGTTAAATGTTAAATGCTATCTTACTTTTCATTTGATTCAATACAATGAGGGCCTCGAAGCTGCTCCTTGTTTTATTTTTTAAAAATATATAACCCGGGATACTGTATGGAGAAACAAGGCAGCTAGTTACAACATTTTTTTGTTGTTGCGATCTTGGTTTCATGAAATTTCAAATGAAACTTTCTTTTTTTTTAAATTTTTTTATTTAATTAAAAGTTTTATTTTTACACACATTGACAACTATTTTGGACGGCAAATGTTTGGAATTTATGGAAAGGACAGTTTTCGTGACTTGTTTGCAAGCCGTGTTTTATCAACAGAGGGCGCTGTATAAACATGTCAGCCTCCATAAATCAGCACGCGCACGTGAGATTGGACCAGTCATCTTGTCAAAAAAAAACACCTGCCCACGTATCTGATCATGGAATAGATAGTCTATTCTTTCCTCCGTGACCTGATCATGTTGATCTCTCCTCGGAGAAGAATGAGATACAACAACAAGTGGAGGTTTCTTCTCCATTCTCCAGTACTCACGATGTGTTCCACTTCCAAGTGAGGCTAGGCACCCGTGTGCCGAAAATATTCCCATATCTGGCATGTATTGTCTGGCCGTCACTAGACTTGACACTGCAGGCCTGTGCACAAATTCTCGACGTGATCAGGTGATCATGCTCGCTCGAGACTGGTCTGAAAATTTCTATAATTTTAAGTGTTTCCTGTCATTATTTGCCTGTGTAGGCCGAATGTTAATTATTAAGATTACAATGACAACCTCATCAGGTCATCAGGTGCTAGTACTAGTACTAGTAGTAGTACAGAGAGTGATACAAAATGTACAGATACAGTGATACAGATACAGATTACAACGTTACTATTCTGAGTACTGATCATCGCGTATTGTTAAAGGGAATGTACATCATTGGCTTTTGCTGTAATTTCCAAAAATGAACTATTTGAGGGGTTAGTATAATACATCAAATATTGTTACTCTGACATGATTGAAGTTTCGTGTTCGAAATTCGAAAATGCTGGAAAAACTAAAAAAAACAAAAATGTTCAAGTAGTCTGGTTCCCTGACTCCACTGAAGATGAAATGGATCCATTTATAATAATATATGTCTAGCTGGCCTGCACCCATTCATAAACATGTAACCAATAGCAAACAAAATTTGGGCTGAAAAAATGGAAAAATTGGAGCAGTAGTTGAAAAATAGTTAGGTTTTTCCAACGGTGGTTGGCCGACCACTGTTGGAAATGTATACAAAATACAATTTTCTTGAAAATGACTTCACACCAGGTACCATAATTTTACAGGATGCTTTAGACTGTCATTTACCAACATACTATTACTAGTAAGGTTTTTCGTAAAAACTCGGTAGTTATATTTTTCAATGTTTGCAAAAGTTGTATTTTCCCTTTAATGATTGTTTTTTGGTTGCCTTATATTTGCAGGTAGCTACGATCTGGTTTTTGTGACCAATGTGGAAAATCCTCCAGGGATTTTTGTCGCTCCAGCTGACACCTTCAACTTCACCCTCATCCCCGGCTTTGATGATCATGAACACGTTCTTCGCCCTGTTGCCATTGACTACGACCCTGTGGACGGCATGGTGTACTGGACGGATGTGCAGCATAGGAGCATCTCTCGTGCCTTTGTGGGTGGGACTGGCTCAGTGGTTCTCTTGAGGGATTTGATTCGTGAGAATTTACTTTAATCTAGCCCCATAAACATAACAAATGTGGCTCAAATGCTGGACTTGTCCCTTATTGTAAGCAACACGCCAGTGATGATTTCAAAACATGCAGAAAAGTTGTGTTTGAGGAAATCAAAATAAATCTGCCATATTTTTTTCTCAAGGTCAGAAAAACATCCAATATTTGAGCCACATTTATGGTGCTACTTAATAAATATGAATAATACATGTAAATATGCATTATTATTATTCCCAAATTTCAAAAAGATTTTCCATACGGCAAAGATAATGCTGTAGTTTCTGATGAGTAGTTTACAAGTCAAATTGAGGTCCCGGCTGAAATTTTGAAGGTAGAATTTCCTTTAGACTTTTACACTTCATGAAGACTCTGGATGATTGAAGTATTGACAACTCAGATCTTTGGAGTTAACCCTATTTAATTGCCTGATATTTACAGAACCCGAAGGATTAACTCTGGACGTTGAGAATCGGGTGATGTACTGGACTGACGCAGGTAGTTTACTCATTGAGCGAGCTTCTCTCGACGGGCAGGATCGCTCTGTGCTTCTCAACCTGACATCTTCGTCGCTTTCCGATGATGTGAAACCTAGACCGATTGTTGTGGATGTCACAAATGGGTAAAGGATGATACATGTACATGTAGAACCACATACAAACCATGTTTCCCTCAGAATGTGGTAAAAAAAAGCACCACTGTTCGCGAACGTAGTCCAAAGGACATGACAGACTTTTACTAAGTACATGTAGTCATGCAGGTCGTTGCAAGTCAATCACAAGTCACTCAGTCCTAGAAATCAAGTGTCATAAGTTATTCAGATGATCTGCGACAAAGGCATGCCTTTGTCATTGCTGATCAACCTCTAGATTTGTTACTCGTGATCTTATTTATGAATGACTTGTGATTGACCTCGGTTTCAAATTAGGTTTTGCCCTTTACCGACATATAAACACTGTATACTCACTCGGGAGGTAAAACACTGAGTATACAGTGTTTATACGTAGGTGAAGGGCAAAAACCTAATTTGATTTACATCACCCGACGCAAAATTCCATCTTATGAATAGTTAATGCGGTACCCGCTGCTATGTACATCAGATTTGAACCAGCCAACCAATCCCGTTAGCTCAGTGGTCGAGTGGTAAGACATCTGCACTAGAAAGCAGGAGGTCGTGGGTTCGAGTCCCACCCGAGTGATTTTTTCCAACTTTCACTCGGGAGGTAACACTGAGTATACAGTGTTTATACGTCAGTGAAGGGCAAAACCTAATTTGATTTACATCACCCCGACGCAAAAAATTCCATCTTGTGACTTTGGTTTGCAGCCTTGTGCGAGTATACAAATACAGCATGGTTTGAGGGGAAATAGTGGGAATTACTGGTCCCGAGGTGAAGGTCAGCTTGACTACCTCCCGACACGAAGCAGAGGGAGGTAGTCAAGCTGACCTACATCGAGGGATCAGTAATTCATACTATTATCCAGAAATAAACCATACTACACCTCATAAATATCATCCTCATACTGCCTTTTTAATAGCCTCATCACTGCCTTGCCGATAACGGTCTTCGTAGATTTTGCATCTTTACTCAGCACAAGATATTCAAGCTATTCGTCAGTCAATGAAATAGTCTGGTGCCAACACTCTTTAATGGGTCTTTAAATTCATGGAGTGTAGTAAAATCAACTACAACTGTGATCCCTTGTTCTTGGTAGTTTTTATGAGAAGTTAATGAACTGCATGTATTTTTTACTTCCAAAGCTATCTCTTCTGGGCGGATTGGGGTTCCTCTCCAAAGATTGAACGCGCAAATACCAATGGTGCGTCGCGGATGGTCTTGGTGGATACAGGACTACTATACCCAACTGGCCTTGCATTGGATGAGCAGGGTATTAGACTTTGTGTATACCTTTCTAAGAAATAACGGTATTAGGTGTTTGGCCTTCAGCCTTCATGAAATGTTCAAGCGCCCTCTGGCGGCAGGTTAAAAAAATGTCAAAAACGCATTTTCGGTAGATGTGTGAAGTGAAGTTTGCGGTAATCGTTTCAAAATTAATATATATGATGACCTGTGCACGAAAAAAAAAAGATGAAACCAGAAGTGCCTTATCATTTGAAATTGGCAAAAGATGTTAACTTGCTTTCAACGATGTGAGTCTTTGCCTAGGCTGTACATTGAACTTCACAAAAATATTACAGTTGACGTCATAAAATGTTGGCGCGCCCTCTAGCAGCATGTTGAAAAAATCAAACATACATTTTGAGTTGATGTGTGTGGCGCAGTTTGCGGTAATCGCTTCAAACGTGATAGCCCAACACCTAGTTTATTTTGGGGTTACAACCTCTAGTCTATTTTTGGGTTTTTGCCCCCTCAGCAATACAACAGCCAGACAGCATTCTTTCCTTTGATATAATAGCTCTCTCCATTTCTAGGTCATATTTCAAGTCTTTTGTTCATGTGTACATGCTATCAATTGATGCACACCTTCACATGGTTAATTTAAAAAAAAAACATTTTGTGGTTCTCTTTTAGGGGGAAGATTGTATTGGTGTGATGCCGGACTAAACATCGTCGAATCCATCGACTTTCTTGGTCAGAATCGTATCCTCCGTGCTGACTTCTCCGGCTTTCTCCTTACTCCGCTTGGCCTCGCCCTCTATCAGGGGAATTTGTACTGGACTGATTACTATCATCAAATAGCAAATCTGACTCTTGGCTCACCACCATCAATTGCAGTCATTTCCTTCAATAACTTCTCGTACCCTTTTGGAATACACATTCACAGTGGTAAGAAACCCATTAGCACATGTATTACATTGTATTACATTGTATTACATTGTATTGCATTGCATTGCATTGTATTACATTGTATTGCATTGTGTTATATTGTATTACATTGTGTTACATTGTATTACAGTGTGTTACATTGTAAATACAATGAAGACAATAATGAGTGAGATTTTGAGGAAGGATTTTGATGACTTAGATCTCCACCAAATAACATTTTTGTTTTTTATGATTAAGTCAGACTGGCCAGTTAGGTGGCCTCTTCTAATTTGAACTAGCCTTAGTTTACACTACAGTGGAACGCCTCTATGACGAACATTGCAGGAGCCACAGAAATTGTTCGTAATAGCAATCATTCGGTATAGCGATTTGAAGCTGCCGGTGCTCCGGTACTCACTTTTCAATAAATAGCGCCTTTCAGAATTTCACCCTGCACGCCCTGGTAGTTACTAAAAGATGACTTTGAACCAAGCCAACTATTGAATTATGTAATTACACAGTTTTTGAGCTTACTACCTACAGCAATGGGTGGCTTTCCTCTATATTCCTCGGGGAAATAATAGCCACTTCCTGACATTTTTCAACAACAATGTTCGGTACCTTTTGTACACAAAAATGGGGAGCCAAGCAGGATGTTTGGTACGGCGACATTACGCTGTATTTACTTATTCCATGTACACATTTCCTCTGCTGCTAAAATCAAACTGTGACATCCGTTCTTAGTGCCCCCAGTAACGGATAAATTTAAAGGCTGTAATATTTCTTGTTTGTAGACACTTTTTTGGATCACAGTTGCATGGACAGCATGCCTTGCGGGGAAGGCGCACGTTGCCGCCAGTTCCATAACCGCTACCAGTGTGTCTGCAAGAATGGCTTGGCGGGAAGTAACTGCCAACTGGGTGAGTTTGAGAGCCTGTTGATGGATGTGACTATGACCAAGTTATTACTTTCTCCGCGGACATTGGATAGACAGGTTTTCACCGCTTCTTGATTGCATGCAAGTGACTTTTTAACTTTGCAGAATAAGTTTGCCGGGAACAAAATGATTATTGCAGCAATTGTACATTTGTAATTTCTTTGACTGTGTGTCTTTCCTTACAGCTAACCCATGCAGTGGGGCAGTCTGTTCTAACGGAGGATCGTGCCTCCTGTCTTCGAGTACAGACAATGCGTATTTCTGCCAGTGTCTTGAAAGATACTTTGGGACCAACTGCGAACTATTTGGTACGTACACAAATGAGATGTCAACACATGGGCCTCACCCATGGTGCTACTTACAGAGTTGTTTGTGCTATTTTTTCATTTCTACCACAAACTATATGATTTTTTAAAATTGCTATTTTTCTACACATGGCAAGTGCAGTACGGGATGTGTCGGCCATTGTGCACTGAGTGCTGTGCCCAAATTAATTCATAACAATATGCAAATATTTCTGTCTTTTTTTTGCACAGACGATCCCTGCATTAGTAACCCTTGCTGGAATGGCGGGATTTGCATTAATGCTACAGCAGAGTTTGCTTGTATTTGTCCCCCTGATTTCATCGGATCATTCTGTGAATCGCAGAGTCGTAAGTAGTGCCTGGACCTTACGTGTCCTTAAGCAAGGCATTTTTTTAACCCACCAAGGAGCAAATAGATACCTTTGAGGGCAGAGGTAATGTTTGAATTAGCCAGTTGCCCCTGCATGGCAGCATCAAGCTGTGTACTCCCTGGGGAGCTGAGTTGTCTTTGGGATGTTTTCGTTGAATGAGCGTTTTTTTTTAAAACATTTATTATAATTGATGTCTAACTACATTGAGTTGTCAAAGTTGTGACCTTCATGAAATGTACTTTTTTTTATTAGCCTGTTCCTTTTTTTCTTGAATTTCCTTTAGATCCTTATGACTTGGTATTTGTGGCCAATCTGCAACCTCCAGGGATTTATGTCGCGCCCACGGACACCTTCAATTTTACTCTCATCCCGGGTTTAGACGGTAGCCATGACAACATAAGTCGACCCACCGCCATTGACTATGATCCAGAAGAACGCATGGTGTATTGGACCGATGTCACCTTGTCGACTTTAAATTGTGCCTTTTTAGACGGAAGTGGAGTGGAAGTTCTGTTTACGGATCTACAGAGTAAGCTGGTTTTATGACATTGTGTGTTTGCTCTTCTCCCAAAGGGCCACCCTATTGTCCTCTTTGTGCTTATCTGACTGACTGACTTACTTAGCGACTGACGGACTGACTGGCTCACTGACTCTAAGTGTAACTCGTAAGCTGGGCAGTGCTATCGTATAGGATTAACCCTATCCAGCCCATTATGTATATCAGTATACAAATATAACATGGTTTGAGGGCAGACAGAGAGTTGATATTAGCTCCCCGAGATACTGAGGGGAGCTGATATTGACTGTCCTACCGAAATAAACCATGTTATATTTGTTTTACTTTACCTCATGCATATTCAGTAGCCAAATTGTAGCCAGTTGCGGTATGCACCTCCCGGGCAAAAAATCTTTGGAGAAACTTGTCCAGCTCACCAGAAGAATATTGTTGCTCAACCTCCAAAAATGTCAGTTTGTTTACAGTACATTAACTACGGTTGTAAATACAATTGTTTGTGGACAACTGTTTTTAGTACAGGAGGCATCTTTATCGTCCACAATATTCTCAAGTTCGGCGTCATTGAGCTTGGGAAAACTCTAGTTAACATTTACGTGTGCAACCATCTTTTCATGTGTAGCTAGGGCGATGTTAGCACGTGCGTACTTCACCCGTGCAACAGTGCGACGATTGCTTCATAAAGCGCATGCGTAGTAGACTGTCGCACAGACTACGCATGCATATTTACCCTGTGCGTGAATACTCGCACGCTTGGTAAACAGCAAAGATGGCATCTAGCTGGCACGTGATGGTGAATGGACCAGTGAGAATTCGGCTTCTGATCGTGAATATGTATTGAGATAAAGTAATGAAATATAATTGTGTGTATTCTGGAACCAGCTTTAATGTGTGTGCTAGTCTTCTTTACTATCGATTTTGAGAGTTTTCTTGCCATCTCTTTTTAGCTCCAGATGGTTTGACTCTTGACGTTGAGAATCGTGTGATGTATTGGACAGATACTGGCAGTGATCTGATTGAGAGAGCAACTTTGGATGGTCGGGAACGATCAGTGGTTCTCAACTTGACAAACTCTTCCCTCACAGCTGTAGAACCAAGAGGGATTGTAGTCGACCCTGCTAACAGGTACGTACATGAGGCTCACTATTGGACCAGCTTAGATTTGGCCATTGGAGCCAAATTATTTGGTTTATGTCGAGGACTTGGGAGCGATGATTCCCTGACTCCCGTTTCATTCTTCTCTTGTTTTGCAGTCATTTGTACTGGATAGACTGGGGTACCGCACCAAAGATTGAACGATCTGGCACCGATGGCTCAGGTCGTCGCGTACTTATCGCTACGGCCTTAATGTGGCCGAATGGTATATCCCTCGATCTGGAAGGTAAATCTTTGTGTATTTTTTTCCTTCACTTTGTGTATTTTTTTTCCTTTTTCCAGATTGGCAAGTTTGTGCCTTTTAAAATAAAAAATTCCAACTTAAAATGTATGTTTAGTTCCTGCAACATTATTGACTGTAAGGATTAGGTTCAGGTTCCCCAGCAAAACAAGCAAAACTGCCACTGAAATCAATTTTACCAAGATGTGCTTTTCGCTCTTCTATTAACACAGGAATTCATTGCCTTTTCCCTTTCTCCCTAACATATTACACATTTTACACATAATAAGACATTAAAATGTCCTTGTTCTTTAGGGGGAAGGATGTACTGGTGTGATGCTGGTTTCGACCGCATCGAATACTCGGATCTGTTGGGCCAGGGTCGGACTATTCTTGTCGACCTCACCAGTCTTGGCATTCATCCATTTGATCTCTTCGGCTACTATGACTTTATCTACTGGTCTGACTGGGTCTCGCTGAGCATTTTGCGTGTTGAGGCTTCGGGAAGGCATGTCGGGACTCACGGCTCGGAAAGCTTTGGACGGGCTGGAGGGATTCACATATTTAAAGGTAATTGAACCTTTTAATTACCGCATGTTTTTTGTAGTGCTACACTGTAATTCAATTCAATTCAATTCAGTTCAATTCAATTCAATTCAATATTTTAAAGTGAAATTTGTTTTCCCAGTGTGCACATAAAAACAGTATACATGTACATATAAGACATGTCAGGATTTACATTATACAAAAATACAATTATGGAGAAAAAAAAGAAGTGTGAAACACCGGTATAAAGTCCCTACTTTTGAAAAGATTTTGAAAACAAAAAGGTAAGAATCTATAAATAAGGGAATAAATGTGTGCTTGGTCGGTGTTAAACATTACATGTATGGCTGGAGTGCTGCTTGAAGCTGAGGGTAATATTTGTTGACTTTTTATGTTGGCATTTAATAATACTGACCCCTGCACCTTGGCACCCCATCCTAAATCCTGATCCCCTTCCATCATGCCCATCCCCAACCCTCCCTTCCCGCCTTCGACAGCGAGCCATGGCAGCTTCGCCGCTCTAGTTTTGATTTTTTTTTTCACTTTCAGCCAATATTTGCCAACAAATGGTTTGCCAGCATGGGGGACACTGCCAACTGAATGCACCTCACTACACTTGCTACTGTGCTCAGGGTTATAGCGGTCGAAACTGTGAAAAGGGTAATGGTTCATATCTCAGAAATCATTAAGTCGCAGACGTGTTATCCGCAAAATGTCTCCGATGGGTTCCTGGGAAATTGTATAGAATTCTGAAATAAAAATTTGAGCTGATGTTCAAAATACTGAAATTTTGAAAACCATTTCTGCACTGCTTCTAGTATTCATAGTGGATTTTTTTTGTATTGGAAAAGAGACATGGAACAAGTAATTCGTCGGTCGCACCACGTCGGTCGATTTTTTGCCAAATTGAGCTTTTGTCATTAACGTTATTATTTCATCAAAGTGCTCATTCTCAGAAAGTTTTATTTCGATCGGAGTTCTAATTAACTAAGAACGCTAATTAGATTGTGCGGCACCACGAAGTGGCGTATCCCGATACGCCGCTTTACACGCTAATTCCCATAGTGCTATGACGTCACAAAGCAGCGTCGACATGAAAAATTGGAATTAAGCGTTTCACGAACCGACGTATCTCTGTATCTGGCACACGGCCACTATTACGCGCGTTGTATAACATAGGAAACACGTGATAAAAATCTGTTTCACGAAGTGACGAATAACTTTGGAGCAGAATTTCTCAAAAACTTTAGCAACTCAGATGCACACGGATTGCATACAATAAAGTTCAATCTATAATTTACTAGCAAAAACGAAACAGCTTGAATTCTTACACAGAGAGTATATGGAATGAACCTACAAAATAATGACCAACTTTAAATCGGTTTTTCTCGAAACACAAAAAAATGCGATACGTCGGTTCGTGGTGCAACCGACGAATTATTAGATTGTATATTTTTTTTTTATATATTAAGCAGGGTCTGACATTTTGATCCTTTCAAAATCTAAAACGGTATGTTCTTTTTGTTGTTTGGTTGGTTTTGCAGACAATCTTCCTCCTACTTTCACCACCGGTTGCCCGAGCAACATACTTCGTCTTGCCGACAACAACCAGAGGTTTGTCCCCGTGTCGTGGCCTGATTTGAGTGCCTCCGATCCCAGTACGCCGTTGCTATGGAGCTCCACTCATCGACCCGGTGACATGTTCTCCGTTGGCATGGTTACCATGGTAACATACACAGTGACCGATCAAGCCGGCAACGCTGCTAGTTGTAACTTTACTGTGACGGTGACTGGTACGATTGATTTTTTTTAACTTTTTACAATTATCAATTATTCGGGTATCATTTCTTTTTTGAGCTAGCAGTGAAGCAGTACATTTTTTTCTTGTGATACTCTGTATTTAGGGGTTGGCCTTGATTGCCCATCCAATGTCACAACTGTCACCAATCCTGGCGTGTCTGTTGAGTATGTGTCGTGGGCGCTTCCCAGCGTCACTTTCAATGGTCCCAACAGCCAGTCCATTCATAAAACCGTGCTCTCGGGCGGTTACGGACACATCAATGTATAAGTAGGCAGTGCAGTTTTGGGTGCTTCACTATTTGCTAACTTGCATTTTTTTTTAAATTCAAACTGCCTATTTAGCGGTTGATCTAGTGTGCCCGGCAAATTTCACAGTCGATGCGAAGCCAGGTTCCACCAGTACCGGTGTGAACTGGATGGAACCGGTTGTAACTGGATGGGACGGACCAACCAACTTCACCTCAAGCCTCAGTCCTGGCGTTGAACTCCAGATAGGTAGCCATGTTGTCAACTACCGGCAGCGGTTTGAGTATGGCCTGAAACTGAATTGCTCGTTCTCAGTTCAGGTTATCGGTGAGTGAGATTTTTTGTGTTTTTATATATGGTACTGTTTAATTTTTTTTTTTTATATTTTTTAAACATGGTACCTTGCCCATAACATGCTTTCACAACCAAATCTTGCAGTTCCCCCTTCTTGTCACAACATGGGACGCCACGATCATTCAAATATTTCTTCAGTTTCGTCGACTCACATCAATCTGCGACTCCCTGTGTCTGCCATCTTCCAAAGTGCGGTAATGGCGGAAACTTTTTCGTGTAGTTACCGATATCGACCCACGAGCCGGAAATGGACCTTTTTATGGATAAATGTTGGGGCGCGCACTGTATTGTGAATCGAGCATATTGTATTGGTTGAAGCAGAAACGTGCCTGCAATTTGCATGTGACCTCAATAATGACCTCTATTCTTGGGGTTGCGAGATAAGTCCACAGAAAGGAAATAGGAAAAGACTCGAAAAGATAATAAAACAGCAATATTTCTTTGCTCATTTATTTTTACATATTTTCTTGTCATTTAAGGTTTTTGTCCAGCCAGCACCACGAATGATGCTCTTCATGGCCGGTTGATGTGGCTTGCAACAAGAAGAGGCACAACAGCAGAGTCGTTCGAGAGATGCCCGCTCATGACATCAAAAGGTGAGACGACAATCAATTGTGAAGCTAAAAATGATAATATGATAACTTTAAAGGGAATATACAACATTTGCAAATATCGAAAAATAAAACTACCAAGTTTTTATGAAATACCTTAATAGGATGTTGGTAAATAACAGTCTAAAGCATTTTGTAAACTTATGGCACCTGGTGTGAAGTCATTTTCAAGAAAATGGTATTTTTGTAAAAATTTCCAGCGGTGGTCGGCCGACCACCGTTGGAAAAACCTAACTATTTTGCAACTACTGCTCCAAATTCACCATGAATTCAGTCAAAATTTTGTTCGCTATTGGTTACATGTTCATGAACAGGTGCAGGCCAGCTGGACTGGTACCCTTACCTTACAATTTTCCGGCATCTCTAAATTGATTCATTTTATATTTAGTGGAGTCAGGGAACCAGACTACTTGAACATTTTTGTTTTTCTTGGTTTTTCCAGCATTTACGAACACAAAACTTCAATCATGTTAGAGTAACAATATTTGATCTATTATACTAACCCCTCAATAATAGTTCATTTTCGAAAATTACAGCAAAAGCCAATGATGTATATTCCCTTTAAAACGGTGGCTGTGTTTACAATTCCGTAACTTGAAAAGTACATGAGTGATTCGAATGATTCTTGTACTAAAAGAAAGCTTATAAACTGGGCTTTCGTATCCGAGGTTTTGAATGTGCTACATGCAGAACTTCCGTAAAACAATGGTCCCAACATTTGGTTTTTTGGTTTTTTTTGTTGTTTTTTAACTCACCCTGTATTTTAACAGAACTGGTTTTATTTGCTATTCTAGAGTTTGAAGGTTAAAATCTAGTAAACAGGATCTTCCTCTTTCATTAGATTAAAAAATATCACGCTTTTGATAATATGTTGGTTAATTTTGCACACAGCTGGGGATCCGTTAGCTGTTCGCAACTGCTCCGTTGTACCTCCCCCGGACTATTTTCAATGGGGAAACCATGTACCTCGAAGTTGCGGAGAAGAAAGAAATGAAGTAACTCTGGAAGACGCCACTGATGTAAGCTTTGAAGTTCAGCCTTTTAGCATGTTTAGAATATAAATAGAATTTACTGGAGCTGGAATTGAACCGGTGACCTTTAAAATGTTCAATTGATACACCATTACGGTGCTGTACCCTTGAGCTTATATGTGATGTGATCAAGCTACACAAGTCGTTTGTTGACCCTGGTCAAAACATTTTTTATTACAGATTTGAAAAGAGCACAGTCTCAGCATTACTGCTGTGAAAACCGCATGCTGACACCATCTTTAGTTCAAAAATTATGGAAGTCGGAACACCAAGAGATGTGATGAAGTGATGTGATGAAGTGGCCCTATTTTGGCCTGTATCTCCAAATAAAAATTCCCGACAAATGACTCATTTAGCTTGATGGCATCACATATGTTGAGAGTCTATATGTCCGCTGATCAGTCCTAGCACACCCAGGTATAAGGCTTCTGACTGGAAAGAGTGCCATGAACAGAGATTGAACAACTTTTTAACACTGTCTGATGACATGTAGGGCTAGATAGCTCCGTTATTGTAGTGTAGATCAGTGCAGTAGAGGTACGCAGCAGGTTTACAATCTGCCACAGTCACATTTCTAAGTTTAGCCCTTATTGATTAAACCTGTGCCTAGTCATTTTCCCTTGTAAGTGATGATTCACAACACATTCACAACGTAATCTTGACAGTTATAAAACAGTTTAAGATTCAGCACGTATTATAATTACCGAGAATGGTACCTTAGGCCAAAACAGAAGTCTCCGGCTTCTGGTATGGAGCTTGCCCAAAAAGTGGTGCGGCGACGCAGCTTTTTTTTTTTAACCCGTTTTTTGCTTCAAATGTAGGCTGATGACTGCAAATGGTGCCCGACTAAACTTAGTGCAAATATTTGGGAGTCCAAAGAGGCCACATAAAGCTTATTCTCGATCATAACCCCACCTAAAAGCATGTTAAAATTGTGCAGCAGCAGGATTCCAGTCAAACCAATGAGTTTGGCGGTTTTGAGACATCATCTTTTATTGAAAAAAAAACCTTTTTCATTTTGCCGACGCGCATGGCTACGGCGACGCGTGTGCACACCAGAAACCAGAGACTTTTTTTTGGTGCCTTAGCTAGACATTCCCATTGAATTGTGCGCAACAAAATTCAAATATCCATGACCCTAACCCCCATTTTACCTTATCCTACCCCCACAAATTTTAGAACCTTCATGTTTTGGACCACGCACGAGCAATCGATTAGCCTTTTTGCAACCCTAAAATTTTGCGTCTAAATAGTTGTGGCATTAGGGAGACCTTGGAATGTCTCCTTGATCTACCTTTAATATTCTCCTGAAGGGTTCATTTACAGAAAATCATTGTTCCAATCTGTATTTTGTTGTCATTCTACAAATGTTTAATTCTTATCTAAGTTGACCGAACAGTCCTATGGAGAAACTGAATAAATGTGTCTTCTGTATTTGGCAGATTGACGTCAGTCCAGGGAACGTGAATGAAGTGGTTGAGTTTCTGGCCAATAAGACGTCAGGGTCAACTGAAAGTGCAGAAGATGTGGAAGCGGTCTCCACCATTTTGATGAATATTGTCGGGGCAGGATCAGGAGATACGGAGGTAGCTGATCCCCCCAAAAAATGACAACAAACTAAAAACTTGCAATATGTACAAATTGAGAAGTGAATGTTAATAAATTTGAATCTTTACTGATTTCAATGTTGTGGCTTAATAAGATGGCAAACTTATCAATTACTCCAATTGATTTTGTCTCAGCTTTTAAGGGTTTCTAGTGGGAACACAGGGATCTTAAGAAGTGAAATATTGACTTGCAAAGGGCACTCATGCTCATCTGCGTGAGATGCATGATCACAAAACAGGCATAAGGTCAAGGGAAGTGGTGTATTCTTAGCATTACTCCAAAGTTCCATGGATGCTTTAGATAATAAGCGATTGTCCGATTGATGTAGCCAGGCATTAGTGTGGAAATGTTGAGTTAGTGGTTTATGCAAATTCAAGTACCAGCTTGTGTTATTGATGGACACCATGTGATCATGGCTCAGCCAATCAGGATAAAGAATCAGCTGTGGGTCTTTATAAAGAAATCGTTCACAAAACATTTGCAGAAGATATTCCAACGAGCCTAGCCTGTTACCTCAATGATGGCACATACTTCCTGCTTATACTTGAGCAAACGTCCAAAGTAAACTTCGAACCCTAGAAGATGTGTAAAGCGACGCACTAAACTTAATTCCAAAGTTATCAAAATAGAACTTCAAAAGAAGTTCAAATTGTCAGCCCAACAAGCTATTTGCCATGAGATGGTTGGCAGTGAACATGGTTAACTAAACTTCTGGAGGATTCTTGGTTCTTGGCTTCTTGGTTGGTTCTTCTCCTAAATACTCCACGTGGGAGTATATACAGGAGGCCAGAAACACCGGGGCAACCCCTTCTCTTAGCGATAAATGTTTACTGGGTTCTTTTACGTGCATTTATGCAACACATGGGACCTACTGCTTAACATCCCATCTGAAGGACGAAGCAATAATGGTTAAGTGCCTTGCTTAAGAGCACAAGTGTCCGCCGGCGGGCTCGAACCCACGTCACTGTTGCCTCTGAAACACCAGAAGATAAGTCCAGTGCTCTTAACCCCTAGGCCATGACACTCCATTCTAGGGCCAACCTAGTAGGTGTTTTATTGTAAACCTCGTGGAATTCAAGTATTTATAAATTTTTATGAAGGTAACCAAGTTGGTGATACAGACGGTAAGCAATGTCATCATGAGTACCAGCCAGACTCCCGACTCCCAGACTCCTGAGGTCAATGCTGGCAGCTCCTCAGCCATCGTTCAGTCTGTTGAGGCTCAAGTTGCCTTGACTCTCAGACAAGAGGGTCCGGTCAGTATACAGCAGGACACCATCCACGTTGAGGCAGTCAGTCTGGACCCAATGCAGGTTACCAACGGACTCACCTTCGTGTCTGCTCCGCAGCAGCAGACCGGACAGTCTTCCCCGCAGGAGGGCAGTCTCGTCGGCACTAAGGTCACGACCTTGGTGAATGCCAGTGAGGTGCCTCAAGATGTGATAGCTTCAATCCGGTTACCGGCTAACATTGTCGACTTGATACAGGCCGGCAATGGTAAGACTGATTTTCAGTAGAGACATGTTTTGATTCGTAGATCAAGGCATTGTTCAATTACCTTTAAAGAAAAATTGTAAAAAAGAAGGGCTGTAAGGAGTTTTGCTCATTAAAAAATATTGGGTTTACTTTGTTTCCAACTTGATATATTTTTGTGTCATCTGCATCCCCTGCTAGGCTTGAATTGTGACTTGCTCCAATTTAACTTTGCTAGCTGATGCCTTTGACATACTTAAAAGGTGTTAAGACAAGGCAAGCCTGTCTTAAATCTTTTTCTGACATCACTGATTTTTATAAATACCTTTTAGAAAATGGTTCCCAGCCGCTGCGGGCGAGTTTCATTGTCTACGCTGATGACACCTTGTTCAAGTCAGCTCGGATCAATAGCACCAAAGGGAATGAGAACGGATCGAGCCTCCGGGTTGCTGGGTCTGTCGTCTCACTGACTGTGGAAGACGTTGAGTTGGTCAACCTCACCGAACCAGTGGTCATCCAATTCAAGGTATTTGTCTTCATAAAAGATATCGTGGAGCTTCTGTATGGAAGCCAGTCCATCATAGGTTAGACCTAAGCATCCTAGACAACCAAATCCTAATTTGTAGTTCTGTAGGTTGTGCAGTCTTGCTTTTCGGTTGATTAATATTGTTGAGTTTACAGTCCAGCGTTGTATCTCATGGTCAAACAGGCACCGGCCAATAATGAAACGGAGGGAAATAGAACTATCGAGTGTGTCTTCTGGGATTTTGATCTGAATGACAGAGTTGGCGATTGGTCAACAGCGGGTTGCTTGCTGGCAAGAGAGACGAATGATGCAGTGTCCTGTAACTGCAGCCATGCGACCAACTTTGCCATTCTCGTGGTAAGTTTTCTAACTGAAGTTCGTTTCCTACGCTTGTCTTGGAGGTCCTTTGAAGTTCACCATAAAGTAAGTTGGGAAAGTAAAACTTGCATGAATTTAACACAGACCCCTCCCTGTTCCCTCAAAATCCACGATGTTTGCAATCCTTTGAAAAATAAGACAGCAATGTGCAGTTTCCTGCAGAGTGAAGTGCTATCAGAATTCAGTATGGTTCTTCCACCATAAATTTGGGGAGTTGGGGTTAAAGGGAAAGTACTACTTTTGCTTTTGCTGCAGTTTTCAGAAATAATTGAATTTGGAGGATAAGTATGTTAACGCAAATATTATTAAGCTGACTTGTTTCACTTTTTGGGCTGGTAGGTGCTGGAAAAACCAAGAAAACCAATCACGTACTTGCAGTCTGGTTCCTTGACCCCACTTTAGATGAAGTGGAGCATTAGACTTTTGGGACGTGAGGTCAGAGAATCAGTCTAGCGCGCTTGTACTCCTTCAAAGGAGTTTAATCAATTGCAAAGAAAATGCAGAATAACTAAATATATGAAAAATTAGGAGCAAATTTTTTCCAATGCTGGTTGGCCGACCAGCGTTGGAAAATACAATTTTTCTTGAAAATGGCAGCACACCAGGAGCCACAATTTTACAGGGTGCTTTAGACAGTCATTCCCTAACAATCCAGTAAGGTACTTCGTAATTATTTGATCATTTCTTTTTGTGATGTCTGCAAATGTTGTATCTTCCCTTTAGATCATGGGAGAAATGTTTTCAGATAAAAATGAAAGAGATAATTGTTTTTCTCTTTCAACTTCTAAGTGCTGAGGGGAAACAGTAAATGGTGTTAGGATTCAAAGTTTCTGTTTTTACTGTTCTTCTCTTATCTAGAATGTCCATGGACAGAAGGAAACAAGTAAGGTATTGCGGGATGTTTTGAATATCATAACCAACGTCGGTTGTGCCATCTCCATCATTGCACTGGTCATCACCTTGACTGTGTATCTAGCGATCAAGTAAGATCTCTCTCTATCTATCTGAAGCCCTGTCGCACTCTTGCGAATACAGCTAACGTGTGCCCGACGTTTTGGGGCATTTGGGTGTTGCCATTTGTTTGTGACACGTTTGGCATTTAATCGCATTCGTTACCGGTTCGTAGGGGTTTGAAAAGGTGGTCTGGGGTCTAGGAAAAATTTCATGTTCAAAATTTTGAGGGGAGGGGGGGGGGGGGGACAACGTAGTGATCAATATGTTATGTATACACTCTTTAATCACTTTCAACCCTTGCATGAATTAGGAACTTTATAAAATTACAAGCCACTCATGTGCATAAAATGTGATATTTTGTAGCAAAAGTACCTTTCACACTGAACCTTTCACAGGATTCACGTCCTTAGTTTTTCTTCCATGCAAGGCGTTCCTACAATGCTTGTATGTTTTTTCTGTAACCATAGGAAACTGCGAACTGGCAAATCTCGTCAGATCTTCATCCACTTGTTCTTCGCCTGGCTGATATTGTACATCGTGTTCCTTGCCGGCGTCGACAACGCAAAGGTAGGTGTGAATTGACACTAGAAGTTCAATAAGAGAATAAATGTGTGTTTGGTTGGTATTAAACACTCTATTTAAGATCGGTTGCAGTCTGGATGGGTGTTCATCTTGGGTAATCACTCGTCCAGACTGCAACCAATCTTAAACAGAGTGTTTAATACTGACCAAACGCACATTTATTCCCATTCATCAATATCTTTTCGGTCAAAAAAAATATGTTTTCGGTCCAAAAATCAAAACAAATAAAACACTGGACGTTGCCCACCATTTTGTTGAACAATTTTACTTCACGTTTTATGAAACACCTTTGACTATAATATAGAATGTCCCTCTACAACTCCTTACCTTATAAGGAGATTGGCCTGTGCGTCGCGCATACTGCGCGATGTCGCGCAAAACGCAGCTGGGCTGGTGTAGTGTGAATTTCAGACTATGAAATATGGATTCACTGGTAGTATTGCGCATGCATACATTAGGAATATGAACGTTCAACCAATAAAACGTTAAAAGGCACCGGATTTCATGGGAGTCCAAATTTCATGTGACACTGGAAAAGTGTTTAAGACCAGCCAGCCATGTCTTTATCATCCGTTTACGACCAGCCACGTGACGGGCTCTTGACCAATAGGAATGGGTAAACTGTCTGAGGTATTTATGAGTAAACATTAGGTGAGGAAAATACTTTGCTGATTGTAATTGTGTTCACTTTACTGTATCGAAAGATTGAATTAATAACTGAAATTAAAATAAATGGGGTGTAATGAAGTGCTGTTCCATATTGTGTAAAGATGGATTATTTTGCAATTTTTTGGTCACTGGGGAAAAATACCAGTTTTTGAAATTTTATGTTTTAATTTTAGGGTAGTGGAGGTGGTTGTGTGTTCGTTGCAGCTTTACTTCACTACTTTGTCTTATGCACTTTGATGTGGACGGCTGTTGAAGCCAGGAACATGTACGTCAGTGCAGTGAAGGTGTTCCCAGAAGACACGCCTCACTACATGCTCAAGGCTTGCCTCTTCGCTTGGGGTGAGTTTCTTGCAATATCCTCTGCATAGTTATTATCATTTTAAGATAGGCTAATACATGAATCATGCATAAATGACGTACCTTGTCAGATGTTAACGTTTACCCAATCAACTGTTTTCCAGGATCTCCACTGATTGTTCTGACGATCACCTTGGCTGCAGCAACTGATCACTACAGAAACGAGGATTAGTAAGTAAAACAGATCACGAAATAGAAATTGTCTGTCTGGTCTCAATGAATCCATTGTTTTTCATGTACTTTGTATTTCCTTTCAGCTGCTTCCTCGAGCCTGATCTTGTGCTGTTTCTCGGCCTCCTTGCTCCCATTGGTCTCATCCTCATCCACAACATCATCACCTTCATCTTAGTCATGCGCAGCATCCTGAAGGTCAGGGAGGCATCTCGCTCCCAGCAGATCTCCAAACGCCTCCAGAATGCCGTGGGAATCTCCACCCTCATGGGGTTGACCTGGTGTTTTGGGTTCCTGGTCGTCATCGACGGATCGCAAGCCTTCCAGCTCATCTTCTGTCTGGCCAACTCCTTTCAGGTGGGATATCTTCCATACTACAGCATGAAACCTTATTGTCTGCAGAATTTTCTTTGAGAAACCCAACTATATTATCCACCTGTGCAAGATCTAATGGCACAGTTTTTTGGATTAGACAGAAAGGGCATATAAGTCACCTCCATGGCGAGAGCCTTCCTCACCCCAACAAATGTCTCTCAAAGCTCTTGGTTGATTTTGATCATGAAAGATCTGGGCAGGGTTACGGCTAACAGTTGCATCGGCAAAATTGTCGTTATCTTTCTGAAGCATTGTGTGAAAGCTGGCTTCTTGAATACAATAAGAAAGGTTGATACAAGGTCTTGCCTTGCATTGGTATAATTATGTTCTTGTTGAATTTGCCTTTTATTTACTTTACTTTATTCCACCTCAGGGTACATGTAATGCAAAAATATACATAGAATTCTTCTAAATTAATAAGGTATGTTATAACCAATAAGAAAAAAAAAGGAATGTATTAGTATTAATACCAAGAGATGTAGGGGACTTACACAAAGCAAGCACGTCGAGTGCGAGTCCCCTGAACAACAAAAACAATATCTAAACGCAATTAACAAAGTACATAATAACAACAAAAAGGACTCCGTATAACATAGACAATAAGAATATATAATTGACAGGGACGATGAGTTTGAATTAATGTAAAGAAGCTTAAAAAAATTGACAGAATCCTTATTGAATTTAATGTCCATGGGGGTAAGGTGTGTTTTTGATCATGCTGGACCTCATTCTGAATGAGATAACTGTTCAAGAATGTTTCATTCATTTCAGGGCCTGATTGTCTTCATCATGTTTTGCGTGCGACGTGAAGAGGTCCGCACCGCCCTCGCACCGTACATGAAGCGCCTCTGCTGCGGTCGCACCTGTGATATACAGGTGCCTTGGAAAAAGGATAGGTCATACGACCTGCCCATATTGTCTGAATCGGTGCCGAGTTCACCATCGACTGCCCACACTGCTGAATTTGACATGTCCGTGTCAGGACCGTATTAGTGAGAGGCAGGCTTCAATACTCACTGTCTGAAGCGTCAATCTTTAAAGTCTACTTATAAGAATACTAATTACCTTACCATGCACAACATTACTGGACCGAGCTCAGTCTAATGTGGCTTTCTTAGTATAGGTATTTCTCCAGCACTTAACTGGTTTGTTACTTGTCACTCAGTTTCTGATGGGAGGCAGGTGGCTCTGGACAACGACACACACATTGGGGATAGCCTGACTGTATGATCATGGAGCTATGAAAAAGGCTCCACGGTACGATCAAGGACAAACCATGCACTGCCGCCGTATGTGCGAACATATTAGGTCGTCAACTGATTGAGAAGCCTTTATCTCAGAAGGCTGCTCATGAATGCGTCGCGAAAGCCACATTAGACTGGGCTTGGTTCCGCAATAAAATGGTAGGTGGCACTGACATGGACACCACGCGCACCCACATCGGGGTTTATGGGGTACCACTATTATCTACTTTGCTTCCCTACCATTGTTCGCCTGTGTTTCTATTTGAAATCGCTAGCGCTATGGCTTTTCTGATGTGCGGTACCAAGATATCTAAAGACCAATTTGTAGGATACTACTGTCCCCATTGTTGCTCGCTGTTTTCAGTACCCCGTAATAAGTACCCATATGTATTAGTACATACTCGTTGGCACGTGCACTCGTTGGCACGTTGTGCCAGCTAAATTTATTTGAAATCCTCGAAAACAAACTTGTTACGCCTTTGTGTAAGGCTTCAGGCACCATTTGATTTCCAGTGAGCTTCCCCAACTTTTCCTTTATTACTGTGACACTATCAACTTTTGTCAAATGATATCTCTGTGACTCGGATCCTTGAGTTCTGCAGTCTATTTTCTGTGTATGAAAAAATACAAGAACACGTCTTACTCAAGTCTCCACAACACAAAGATAATGATGAAGAAAGTTATAAAGGTAATGCAATAACACGATAAATATATTACAGTAGATCAAAAGTATAATAATTAAAAACGGGAATAATACTATTCACAAAATGTCTAAATGTTTTGTATCTACTCGCCAAAAGTATTAGGGTCGCAATCCTGGCTTCGTGGCTTGCTTGAACCAGAAGATTGCTCAAAATACTTAATCAAGTTACGGGATTTAATATAAATACTAGTCTCAATCCTATCTTAGATTAGAAATCCAGTATGGCAACTAGTCCACCGATATCAAAGATCCACTAAAGAATAGTTATATACGGCAGTGACGAAGTCATCAATTCCAAACACTATTAAGGGAATAAATCTTACCGAATATCACAAAAAAATGAACAGATAAATCTACCATAGATGGATGCATTGATAAGGTAAACAAAATACAATAAAATAATCTTATTAAAAGGGAATGAAATTTGTCATTACCTGTGAAGATGAAGAAATACAAAAACACGTCTTACTGAAGTCTTCACAACACAAAGATAATGATGAAGCGCGCGAAATAATCGACAGGGTGTGTCTGTGAGGGCGCTTCCTATTTAGCATAAAAATAAAAGTTACGTAATGGTACGGCACTACTATGTCTGAATGGGGGTGTCCTTCTTTCTACATCACAATTTACTATACCCGTGACATTACCATGCAAGGGGTACTTGTCCACAAAGTCCATAACCACCACTGGATAGAGTGACAGGTGCACTCAATCTGTGACTGCCTCGTGTACATGGCCATGCAGGCAGGCATGATTTGCACGTAGTTAATAAGAGCTTTTGCTGATTGGCAATTCTCGGCAACTGTGCAGAATTGTGCAGGCAGTTTGCAGACAATGTGCAGACATACTTCAGCTTGACCTTGCTAATAATCTCCAGGGGCCAGTTTCATGGGACTGCTAAGTTCACAAATTTGCTTAGCACAAAAAAAGTCTGGCTTGCAAAAACAGGTTGCCAGCCAAAACTCCATGAGATGCATAGTGCTCGTGAGTAGTATTCAGCTGTTGTAAATTTGGTATTGCATGAAAATCGCGTGGAGTTTCGGCTGGTAAACTGCTTTTATAAGACAGGTTTTTTTTGTGTGCTTAGCAATTGTTTTTACTTAACAGCACCGTGAAATTAGGCCCTGATTACTGTGGGGAGGGGGGGGGGTATTTTAAAGACTTAAGCAATGTATACCAGAAGAAACGAAATCATTCCATTTAAAAAAAAAACAGCAGTTGTATATAATTATTGGTTGCAGAAGGAGGAATAGTCGTACGACATTATTATCATCAATATCAGTTTTTTTATATGTAAGCTAATTCTTTTTATGTAAGCTAATTAAGTTTTTCTAGTTATTGCTTCGTTTGGTTTCCGGTTTTTTTTGTTAACTCCGCTCATAACTATTGATTTGAGTGATTCAAAATGCAGTAAAGATGTTAAACGGAAAAAAAACCAGCCAACTGCTTAATATATGAATGCCATTTGACAGTGTTAAGGGGAAATACAACATTTGCAAACATCGAAAAATAAAACTACCGAGTTTTTGCGAAATACCTTACTAGGATGTTGATAAATGGGCAATTCTCCATGGGAGAGCAAAAAATGTCAACAATAAATATTTACATATTAAACTTTTTGTACTTTTTCCAGACCTCAATTAAATGGGGAATTCAGTTCAAACATATGTCAAAAAACGAAATTGAAAAAAATACATATTTCTGGTAAAAACTGATTTTTGCAATGTATGATTAAAAAAGTTCAGATTTGGTAAAAAATAAAATTTTGTGTATGTATTACTTTCTGAATTATAGGGAAAAGATTTGATTTATTTTATGATGTTACAAGTTACTAACATTACTCAGGGTCATTTAAAACAAATCTAAAAATTATACATATATACATATATATAGTGTAGGCCTTCATTTAAAAATGTCAAAATAAGCACGTAATTCCGTTACTGAAAAAATGGCAAATTTGTTACTTATTTCACAAATTTTCTTGTTTTTTTTTCTTCAAATCATGTATGTTGAGAAAAGACCCTATACTATAAACATAAATGAAAAATAAAAACTTTAAAATAGTAATTTCTTGGCATTTTACGAAACGGTAACGGAATTACGGTAACGGAATTTCGCATGCACAAAGTATGCACATTTCCTCCAGATTATGTACATGACATATTAAATAGGAGATTTGCATGTAACCTTGGACAATAACTTTAAATACTAAATTACTTGTTAAATCATTTCCCACTTTAATTTGCTATTATACAATTAAAAATAATCAGGTGTTCCATTGATATTTTTTACTTTTACTTTTTCTTTTTTACTATTTAAAATATGCTAATAGTTGTTTGGATGCTTAAAGGGAATATACCACATTTTCTAACATCAGAAAATAAAACTACCAAGTTTTTACGAAATACCTTACTAGGATGTTGGTAAATGACAGTCTAAAGCATCCTGTAAAATTATGGCACCTGGTGTGAAGTAATTTTCAAGAAAATGATATTTTTGTATACATTTCCAACGGTGGTCGGCCGTTGGAAAACCCTTTTTTTCAACTACTGCTCCAACTTTACACTCTTTCCAGTCCAAATTTTGTTTGCTATTTGTTACATGTTCATGAACGGGTGCAGGCCAGCTAGTCTGGTTCCCTTACCCTCCAATTTTCCGGCATCAATAAATTGATCCATTTTACCTTTAGTGGAGTCAAGGAACCAGACTACTTGAACAGTTTTGTTTTTCTTGTTTTTCCAGCATTTTCGAACGCAAACTTCAAACATGTCAGTGTAACAATATTTGATCTATTATACTTACCCATCAAATAGTTCATTTCTTAAAATTACAGCAAAAACCAATGATGTACATTCCCTTTAAATATGTGTTGCCAAAGCCGTTGTCTGGTACCCACAGAAAAAATATTCCACAACAAGTATATGAAAGTTGAGTACTAGACTGTAGGCCTACTTGTACTTCTAGTACTTGGCATAACTTAACATCTTCCCTTGCTCAGAGATGCCAACCAGTGCAGTTTTATTGTATTTTCCACGATAAATTAAATACGATATTACAATTGTCCATAGTAAAATTCGATTTTCGGTAAAAAAATAATATACCTTTACATTGCTTTCTTTTGACCTTGACCTTTGACCTAAAAAATGAAGCCCAGACATGTTTAGGCCTACATTTACATTTTGTTCTGCTAATTTTCACTTAGCTTTCCCCTTGTGGCATTTCAAAAACTTTTAAAGTTGTATTGTGATGAGTTTATGTTGAATTCAATGTAAAAGTATTGCATTTACCTATTACATGTAAACCTATGGCGTAATTCCGTTACCGCCCAGGTGTAATTCCAATACCGTGATTAAAATGCAAATTATGAAAAGAGTGATTATTTTTTCAACTTTGTTCTGCATTGTAGTTAACAACATCCCCGAACTCTACAAATAACAGGTAGTGTCCAATTTTAAAATTTCAAAACTTCAGAGAGTTTTATTAATTTATGCGCGAACTCAAATATGCTTGTCCTCCGTCTGTAATTCCGTTACCGATATTAAGCTCCGCCCCTTAAAGGGTAATCTTGTGGGATTTTTTTTTTTTAGCGGTCAATCAATTCTATTGGGTCTTGGTTCCCTTTCCATGTTTAGATTGGTTGCCTAGCGTAGAACATATTTTCTTGGGAAAGAATAATCCTTGACAAAGTGACAAATGGGCGTAATTCCGTTACCAAAGAATTGCCCACATGGCAGTCTTAAAGCATTGATGTAATATTATGGCACCTGCATGTAAAGTCGTTTTCAAGAAAATTGTATTTTTGTGTACATTTCCTACGGTGGTCGGCCGACCACCGTTGGAAAAACCATGGAAAAAGCTAACTATTTTGCAACTACTGCTCAAAATTTACCATTTTTCAGTCCAAATTGTGTTTGCTATTGGTTACATGTTCATGAATGGGTGCAGGATAGCTAGACTGGTTCCCTTACCTTACAATTTTCTGGCATTTATAAATTGATCCATTTCATCTTTTAGTGCAGTCAGGGAACCAGACTACTTGAACCTTTTTTTTTTAAAGGGAAGTAAAGTCCAAAGTCCGAAATTAATATGAAATGGTCTGATTCCCATCTTGTGAATACGAAGTTACAACGATAATATTGGCATGGAGCCAGACTAAAATTTGTCACCGGAAAATGTTTGTGTACAAAAACACAGTAACTGCGCATGTTCAGTGCATGTCCGGCAAACTAACGTTTACTAAAGGTTTGCCGTCTCCGGCAAAATATCCACTGCCATGATAAAATTTAGGGCTGGGTAACTCCAGCTAGGCCTACACCCCGCCCCCGATAGACGTTCACACTCCCCAGGCTTATTTTACCGATATATCGCCGTCTTTCGGTGACTTCTCTGCCGGTGTGGACGGTAATTCTGTCCCCCGTTAAAAGTGTCCGGGGGGACAGAATTACCTAGGTAAAAGTGTCCTCCCCGGCCCGTTAATTCTGTCCCCCTTCAGGTAATTCTGTCCCCTCCAGGTTTTTTTTGTGTGTTTAATAGGAAGAGGCGTAATCATACATGTCGCCACTACATTTTGAGTTAAATGGAATGGAGTTAATTGGCCGGGGCCCCGAATAAAATTTGATTCTAGATGTTCTTTGGTGTGATCTGAAGCAATTTCTGACCACTTTCCTCCATGCTTTACCTGATATTTTCTTAGCAAAAGTAAAAGATAATTATTTGAACATCGTTTCGAGGTTGGAGTCATTGAATCAGCTATCGGTATTCTGAGCTATAGGCGTGGGGTTCGGGGCCCGCTTAAGGGCCCCGGAAAAAATTGGATTCTCGATGCTCTGTGGTGTGATCTGAGGCAATTTCTTACCACTTTAACCAATAATTATCTTAGCACAAAAGATAATAATTTAAACATTATTTTCGAGGTTTTCTCAGCTAAAGGCATAAGAAAATTTTTTGAACATTGTTTTCGAGGTTGGAGTCATTGAATCAGCTACCAGAATTCTGAGCTTTAGACGTGGGGTTCGGGGCCCGCTTAAGGGCCCCGAAAAATTTTGGATTCTAAATGCTCTGTGGTGCTATCTGATGAGGCAATTTCTGACCACTTTAACCAATATTTTCTAAGCAAAAGACACATTGTACAATGTAGTACGTAATAGGGCCCTGTAAATGAGACACGAGTTGAAAATGGGGGGGGGGGGACATTTGATATTGTGTCCCCCACCCTTAAAAAAGTGTCCCCTGCCCCCCCCCCATGTTTGACGCCCATGGCGTCATGTAGATTAATGTTTTTTTTAGAAACTCAAAATCTCAGTTGGGGAGGGGGGGCGACAAGGTTTCATGGGGGGGGGCGGTCGCGCCCCCCACGCCCCTCCCCCGGTGGCTACGCGGCCACTGATGTCTTCATAATGTGGGCCTGATAATTGTAGCCCCTCATATGTATATAGTCTTGTCTCCTCTTTGCTTAAGGCCGATCAGTGTGATGCGTTCCGCTTTTGATATGTTAGATTTTACATTTTTTATTTCCAACTTGGATAATTCCTCCAAAATACCCTCAATGTATGATTCTAGATTAAGGTTGAAGGTAGGTTTGGGATTCCAAGTGGAGGACAATTTGAAAGGATGCGAATTTGAAGGTCTTACTCTCCCTGCCATTTTTAAACGTAATCTCATTTTTCTGAAAAATGTTTGGAAATGGCGAAGGATGGTGGACCTTTTTGGTTTTCTAGGGGCGGGTATAAAATTCAAACCCCTGCCTAGAGCAATCAGTTCAATGTTAGAGAGCTGAGTGTCCGAGACTGAGAGATGATTAACATAGGGCATACTATGTTTAGCTTTTAGCTCAAGAGAGATCGTCTTCGCCCATTTCTTGTGCTTTTTGCTTATTTGGCGAGATTGGACAGATCTATTCTTGGCTGCATTCGTTTTGTTATTTTTTTGGCTTTTGCAATGTTTAAGTCTCCTCGATCGCCATGCTCAAGCAGACTCAATGTAAACTTGTGTTCAATAAGTATTGACTGAATGAGGTCTGCAAGAGAGCGTGGAAATTGTGGTTTGGGTTTTAGTGGCATGCCAGCAACTTATATGTGTGAGCTGGGACGAGGGATGTAAGACAGTGCAAAGTCACGGCAAGACGTGTAATCAAGCGCAAAAAAGAACCAGCCGGGCGGGGGGGGGGGGGGGGGAGAAGAAAGTTGAAATAATTTGGGGAGGGAAGCGATGAGTTGTTTTGGCTTTAATTCAATTACCATTGCGTGTAGATTGAGATTTCTGACATTATGTTTTAATACATGGATGGAGTGAGAAGCAGCCCGTCATCTTTATTTATTTTTGTATTGTGGAAAGGGGCTAGCTAGTCCAGACTCGCATTATTTATTTTATGAGAGGAATTAAGCAAAATGAGTGACAAATGAATGCTCGCAAATAGATAAGTGGATATATCGTATTATTTAGACTCTTCAAACCAAAGAGAATATGCTTTTTATTATTTTTGTAGAATGCATGGGGGAAGGAGAAGTGATAGTAAAAGAGTAGGAGAAGAAGGAGAAGAAAAGTAAAAGGGGTAAAACATAGGAGTTATTATCCCCCTGGCCTTGTACGCAGAATGGGAACCACTATTTTTGGAACATTTGCAAGTGTTCTGAACAAAAGAGGGCGCTATATTGTCAAGATGGCGACGCCCACACGCAGTTTCATCATTGCGGCTTTTCAATCCAATTTGTGTATGAAATATGTGTACGAATTTCGCCACTTGCAGTAAAGAATGTTTTATGAATGACCGTGGATTTTATCAGTTATTAGATTTCAGCTCAATAATCGGAATTGGATGTGGAAAAATCATGTTCAGCAGCCTCGGAGTGATATTCCAATTGTTGAATGGCTGAGTGCATGGAGTGATTGAAAATTTGTTGATGACAGTGCCAGTGGCCATCATGTCAGTCATGTTACAAATACAAGAACTTCTTTACCATACTTTACTATTGACAATTTGTTTTGGTTTGCTAATTGCAGTGATTATCCAATGCTTTCTGAATTGGAGGCGTAAAGGTATTTTATACAGGAACACAGAGAAGAGACAGGAAAATACCAACTATGATGACTTCTCAAAATGTACCTCATCAAGCTGTGTTCGTTGTCAGAACTATGAAAGGCTAACACTGGACCTCATGGAACGCTTTGTAAAATACAAGGACTTGGAAAGTGATGTAGGTGAACAAGATTTAACACGACTTCAAATTTCAATTGAGAACAGCTTGAAGATGTTGAAAAATGGCGAGGACAAATCTCAGCTCGGAGATGACACTTCCTTACCTTCACTGCAAAAGCCCAATGTGTTCTTTCTCCACGGCATATCTGCAAATCCATGGCACGATGGAGGATTTGACACTGAAACATCGGTCCTGGAAGCAGCACTGCCAACAATCAAACAGGAATACAGAGAACTGCTCACCGAGCAAAACATCTCCGAGAATTTCGAAGGATGGCTGGAAAACAATGTACCGAGCGGAATGTGGAGCGTGTTCTATTTGTTCAACCAGGGCAGGAGGATGGAGGATAACTGTGCCAAGTGTCCAAAGACGGTTGCAATTCTTGAAGCTCTGAGCGTTTTTATGAAGGGGTGTGCCTTTGGTAATGCGATGTTTTCAGTGCTGGAAGCTGGTACACACATTACAGAGCATTATGGCCCTTGTAACTTGAGGATTCGATGTCATCTTGGTGAGCAGTAGAACTTGAAACTTGAAGAGATTGTGTGGAATTTGTTTGGGGGGGGGGGTAGGGCAGGGCTGGTGTAGTGATGTGGTCAAGACTTCAAGTCATTATTGCAGTCCAACAAAAACATTGAAAAATATTAACACACTATCACATGTATCACAAACCTATCACAAACCAATGTTCTGCATGTATTTTGTTGTGGATACATGTACATGGTTTTAAATTTTGTTTTTCTTTAACTACCCCCAGGTCTGCACGTTCCAGCAAATTGCACCCTGACTGTCGCTCATCAGTCCAGGCAGTGGCAGGAAGGCAGGTGTCTACTCTTCGACGATTCCTTCCTGCATGAAGCAAGGCATGCTGGGAAGGATGACAAGGGGCCGCGGGTGGTTCTCATGATGGACTTCTGGCACCCCGACGTGACCGCCACCGAGAAGAGGGCGCTGTGTCATTTGTTTCCTTCACAGTGAAGGACAGTCTTAAGTTTTTTGTTGGTGGTTAAAGTTTGAAGTATCTCACCCTATCTGTCTCAATTTATGGTACTTCAGGGGAAAAAATAAAATTTGAGTTTCCACAAAAGAAGAATTTGAAATTGATTCTTTTTCCTGTAAAGGAAATTGGATACTCTAGTTATTTTAACCCTGTATTTACATTGTATTACTATTACATTGTGTTTATTCGCTGAAGAATCAATAAAAAAAAACTTACGAGTGCTTGGGCGGTTTTGAGCGGTACAGTGACTAAAGGACTTTTACTGAAGGGACTTTTACTACAAAAAATGTAATTTGTTGATGTATATTTCAGGTTTATCTATGTAGTCAGTAAGCAGGTTACAGCAGTTTAATTCATTTTCATATGTGTAAAAAAAGGATATTTTAAGGTTTAAGACTCAATTTCCACATCTCATGTGAAATATAACTGAAAAGCAGTTATTGTATTCTACGAGAAAAGAGAAAACGAGTTGGACTTTTAGAAAGCTATTTTCGATTATTTTATTTAGGCTGATATCTTTTTTATTTTTTTTAAATTGGTGTTTGTTTTTTATTTCTCAGTTTAAGAAGACAGTTGTGGAAAGCATCTCCAACGAATAAACAAGAATTAGAGTGCTCTGTGCAAGAAGGGGCTTCATTATTTTTTTGAGGGACTTTTACAATGTACAGGGCGTATCGGGTAAAACAACGGTCTCCCAAAAATAATTGGGTTGTAACGGTTATGAAAGAGAGTTTTCTTAACTTTTTTTTAAATCGTCGTGATCAATGGTTCTCGGTCATCCATGACTGCTGAGATGCAAATGAGTTATCAACAGAAAGCTAACAAACCAATCTTTAAGTTGGAATCAATTTGACAGTGTTCAAGGTCATAACTTTCACATATGAACCATTTTGTTGGATAACCTATTTTTTGATACACACTGTACATGTATGTAATTTAAAACCATGAGGTAACACAATGTGCACAAAACACTTTTTGTTGAATTTGTAGATTTTACTTCTGTTGAGATGGCATTTATTCTCTAAATCTTGCACAAATGAGCGGGTGGGTCTGATGGTTATACATGTACAATGCCAACCAATAAAGCTCAAAAAATTTAATTTAACGGCACAAGAAATAAAGAACACTTGCATGTAGTTTAGGAAAACTGATACAAAACACTGGATTATACACTTTCAAAGTGACTGTAAACAATAATTATTACAGAATATTAAACTACGAAATGAGGAACAATGTGCAGGAGTATTTTCTTATAAAAAAACTTCATTTTTACCATATTTTCCCTTAATGTTGGTTATTTAAATGAATTGGTTTTGTGTGCATAATTTTGAAAGTTGATGTACATTTATACTTTCACATATTTGTATAATGTAAAACAGTTAAAATGTTTTTTTTTTTAAAATAGACCACTCTTTGAACATTTTATAGAATTTTTGTGTACGAAAGTAAAATATACAACCTGTCCATGCAAATTTTGTAAACCACTATTTACATAACCAAAACCATCTACGTACTGATCATCATTTTTTTCTTTAATATTAAAACAACTATGTCTTATGTACATGTTTAAGTAAAGTCTATCAAGGGCCAAAATATGGCCCCTCAGGCATGTCAGGCCAGTGTTTATCTCCTGTTTCAGTGACGTGAAATAACTGAGAATATTTCTATCGCCCCCCGCACCCCCCCCCCCCTTCAATAAATACACTACACACAAAATATGATTTCGTAATGTTGTTTGTGTAAACATGGAAAACGTTAAACTAAAAGTACCAATACATTTTTTGATAGTATGAAATTTATACAAATACGCTTATAACACGGTGGGAAAAGTACTGTAGGACTGTCGACTTGTTGAGTGTCATGGCCTAGTGGTTAAGAGCACCGGACTCATGTTCTGGTGTTTCAGAGGCAACGGTGACGTGGGTTCGAGCCCGCTGGCGGACACTTGTGCTCTTAAGCAAGGCACTTAACCATTATTGCTTCGTCCTTCGTGTCCCGTGTGTTGCATAAATGCACGTAAAAGAACCCAGTAACACTTATCGCTAAGAGAAGGGGTTTGCCCCGGTGTTTCTGGCCTCCTGTTTAAACTCGCACATGGAGTATTTAGGAGAAGAACCAACCAAGAATCAAGAACCAAGAACTTGATTTTTACTGTACAAGGTTAGTCCAATATGGAGGAATTTTCACTCAAAATCGGCTGACTGGTCTTGCATTTGTTTGTGGCTCATTTTTCTTACATTGTAACTCTACCCAGCCTGTAGAATTTCACAAGGATCTCGACAGTATTCCACATCTTGCGCAAATGGAATCCGCAAATGTGTAGTTTTATGTCCTTATCTGGTTATTTGAGAAAAGAGTGTCGTTGCAAATGGGTCTCTAATTGCGCACAACCCAAAATAAACATTTGCAAAATACATAATTTGTGCCGTTTTATGTCCTAGTTGAGCATCTGAAAAAATTGCGTTGTATTTGGAAGACCTAAAATATGCATGATTGTGTTCGAGTTTTATGTGGTAAATTTCTTACCGGGGAAAATTGTGCCTTTTTTCTGAAAACGAATCTCTACGGATTATATTCCAACTTGCATACAACTTACAGCACACAATTACAGGTCATTTAGGGTCCAAAGTGTGATATTTTTCCAGTCCCTGTTACCTTGGTACTTTGTCATTTGCCATTCAAGTATCATTAAGAATGACTTCAAAAGATTTCTTGTTTGTTGGGTAGGTAGTTTGCTATCATGCTAGGGTATTCACTCTTGGATGATGACTGCATTATGGAGTGCATCAGAGCGATAAAATGTCAGATGTAACTGGGAACTGAAAAATAGTGGACCCCAAATTTATAAAATGACCCAACCTTGTGTGTAGCTTTTTGTCCTAAATTGGAGTTTTAAAAACAGTTTGTACTATTTAAAGAGGTTGTGGAATGCTCGAAGACATTTCCGTCATTTTTCGGGTATATGTAGCCTAAGGTGGGATGAAACAAAAACGACTATTATTTCTGTCATGAAATGAGTACAAAAGGTACTTTTGAGAGCTGTTTTTCAGGTCCACTTTCGACCCGAACCGTGCAACTGTGTAAAAGTCGTGTATGCTACTGTGCATCGGGAGTCATGTTTATTACGTCACGATTTACTGTGTTTTGTTTGCTGCCCGCAACGACGACTTTTACACAGTTGCACGTTTGGGTCGAAACTGGACCTGAAAAACAGCTCTCAAAAGTACCTTTTGTACTCATTTCATGACAGAAACAATAGTCGTTTTTATTTCATCACACCTTAGGCTACATATACCCGAAAAATGACGGAAATGTCTTCGAGCATTCCACAACCTCTTTAAAATACAACGGAAGTTCTGCGTAGTTTTGTGGCCCAAATGGGCATTTAATTTTTTTTTGTACTACTAGGAACACCTGCTGCATCTGCACACGTGAAGCTTTATCACTCAAAAAGATAAATGAGTACTATCAAGTCTACCAGTTACTACTAGGAATTGCACACTTACATGCAGTTTTATGTCAAAAACACCGATTCATTAAGCCCGCCCAGCACATGTTCTCGCACAGTGGGCGGGGCAATTGGGCCCTGAAAAGAATACATGGGTTTTTATTCCACGGAGAGATCTTTCATTTCTGTGCTCAGTACTTTAGTCATCTGAATGGCCTGCTTGGCGCGGTCTGAGTTGATCAGGCTAAGAGCCACCTCGGCTGCTGCCCTCACATGAGAGATAATGTCCATTCTCCTGTAGGATACCAAAGGTGTGCGTTAGTGTAAACTTTGCAATAAATACAATGCAGTAAAGGTATGGACGCAGTGCATTAACTCTTAACCCCCTATGACCTCTGGCTAGGATGCAACCTCAATCCTGCAAAATCCTCCCATTGCCACCAAGAAAAAATGGATTCAGCCTCAATCCTCCAAAATCATCAGTTATTTCTTGAATTTAGTCTGTGGAGGGTGACCACTGCCTCAATTCCCCAAAATCCTCTGCCAATTACTGATATGGTTTGAGGCAGTGCGAATGGCGTTTAGAAGCAGTGCGGATGAAATACGAGAAAAACACAGGGCTGATTTATGCATGGCTGAACATAACCAATGCAGGATATGGCCTACTGGCTTGACGTAATGCATCCTCCACAAAAAAGTGATACATCTTTGCCATTCATCCTCAATCCTCTAAAATCATCCCAAATCGGCAGGAGGATTTTGGAGAATTGAGGGTTAGGGTTAACAATAGAATGCTCCGCTTCAGTGACCACACAGTGAAACCCTACCCCCCCCCTGCTCCGCCCCCCACGTTCAGAATTGGTTCACTGCCACTATGAGGGGCAACAATAGCAAACTGAGAAGCGTGACATGTTCTTGCAATTCCAATGGAACTGGGCAGACTCACCAGACATTGACAATGTGAGGTACTGCAGACTCAATCTGCATATGACCCAGGGAAATACAGGCGGCCTCTCTCACCAATCGATCCTCGTCAGATAGCAGTTTGATCATCCGCTGGGAGACACGCCTACTCTTGATACCTGAAACAATCAAATCATCCAAAAATCAAAAGACTGATACATTAAAGATCATATACAAGTTTGGCGTTTGCTATAATTTTCAGAAATGAATGCATTTGGGGTTTAGTATTTTATAGTAAATGTTATTACTCTTGCCTGTTACAAGTTTTGTGTTCATACATAAATTATAGCAACTGGAAAAACGAAGGAGAAAAATGTTCCTGTAGTCTTGTCCCCTGACCCTACGTCAGACGAAACGGAGCAATTTTATAGACATCGGGAAGTTGTCAGGTCAGGGAACCAGACTACCTGGCTTGCACCCGTTCATGGATGTATATTCCAATTGCAAACAAAATGTGGACTGAATTAATTTGGTAGGCTGGGGGTAGTATTTGAAAAAGTTGGGGTTTTTTTCCAACAATAGTTAGCCCACCATCATTTTTTAAATTGATACAAAAATTCCACTTTTTTGTTTAAAATGACAGCACACCAGGTGCCATGGTTTCACAGGATGCTTGAGACTATTACTCGTAGTCAGGTACGGTATTTCATAGTAATTTTGGTAGTTTTGTTTTTTGATGTTCAGCAACATGCAACGCTTGTCCAAGTACCTAGCCTCAGTGCTCGGTGTAGCAAGAGACCCATCAGGACAAACACCCCCTGAAGCAGGATACAACTGTGGCATTATTCAATGGGACTACCTCTCATTTTAGACGAAAATCGGCCGAATCGGTTAGGATTAACTTGCGTACAAAAAGTACTGCGTGTTTAAAGGGAATATACAACATTTGCAAACATCGAAAAATAAAACTACCAAGTTTTTACGAAATACCTTACTAGGATGTTGGTAAATGACAGTCTCAAGCATCTTGTAAAATTATGGCACCTGGTGTGAAGTCATTTTCAAGAAAATGGTATTTTTGTATACATTTCCAACGGTGGTCGGCCGACCAGCGTTGGAAAAACCTAACTATTTTTCAACTACTGCTCCAAATTAACCATTTTTTCAGTCCAAATTTTGTTTGCTATTGGTTACATGTTTCATGAACGGGTGCAGGCCAGCTTGACTGGTTCCCGTGCCTTACAATTTTCCATCATCTATAAATTGATCCATTTTATCTTTTGTGGAGTCGGGGAACCAGACTACTTATACATTTTTGTTTTTCTTGGTTTTTCCAACCTTTTCGAACACAAAACTTCAAAAATGTCAGTGTAACAATATTTGATAGTTCAAATAGTTCATTTCTGAAAATTACATCAAAAACCAATGATGTATCTGTCTGTATCTGTATCTGTATGGCTACGTTGCAGAAACCTATTCAGGCATTATCGCAACGGAGTACTGAGGTACTCAAGGCACTGGGAGTTATGTCTATAATTAGATGAATGAAGTACTTGAGAGATATGAGATCCATTATGTGGCACCAGGGTTTACAAGGTGCTGCGGCCACTGCCAGAAACACCGGGGCAAACCCCTTCTCTTAGCGACAAGTGTTACTGGGTTCTTTAACGTGCATTACACAACACACGGGACCTACGGCTTTGTGTCCCATCCGAAGGACGAAGCAATAGTGGTAAAGTGCCTTGCTCAAGAGCACAAGCACCATATTGCCACGGTCAGGATTCGAACCCGTGTACCACAGCACACGAGTCGAACACCGTAACCATTGGACCACATTCCCTTTAACCAACCTGTTAACATGCATAGACTTATATTCATTCATCTTTTGCATACATCCCAAAGTAAAGTTTGTCAAATCTTTATGTGTTTAGGGACGGTTGGAATACTGAAGTTATTATTATGCAAAATGGAGAGAACATTCCTGACTCGTTTACCTGTTTTTCCGAGGGAAATTGCTGCGACAGCTCGGGTGTTTGCATCTTTATCGCTTGACAAGTCCAGCAGGGAAGTCAGCACGGCCTGGGTTTTAAACTGACCTAATGGATTGACAGAAAAAAGTCCTTGAAAATACCAACGTCTGCTATAAATTGCACTATCAAATGTAGTATTGGCTGCAGATGTCAGTGAGTAAGAGCAATAGTTGCATTGTTGCGTCCTTGCATAATTGAAATTTACATTCTCTCACTAACGTCTTGGTCATTTCGTAGCAATGGGGGCGTGGCCATTTTATGTAAATAGGATGTCTGCATAAGTTTGAACAAAACGGCAGTTCCCATTTGCCGCAGCAGTCGTGCCCTCCCCATTGAACCATTTCTCGATTGCTGATTGGTTCCCCAGGAAAGCAATGATGTCGATCACCGCACGTATAGCGCGAATGTTTACAACCGTCGGGCGAGCCATTGAACCATTTCTCGATCTCTGATTGGTTCCCCAGGAAAGCAATGATGTCGATCACCGCACGTATAGCGCGAATGTTTACAACCGTCGGGCGAGCCATTGAACCATTTCTCGATTGCTGATTGGTTCCCCGGGAAAGCAATGATGTCGATCACCGCACGTTTAGCGCGAATGTTTACAACCGTCGGCGAGCCATTGAACCATTTCTCAATCGCTGATTGGTTCCCCAGGAAAGCAATGATGTTAATCACCGCACGTATAGCGCGAATGGGAGAAAATACAGAAAAAGTTAAACCGCTGATACGAAATGGCCAAGACGTTAGTGCGAGTAGGCGCGCTGGTCCAATTGTGCCATTACAGGGCGCACTATGCACGATGCACTATCGATCACTAGTAGTTTTATGGGTAATTGCAAACGATCCGACTATCTAATATTGAGAACTCATTCACATTTTCTGATACAGTTATCATAACCACAGTCCACTTACCTAGCTTCTGAATCGCGTCCAGGCGTACCGTGCTCTCCATATTAAACACCCCCCTCATTGCTATGCAGCCCTTGGCGTAGTTGACCAGCCGATTAAAGAAACGATCCGGGTCTCGCGGCTTGTTAGGCTTGCGACGGCAGAACATCTCGTACGTGTGCTTGGTCACCACCTTCCGTAACAAGAGCACGTCTCCGTACAGCAGGTTGGTCATCCATTGGACTTTATCCTCTGTGAATTGATCCATGATCTGGCTCTTGTATTGTTCGAGGAACTTGTCTCGGAACTCCAACCAGGGGACCTCGGTGGCGTCGCCAAATTTGTCCTCCCAAAAATCTTTGCCTTCGCGGATGGTCATCGCCGTGTTTGGCCTGTCTTCCCATGCCTGGAATGGAAAAACACCACATATTTACACCTGCCCCTCGATCACTGAATGGCAAATTTGAAAAAACCATCCCAGCAGTCAGAATTAATCCAGTGACTGTTTGTAATAGTTAAAGGTAGAGTACATCATTTGCAGCAACCCAAAATGTAACTGACAAAATTATTGTTGAAAAGCATACTTGGATTAAAGATAGTAATGGCACTAAACTCCCTGTGAAATTATTCTTACTGGCATGATGTCATTTTGAAGAAAACAATAAAAGAAGGTCATTTCCAAAGATGAGTCTCTAGACGATTTTTTTTGGAAATTTCCATGTGTAGTTGGTTTTAATTCGGTGAAGCCTTGAACGAGTGCACGCAACCGTTGACACGACGCACACATACACGGTTGCTATAAGTCGTTGGTTCAGTGCGTGACATCGCGTAGCTGCAATCGACTGAATGAGAACGTCTCCCAAACGCTGATTTCGGGCGCAATTCAAAACATGACTGGGCAACTTCCAAATTGAAATTGAGTTCCTAGAATATTGTTTTCTCGGCATATACAGCATTCACTGAGCTAAAACTTCATCAGGTAAGTTGTTAAGCACCCTTCTTTAGATTTTGAGCACTTTCGTTGCTTCAAACGAATAAAATGCACAAATGACAAATGATGTACTCTATGTACCTTTAACATGTTTAAGTGCTCCCTGCCTACATGTACATAAATCAGGATTGACTGGCTGTGACTGTTTGTATACCTTGATAAACCTCTGCCTTAATTGACTGAAGGTGTTTGATAAGCCAGCTGTACCAGTACAGGTACCTACTAGTTACCTGCTTTTGTCTGTTGATGGGGTTTGACTCGTCACAGTGTCTACCAAAAATATGATCTGATGGTTGTTGACTATAGCCTGTGTAATTTTGACTCTCTGTGACTGCTCAGACAGTAGGACAATTTGAATTCTAATTCATAGTATATCTGTAACTCATCAGGGCCATGTCACACCAGGTAATTTACTGGCAAAGTGTTCCAGAAATTCGATCTTCAAGAAGCAAGCAACATGCAAAATGTAATTCCCTGTAAAAATATGAGGAATTTCTGTATATCTATAATTTTTAAATACTGTAGGGTATACTGTGTCATACCTGCATGTAAAATCAGTGTTTACATGTATGGCTTTACAATAGAGGACAGACACACAAAGGGAGAACAAAAGATCCTTTCAGTCCTCGAGCACTGGGTCTTTTGTTGAAAACAGTCCTCGATCTTACGGTTATGTGCTTAGTCTATGGGAGAGTGTTATATTACAGAGACAAATTTGGAAACACAAAGCATTGTCCTCGGGCGTATCGAAATTTATGACTGTGTGGTCACTAATGTGTGGCTCGATAAAGCTCAACCCATCCAGACAGCCTAATGATAAAAGTCCCAACAAATAATACTGGAGTCTCATATAGCGCACGTATCTACCACCAATTAGGTACTCAAGGTGCTGGAAATTATGTCACTTATTAAAGAAATGTGAATAACATTTATGAGAAATATGAGACCCATTGTGTAGCACCTTTAAGGGTTTACAAGGTGCTGCGGCGCATTATTGCAGCCACTGCCAGAAACACCGGGGCAAATAGCGATAAGTGTTACTGGGTTCTTTAACGTGCATTACACAACACACGGGACCTACAGCTTTACGTCCCATCCGAAGGACGAAGCAATTATGGTAAAGTGCCTTGCTCAAGAGCACAAGCACCATGTTCCCATGGTCAGGATATGAACCCATGTACCACGGCACACGAGTCGAACACCGTAACCATTGGACCACAGCACCCCACAAAAAGTTACAAGTATCATAACAGCTTGTTATCATTTTCAATCCTGAATTTTAAAGAACTTTAGTGCGATCGCTTACTGATGGAAAACTCACTGCTGTCACTAAACTTTGCTGAGAGAAGACAAGAAACAGAATTATTTTTTGGACAGGCCCGTACCTGAGCTGTTTCGTCTTCGTCGCCCTGACCCTCCTGGTTCTCTGCTGCCTCGTCCGTTATTATGGCAAGAGCTGTGCGGATGGAAGTCAGCAGGACCGGGTAATTGTCCGCTTTCTGTTGGTCGTTTTCAAAGAACATCCAGTTCAGCTTGGCAACCATTAGCTTCCTGTGAAAATTACACAAAGGACTAATGGGTTACTTGGATGGATGGAGGATCAATTCTTCCAGTGTGACATTTTATTCTCTTGAAGAGACAGGGGTGCGGTTTTGACGCATTTGTTATCAAAACACCGCCAGACGGGATCGTTCGGGTGGGAACAGAGTTGGAATTTGAAAAAAGATTAAGTTGTCTTTCTTCCTTTTTTCTTAGTGAAATCTCCCCCTTTTATTTTTTTTTTTATATTTAATTTTTTAAATGCTACTGAGTCTTTTGCTTGGGACCATAGTGTGGTTTGGGTTATATCTATACTTCTCCTCTATTGTCTTTTTTGCAGTTCTTGGGTTTTTTTTCTCTGGTTGGGACTGGTTTTTTTTTCTTATCCAATGACTGTTAGGTGGTGTTTTCTTTTTTCTTTTTCTTTTTTGCTTGTGTATGTTTTATATAAATTTTTCTATATATATATATATATATATTTGTGTATGGTTTATATTAATTTCTCTATATATATTTCTATATATGATTTTTAAGCACTTTGATGTGGGGCAACAGGTCCGCGGACCATAGTATTTTTACTTTTGCTGCCCCTGGCCCATCTCTGTGTTTGTAATTTTGGTCGAATAAATAATAATAATAATATTAAAAAAATGTGGGAAACTAGTGCGCATGCACTACATGAAATTCTGCAGGCAAAAGTGGTCGATCTTCGGTCACATGTGTACTACGTACGACAAAATTGCTGTCATTAAGTTGCAAAAAACTCTGAAATTTCAGAGTTTGGTTTAGAGCTAAAATGCCAAGTATTGCACGCACGCTACATACATGTAGATAAGATGAAAACAGGTGTGCGCATGACATGACCGCTACAAGATTCCCAAGACATGGTTGATATAGCAGTACGTTCGTGGGCGATACATAAGGCTTTGTTAACGCCCTCTTTCGGTGGGGTGATCGCGTATCCAATATACAACAGCTTGACACACGACTAGGCTCTTCAGTACTGAATTCTCAAAAATTAAGGGAACAAATGTGTGCTTAGGAGGTGTTAAACACTATGTTTAAGACTGGTTGGAGTCTGGGTGCTGATAATTACCCTCGGGCGATCAGCATTCCAGACTCCAACCAGTCTTAAAGCTATAGTCCATCATTTGCAGCCATCCGAAAAGTAACTGGCGTAATTATTGTTGAAAAACATACTTGGCTGAAAGATAGTCAGGGGACTAAGCTCCCTGTGAAATTATTCTTTCTGGCAAGCTGTCATTTTGAAGTAATCAATGAAAGAAGGCCTTTCCAACGGTGCGTCGAAAATTTGAATTAGTATAGTTCGTTTTGATATTTGGCGAAGCGCGCGCAAGCACTGGCACGACGCACAGGCGCGCAAGGTTGCTATAATTCGTCGGATCAGTGCGCGACATCGTGTATAGCTGCAATCGGCTCAGTGAGAATGCGTCTGGGACGCTGAATTCAGGCCCAATTTAAAACATGATTCAGCAACTTTTGATTTGAAGTTGAGATCCTAGAATGCTGTTTTCTCGGAATATACAGCCGAAGCTGAGCTGAAACTTCATCAGGTTAGTTGTTCAGTATCCTTCATTAGATTTTGAACACTTTTGTTGCTTCAAACGAACAAAATGCATAAATTACAAATGATAGACTATATCTTTAAACATAGTGTTTAATTTTCGGTCAAAAACTCAAAACTGTTCAGTCCAAAAGTCAAAACAAGTCAAAAATTGAAATTTTCCAACGATTTTTTCAACAATTTTACTTTCTGTTTTTCGAAACACCCCTCTAGCTACAATATATATGGAATGTCCAGCTCGCGAGTAAGACGTAAGCAATTCCTTTTATGTAGATTGGTGCGCGCGTCGCACATACTGCGCAATGACGCGCAGATGCAGCAGTGGCGAGTGCGTTGTGAATTTAGGACTATGAAATACTGACTGACTAGTAGTGTTGCACATGTACGTGAGGATTGTGAACGTTCAACCAATAAAACGGTAAAAGGCACTGGATTTCATAGGAGTCCAAATTTCATGTGACACTGGAAAAGTGTTTAAGACCAGCCAGCCATGTCTTTAACATCCATTTAAGACCGGCCACGTGACGGGCTCTCGACCAATGGGAATGGGTAAACTGTCTTAGGTATTTATGAATAATGGTTAACCCTAACCCCCTAGGCCCTTGTTGCTTACAACCATCCTCAATCCTCCAAAATCCTCCAAAATTTTTCAACTCCGCCTAAATTTTTCAAAATTGTCAGACAGTCCTGCCTCAAAATGCATTCATCCTCAATCCTCCAAAATCCTCCTCATCCCAAAACTTTGCACTCGTGTTTAAATGAAAGATAACCAACGCCAAATCCTTTAAAATCATCAGACAGTCCTGCCTCAAAATGCATTCATCCTCAATCCTCCAAAATCCTCTTGTGCTTCATTCACCATTCATCCTCAATCCTCCAAAATCCTCATGTGCTTCAATCACCATTCATCCTCAATCCTCCAGAATCCTCATTTGATTCAATCACCATTCATCCTCAATCCTCTAGAATCCTCCAAAACCGCCAGGAGGATTTTGGAGGAGTGAGGTGGGTTTTAATGGCTATAAACTTCTTTCACCAGGGAAAAAAACCAATAACTCTTGATTCAGACTTACATGGAAAATGACAGGGTGGGCTCCAAGTCCACAAAACTCTGCCGGGTGACAGGGAAGATGGGCGTGTCCGAGATGTAAGCCAACGAGACTTCATCGTCACAATGTTGGTCCTTAGTGGAGGTGGTGCTCATGATGATCACAACAGCCTACGGTCAGGAATGAAAAGATGCCTCAAGAATAAAGAATTGTATGGAGTGCTAGTTTGCACAAGTAGGAAAATCATCCGCATGTATGATAGTCAGTCCTTCTGATTTGAAAATCACAGGCGTGTGGAAAAAGGCACACCTGGATTTTTCTAGGCGTGTGATTTTTCTAGCAGTGTGATTTTTCTAGGCGTGCGATTCTGTGATCCAAACTGGGACTGAAAAATCTGTTATTTATTTTATAATATTCATCTTGGTTTACAGTAAAGTCATTTCAAGAGCTCACTGAAGTATAATAATGCTGTAAATGTATGCCGAGGTGTGCGGTGCAGAGGGATTCAGGCGTGGGATTATTTGTACTTCTCAGGAAGCTTTTAGGCGTACGATGGCGTGGGGGTGTTATCGCACGCCTCAAATCAAAAGGACTGGATAGTAGCATTTCTCGTGTAATGTGCGGTAACTTAAACCAATGTATGAGATCTTAAATTATTCAGTTTTTATTTCATCTTTTTAAACATGTAACAAACCGAGAAGAAAACTTTGCAATGTTGACAAACCTTTGAATCAATCAATCCTTTTCCATGAGTTGTCTCCCCATTCCATACTGACAACTTGTCCGATTGCAATTTTTCTGCGAGAAAAAAATATAAAACCTCACGTTGGCATTCAATTTTGAACTTAATGTGTAGGACAATGCAAGGCTCAGTTTTAAGATCACTTGACAACGTCCCCCCAAAAAGTGTCCGTCTAACTATTTTTGAAATAACTACAAAAAGCCATGAAGTCAATTTTGAAAATGTTTGGTTGTGCAAATACTCCTTATCCTTGGCCTCAACCCCTATGAGTTTCATTTCATTTCAGTCGCGCATCACTGCACAATGGTCAACTGATCACAACAGCATTTTTGGTTCGTTCGTACCCCCTGCCCTGCAAACAGGACGCTAGGATGAGCTTCACAGAATCTTGTGAAGGAAGTGGCCTATGACCTATGTATAAAGCATCTGGCTGCAGCTGTTCAACACCGCAGTTAGACAATGTGCGCAAATGCTATCCAAAAACTTCCCATAGAAATGCGCACATTCCATACCGGATGTGATTTCTGTTTCATTGCAGCCCATGTCATGCATGTGGACAAAATTTTGAGCGTCGCATAATGCAATCCGACCGTTCGTGATTCGAAACGGAGCCTGACCAAGTGACTGGAATTGTAAATTTACAACACAGGTAAGTTTTACAGAATTTCCTACATTGTTACACTTTTCAAGGAAAAAAAAACATCTCTAAACTGTAATAAAAGAGTAGTGAATCAGTCTTAACGGCCGTTTCAAACCTTGCAGAGTCATGACCGTGATGACGCGCAGGTCACTGGTCACGCAAAATCCAACCAATCAGAGCGTGAATTCATCAGAGTATCCCAGCGTCCTGTTTGCAGGGCGGGGGGTACGAGCAAACATTTTTGGACACTGCGCCAATTTCCTTGCCTTGATCAATTTCAGTGCTGTGTTATGTAAGCTGTGTAAAATCCTGGATGTTGTGAAAAAAAGCTGATGTGGTTTAGGATTGGAATCATTTGCCCTTGATCATTAAACTGAGGTCTTGCCATGATGACTGGTAGCCGGGCAAATGATTGCAATCCCAACCGCAGCCATTTTCACAACAGGAAGGATGTTACACAGCATATATAACACAGCACTGGAATTCATTAAGACAAGGAACTTGGTCACAGGGTCAAAAAATGTTGTTGTGATCAATCCTGTCAATTGACAATTGTGTAGTGATGCGCGACAGAAATTAAATGAAACTCATAGGGGTTGAGGCCAAGGCTTAGGAGTATCTGCACAATGAAACAATTTCAAATTTTGACTTCATGGTTATTGTTACATGTATTTCAAAACTAGTCGGACAGACACTTTTTTGGGGGACATACTTTAGTACTAACTATCGTTTTAGAAAAGAAATTTTGTGAGACCATGGCAGAGTTACAAGACCAGAGCAAAAGTACATAATGAGAAAAGCACACACTTGAACATTGGACAGCAAAATTATTGGAGTAAATTATATTCAACAACAACATGTTTCGATGAATGGTATTAAAATGGGGAAAAAAACCATAATTGCAGGAAATATGTACATGTACATGGGACTTAAAACATAAAAATAGATAATGAGTAGTAGTGGAAAAACCGCTTTTGAGATCTAGTGGTCTAGTTTCATCACACCAGTCTAGTTTCGTCACAAAAACCATTACACCGATGCTAATCACTTGATTCGGTTAATTAAATGCCCAACGGTCTATATACTGTTTCAAGTATTGCAAACTGATATTTTTTTTATCACTTGACACAATATTCATAAAAGTTTATCAGTAAACTTTACTATGCAAGTATTAATAAAAACCATCAAGAGCAATTTATATACCTCACAAACACAACCTCAGACTGGAACTTGAGCGTGGATAAACATGCAAAATTACTACCTGACTACTGACGTTTTTTTTACTCACCATTCGGCTAATCAATACCAAAAAAAAAAAAAATGTATCAAATTGCTATAGTTGCAAGCATGTCTCCTGTGAAATTTGAGACCTTAAATCCAATTTTTAGGCAAGTTAAAGGCAGTTCGAAAAACATCCACGTCGTTCACCATGCACTAGAAACGTTCGTATGATTCACAAAGTATTCTGGGTAAAATGTAGGAAGTGCCTTGCAGCTCAGTTCGGGCAAGGACCATTAGTCGACTAGTGGTTGGTTTCTGACGTACCTTACGCCTGCGCACTAATGGCAGCGTGCGAACGTCTCTAGTCAAGTCAAATGCTGGTAAAAATGTCATCACAAAACTTGTGGGTCCTGTCCTGCACGTTATGAATGCGCGCTGCTATTGGTAACCAGCGATACAACCATGCCCAGTCATGCCAGTAGGCTGGTTCCAAATAGTCGACTAGCGTAGTCAACCATCGTCGACTAGACAGAGTTTGGGCCAACTTTTGTCGAGTTATAGGTATGGTTAACCATTGGTCATGTTGGTCAACAATAGTCCTTGCGCGAGCTTGCCCTATGTTGTTTTCTAATCGATGGCCAAAAGAACATAGCGCCCTCTGTTGGAAACGCACACGAGTGCTACGGTGTGAAGATCAATAAGAGGGCGGTGTTTTTTTTATCTGCACGATGAGTATGAAAATGTTATAGGTGAGGAGTCTTTTTGTTATAAACATAAACTGATATCAACAATGCATTGTGGTGCACATCAACGTAATGTATCAGGTTTGGATTTCAAATTCTCTGCAAAATTAGAATTAAAAGCTGAATTTTCGATGATGCAATGCTCACAACAGCAACTTAGCAAGGCAGAAGTTTTGGGGGAACGTTGAGAAACCTACTGTAACAAAACCACTTTCATTTTTTTGTTGCTCATTTCAAATTTAAAAGAAAAAAAATATTAACCTTTTCTTACAAACATCCTAGTTATTGATGTAGACAAATTGGCAATCTTACTTGAAAGATAGTCTTTGAAATCTTCATCCTCATTGTTGTAGATGAAATACACATCGCTGCAGTACACCATGATGACGTCGTTCACACTTCGCCGATGAAAAAAGGACTGTTTCTTTTCTGCTACTACGTGTACTTGCTGCCAAATTCTTATTGTAGGCACTTTTATCTGTTAAAATATATATTAAAACAAATAGAACAACCATTTTTCAAGTATTGCACTAAGTTAAATGATAAAAGGGAAAATTAGAAAGCACTCAGAGAGCGCAAACCTCCACCAAGGCTGAACAATTCCCCGCCATAAGTAGGGCCTACACCCAAAAGAAATACTCACATAAATGGTGAAGAATCCTCAAAAAGAATCCTGGATCCAGACCCAGATGACTTCCAAAATCTAATCGATTTGTAGTTTTACCAAGGACCACCCCGAGAAAATGTTCACGTAAGTCCGTCCATTAACTCTTGTTACCAGACAAACCAACCCACCAATGCCGATGAAAACATAATCTCCTTGGCAGAGGTTAAAAAAAATGCAGAATAACCCAATACAAACTTTCCTTGCATTTAACCTACATGTAGGGCCCTAAAATGACAATCAGTCACTACAAGGACTACTTAGGATGGGACGCCGTATCACGTTTCTCGTTCGGAATAGAGATTGCCCTCTAACCTTCCCGAATTGTCCTGTCTTTTGTGTTGTAGGCTATAACTCAACCTTTTCAACTTGATATAAACAAATCCAACGGGGTGTGGTTTATTCTGTGTACGATGCCTGTGAAAATAGACATGCTCGGAGTGTGCGAAGGGAGGTGGACTCCCTATTATCGCGGTATGCGGGAAGTGGTTTTTAATTATTTTTTCATAGTTAATGTTTGACCAAAACATCCCTTGAATAAAGTCTGAAATTTTCCCTGTAACCATGGTAACGTTCAAGTTGTTTAAAGACTATGCCTGCAGGATGATTTCTTAAGACCCTGCCCCTCCCCGAAAGGAGAACAAAAATCACTGAGACAAGTCTACTGATTGGCGATTGGGGGCACCATTCACTTTGCATGGGGTGCCGTTTCATTGTTTTAACGCACTGTCCTTTTTTTGATCCCGTAAAAGTTTTTACAATTTCGCGGTAGAAATATGAGGGGAGGGGAAATTTGCAAGTTTTGGAAAACGTTAATATTTATTGAAAATTGTTAAAAGTCCCGAAAGACACAACATTTCTTAATCGTCCTTTTTAATACAACTCGGCAGAAAGTCCTTAATGCCTGGTGAACTGGATAAAAATCGCCACTTTAAAGAGTTTTGGCAATGCAAAAAGAGAAATTTCCCATGCCGCGATAATAGGGGTGCCGCAATAATTACTAGGGAGTCAGACTATATACCTGAATAGTAAAATTTAAAATGTCAAATTTAGCAAAATAGCAAAAAATAGCAGCATGACTGAGCAGGGAAAATGTTGACGTAGGCCTATTTATTTTACATGGAAACACTTACAAAGTTACAAGTGATGGTCAGATATGGGAATATTTCCCTAAAATCACTGGAAACAACACTGGCCCTAAACATTTTGTACTGATCACAATCCCACCCCACCCCAACTAAAAAACTCATTTTAGCCCCGCCCACTTGCCAGTAGCGTACATGTATCGCATGCATCCTGCCCGCATGATCGCAAGCACCTCGCCGTGCACGTACGTACATGTACATGTACGTACATGTACGTACCGAGCATGTATACAGCTCTATGGTACGTACAAATGTGCCAAGGCACTGTACTGCAAGCACAGCATATGCATAGGTTCTCGATCTCAAGGACAAAATTCATACTCACGTTGTCGATGGAATCCACAATCACACCTCCATGCTTTCCGGTGATGATATTAGAATTGAACTGAAAGTGCAACATAAACCTACCATGGAAAAATCCTAAGTTTGTTTTTGTACATGATTTGCGTACGTGACAATCCGTCAGTAGTAAGAATGGTATGGTACCTTGTGTACATTGACTACGACAAGTTAGCAATATACGAAGAAATGAAGGAAATCGGTGCGTGTAACCAGACTCTGCAAAAGCATGATTGACAACTGCATTATTTCTATGCGGTGAATGTCATGCATGCGCATGTAGGCGTGGCTGCACGGGTCACTACCGGATATCGGAGTCGAAGCACTAAACATCACACTTCCATTATCTCTGGTGTTAAAGTTTCGTGATTAAAATTTAATCCCCTGTCACCTGTCGAAATTGAGGTAAGTGAACTTGTGCTTTGCTTTGTTCTCATTGTGCATGGATAAATGTGGCAATAGTGAGCGATGGATCTTGTTTGCGAAACTGTATTGGCGCAGGACAAAAGTTTGCGCAAATTTCGGCTAGTATCATTGCTAGATTGCTAATGCTAGTCTAAAAAATGTATACAGTTTTATGATCACATATCCACAGAAATCATGATAAACATCAACATGCATGCGCAAAAATGAGTCACAATTTCCATCACCACATAGTGATGAAGTGGACTGGAGGTCCATTCTTTCCACATTTTCCTGGGAAAGAATGTATCCATACATCACTTTATTGATTGTGTACTACAAGAAAGTCGGGAATAGTTTCAAAGTGTTTTCTGACAAAATTGGAAATGTTTCTCACTCCAGCCCCAGATTTATGTCTCTTCAACATTTTTGCAATGACTGACGTTCAATGAAGACTATGTCAAGTGGCGTCAGGATGCAAAATTCTTTCATAAATTAGAATATCAAAGATTGTGTACACGAACGAAGTACTATAGAGTTGGCCTGCTTTTTTTGGCGGAAATAAATGTTGCAACCTGATGACGCCACTTTTGTTTATATATATCATCTCAATTAAGGTCATTCATTGCAAAAATGATGATAAGACATGAATCTGGGACTGAGAAAAATTTCCAATTGTGTTAGGAAATTTATACTCGATTTATAAAATCGTGCATACAAAGTTTTACATGAGAAATAGGCCTAGTGTGATATAAATGGAGTTAAAATATGAAACGTGTCAATAAGTAAATTTCATTTTTATGGCTTTTATTTATAAATATGCAAAATATAGTGCATGGATAACACTGGCAAATGCTAATTTGTGAGCGTGCTGTATCATCAAGATTATTCTCTGAGTATAAAATGTTTAGGATGTTTTTATTCTTCAGTTCATTGAACATTAAAGTATATTGTGAACTTGTTTGAAATGTGAAATATTGGGGGGGTTTTACTTTATTTTTTAATGATTTTTTGACTTTAAGATTGCAGTGGTTAAATTGATAAAGTTTTAACAAAGTTTCCTTCCCCATTTTGTTAAATAAAAAGCTTGCTGAAAATTAATTGATTTGGAAGAGGCACATGTACATAATACATTAACAAATAACATCACAAATTTAGTTCACAATTGGTTGGAGGAAAGAATGTTGCAACCTGACGCCACTTTCTTCTTCATTATGTATCATCTCAATGAAGGTCAGTCATTCCAAAAATGTCGAAAAGACATGAATTTGGAACTGAGAAACATTTCCAATTTTGTTAAGAAATACTAAAAGAACTTTCTTGACTCTCCATGGACTTTGTACACAACTGCTGAAGTGGCGTCTGGATATATTTCATTCTTTCTGGTTGGAGAGACATACATACAAAGAGACAAATGATTTTTTTTTGGTGGTTATTCTTGAGTAAACAACTCAACAATATTTTAAGCTGAATCAAATTTCCTTCTGGCAATAAAATAAAAATGGTTGCGTCATTTCTGTCCTTTCTGTGGCAACCAGGTTTTGGAAAAATCTACTCATCAAACAACCCTATTGGCCAGAGATAGAAAAAAAGTGGAAAATTTCTAAAAGATTGGAAAAAAAAGTACATACAAAGAGACAAATGCATTTTTCTTGTGGTTATTCTTGTGTAAACAACTCAACAATATTTTAAGCTGAATCAAATTTTCTTCTGGCAATAAAATAAAAATGGTTGCGTCATTTCTGTCCTTTCTGTGACAATCAGGTTTTGGAAAAATCTACTCATCAATCAACCCTATTGGCCAGAGATAGAAAAAAAGTGGAAAATTTCTAAAAGATTGGAAAAAAGTACATACAAAGAGACAAATGCATTTTTCTTGTGGTTATTCTTGTGTAAACAACCCAACAATATTTTAAGCTGAATCAAATTTCCTTCTGGCAATAAAATAAAAATGGTTGCGTCATTTCTGTCCTTTCTATGGCAACCAGTTTTGGAAAAATCTACTCCTCAATCGACCCTACTGGGCGGAGATAAAGAAAAAGTGGAAAATTTCTAAAAGATTGGAAAAAGGTACCTACAAAGAGACAAATGCATTTTTTGTGTGGTTATTGGTTATTCTTGTGTAAACAACTCAACAATATTTTAAGCTGAATCAAATTTCCTTCTGGCAATAAAATAAAAATGGTTGCGTCATTTCTGTCCTTTCTGTGGCAACCAGGTTTTGGAAAAATCTACTCATCAATCGACCCTATTGGCCAGAGATAGAAAAAAAGTGGAAAATTTCTAAAAGATTGGAAAAAAAAGTACATACAAAGAGACAAATGCATTTTTCTTGTGGTTATTCTTGTGTAAACAACTCAACAATATTTTAAGCTGAATCAAATTTTCTTCTGGCAATAAAATAAAAATGGTTGCGTCATTTCTGTCCTTTCTGTGACAATCAGGTTTTGGAAAAATCTACTCCTCAATCGACCCTACTGGCCAGAGAAAGAGAAAAAGTGGAAAATTTCTAAAAGATTTGAAAAAGGTGAACTATGACTCATTGAAGAAGGGCAATTTCCATTTTAGCGTTGATTACAAAAATATTATGTCATCCCCAGGAACAGAAGCAAATGTGTACGATGAGTCAGTTTACCCTTAAAGATGTATACCAGTACGGTGAATACCGGTAGGGGAGACGGGGGTTAGTTGGAACGATTTTCACAAAAACCTATCCATAACACAAACGGGTTTTCTTCAAGAAACAACAACTATGCCAATTTATTCATACACATGTGGGTTGCAAATGTAGCATATAAAATTCTCAGAATTGTTGATGGTTTTTTAAAAAATCCATCTTGATCACAACTACGACATGCGTTCCAACTAACCCCTCCTATGGGGTTAGTTGGAACATGGTATGGGGTAAGTTGGAACTTGGTATGCTGTTAATCTGAAAGTATACTACAATTACTTAAAAACTGCATTTATATTAGAGTTTCAAGTAAAATAATTGTTCCAAGCACTGGTGATGCTCCTAACATTTTTTTTAATTAACAAACTGGCAAGAAATGGCACAAACAGCACCAAGACAAAAAAACACAGGAAAATTGCGAGGCAAGAGTCAGCTACAAGCCTGATCATAAAAATAAAACATCAAAACGGGAAATTTAACTCCCCAAAAATAACATGAAAAGCTTGCATAAAATTGTGACCTGTCTATGTGCTTTCAAAATTGTTTGCCAAGTCAGAATATTTCCTCAATTATCATCATTATGTTCCAACTAGCCCCCATCAAAATGTTCCAACTATAGCCCCAGTGACCCATGTGACATTTGTTTGCTCACTCTACAGGGGCTCCAATAACATATCTTTTTAACCTTATTTTGTAGCTTAGTACTGGAGCATATAATACCCCCAAACTAGTCACTGTTATCTATAAACATCATTAAGAAAGTACACATTTTTTGAATGGTGAAAAAATTACTCAAAAGGTGAAAAAAACAAACTTATCTTTCCCGCTTGAGCACTATTGTTGCAGTGTTGCTGCAGGCAATATGGTGGATGGCTGTTGCTAAGGGACATCTCTTGAGGGCAACATTTTATAAAATTTAATTAAGATGATCAAGAAAAATTCATTGTTTCAACTAACCCCGTGTTCCAACTAACCCCCATCTCCCCTACTGGTACATTTGATTTTCGTGAATTTGTTTTGTTTGAAAAAACAAATTTGCTCAAAATCTTAAGTAGGGCACATATTGCACAACACCAGTTACAGTTTTTAGCTTGACAAAATAGAGAAAACATTTGCAAAATTTTTTGGATTCTGTGGCTTACACGCACAAAAAGTGTGATACTTTGTATATTTTATTTAATTGATTGATTTCCTTTTTTTGGTTTTATTTTTGATTTATTAATTATTTATTTACATATTTAATAATTTTTTTACGTTTGTTTTTTATGTTTTGTTTGTTTAATTGTTTTGTTTTTTTATTTTATTTATCTTTTTATTTTTCATTTTTGTATTTTTCATTTTTGTTTTTATTTGTATTTATTTATTTATTTATTTATTTATTTATTTTTTGGGAGGGGGACGACTTTGTACTGTAGCATCATGCAGCCCAAAATGGTGTTTATCGTGTTTCCTGTTGTCAAATAGGGTTTAAAAAAATCAGTAGTAACTAGGAAGTTCTCAGTATAAATTTGTGTAAATTTAAACAAAACTTTACAAGTGCATACAACTACATTGTAATGCCTTAAGAAATATTAACACATTTGCACCCTTTAATGCATGCACTGCATACTGTTTACTGGACTTTGATCGAACACCAGAAAGTTTGTGCAGTGGCCCTGAAATTCCAAAATCTTTATCAACTTCTTTCTTTCTTTTTCAATGAAGGTTGGTACGTGCCCAAACTGACAAAACATAAACCACAAATCCTGTGTGACGTGTCTGGTTGAACTGGGTGTGTGAATTGCAAATATTGTACACAGATAAGTTAATTTTCACACGGTCAGGACTGTGTGGGTCTGGGTCAGCAAAAAAAGGGAAATACGTACCCACAATTTCAGCTGGGAATCTGTTCAGTCTATGTGCATGAAAGGAAAAGTACCGACTGTGTACATGTACGTAATGTTTGCCTGACTCATTTATCGCAGCTGAAGGAAATTTCCAGTTGAATTGTAATTCTGTAAGTAGGTGAATACATGGTGTACCAGTACTATTAATGGTCTGGTGAACTTGAAGTGGTCATTAAATGCATGGTTTATCTTGGTAATCAGTTACATCTACACTGTATTTGCATGGCTCAAGTCATAACGGCTTTTGCTCTTGGGTACATGTACATGATGTACGGTACAACACATACATGTATGTACCAGCAATTGTGGCACTATCGGCAATCAGCTTGCATTACAAGTTAAGATTAGATGTACATGTAGTCATGATAGTTTAAACAAATGTCTTAAATCAACTTTACATTCACACATTTCTACGGTATCTTATTTTTCTTGATCTCCCGGTAGATGCAAAGGGAAGCAAACAGCATGCTCTGTGTACCCACCTAAATCTATATTGATTACATTCATTTGGTTGCCATGGGAACAGCTGGTAGCAAGCACGGCCACGGACACAAGAAGAACAAGAAACGGCCACAGAGCGCGCCTGGCGATCTCGGCCCAAAGAGCCAAGATCCCGGTGAGAACTACCGGCCCTATTCCCACTCCGATCCGAAGACTGCAGATGCAGGAAATGGGAATAAGGTTCAGGAGAGGTCACAGCCGCAGGGTACCAGTGAAGTTCCAGTGAAGGATCAAAGCACTGACACTGGCAGCGGGAACCGGGGAACTGAGGAGAAGGCAGATCCAGTGAAAGACAGTGGAGACAACATGGAGAAGGGCTCATCAGAGACGGCCGGTAGGGCTCCAAGTCGGTCACTCAGCATGGAACCCAAGGACATCATGATCAGCTATAGTCATCAGGACAAAGATCAGATGAGACAAATTAAAGGTACGTGATGCAGGGGGTTTATAGTTTGCTATACTAATGGGGGAATGATGAATGTACTGTATTGTTAGTACTGATTGAATGCACACTATAACGTGATTAATGTATAGAACATGTAGAATGGACAGTTATTCATAATAGGAATTTGCGCCAGGGTGATCTAAAGTCAATATTGGGTTTTTCCCTTCACCGACATATTTTCTTCATAAACACTGATGATTCATAGTGCTTTCAGTTTTGTTTTAATTTTAATTTTAATTTTTGTTTAAGCTGACAGATGAAAAATACATTACTGCTATATTCCAGGACAATTTGACATGGATGACTTCAATTGAAACTGAGTTTTTACAACTGAAATGGTTTCTAATAAAAATCAGTGGTCGAAGACGTGGCCTGGATTTTTTTTTTTAGGAAGGAGTACATGTACATGTAGGCCGAAATTTCTGGTACTATAGTATGGTTGTAGAAACCACTTGCTGTTACACTTGATCATGTACATAGCAAAAGACGAAAGGTGTGGGGGGGGGAGTTGATTTCATCTTACGCTTGGGAGCACTACCACTGTACCAGTATATAGCTATCACTTTTCAAAAATGTGTGTGTTCATTTTTGTATATGTACAAATGTAGTTGTCGTGTTTTAGGCCCATGTTGGGATGGGGGGTGGGGGTGGGCTGGAAACGTTTTTCCTAATTTCCTTGTGATGACTGCATGTTCTAGTGTCTCATTGATGATTCATTCTACATGTAAATGTCAGAATTGTGAATTAAGGCAATATAGTCATTATAATATGCAACATATACCGGTACCGATTAAGTGCATTAGCCTAATGAAGACGAATCTATAGATCTTAATTGTTTAATGTACATGTACGTGAGCAAGCCCGTGCAGAGCTTTGCATTTGCAATGCAGTTTTCTATTTTGTGTTTGTGTAGCCTTCAGCTGGCTTACCATGCTTACCATGCTACTGATTGATCTGGCTTACTGATTGATCTGTACAGGCATATGACATTTGGATTAGAGTAAAATGCAGTCGGTAAATTTGCATTCATTTTTTGTGTGTCTGATCGCATACGCAGACAAGGTTTAAATTTAGCTAATTTGTCAAGCTTTCCCTTTTTGAAATTTGAACAAGTGAAGCAGCAGTACGAAAGCGGTATACATGTACATAGCAATTCATAAAAAGCAAAGATTCGTTACCAGTTCTTGTTCAAAATGTTAACCGTAACTCCCTAGGGGTTGTGCAAAATCGTATTGAAATTGGAGGATTCAGGACTGTTAGGGCTAAACTTGCACATGTTAAACTTACGTGAATGCTACTTGTTTGTGTAATGTAACATATGGTAGCTAGTTACAAACATACATGTTATTCTTCTTTCCTCAAGCATGTCAAGTGACAATGTTCATTCAGTGCTGAAATAATACATGTAAATTTATCAAAAATATTTGATCATCCACCAGAAATCCAAATAGTATTTTTCCTATTAAATATTCAAAGAAAAAATCTTCTAGCTGTTATTGGAAAAGTTGCGTGGTTTGACCATTGTCAAATGCTACATTTTGGTAGCCTAATTTACCGCACGCATGACTTGCGAGGTTCTGTGTGGAATATTAGCTCTAATTGCATCTTTAAAATGTTTCAAATATCAGCTTGTCAGCAACCTTGAAAAAATATGTTGACGCATACATACATATTCTCAATATCGTCAATTTTTTAATCGACGGGCGCACTTAATCCTGATTGACACCCATGCCCCATTTAATTTCTGACTGCCGCATTCATTTTAGGTTGGTACAGGCTGCATGTATAATTTACCAGCCTGTTGCGAATATTCAAAATATTTGATCGAATCCCAGTTTAAATACAATGTAATTGAATACTAAATTATTTTAATGCACAGCACTAATGAAATGGTTATCTTTTTGAAGAGCTTTTCATTGGGATCATAAAATTGGCTTGAAGCAGATGGCTTTTTGGGGCCAGCTTTTTAATATTTTTTACAATTAGAGTTTCATTATATACATGTAGTTATTCCTCCCTCTCTCGTTTTATTAACACAGAAATCAAAATCCATCAACTGAATGTTTTTAACAGTTAATACATGTAATAACTCCCTTAATTTGACATAACTATGTTTTGACTGGAGGTGATTGATATGGCAGCTGTACTGGTACCTACTAGTTGCGTCTTTTGTCAGTTAATAAGGGAATAAATGTGTGCTCCGGAGGTTTTTATCACTCGTTTAATACCGCTTAGAGCCGGAGGTGAGGGTAATTATCAGCACACAGACTCTAAGCGGTATTAAACAGAGTGATAAATACCGACCGAGCACATAGGCCTATTTATTCCCATTCATAAATACCTTATCCGTAAAAAATATCAAATAATTCGTTCAAAAAATCCCGATTTTGTTCAACAAGTTCACTTCATGCTTTTTGAAACATCCCTCTAGCAAAATAATGGAGTGTTCAGCTGGCGAGTAAGATGTAAACAACCCTTTTATGGAGATTGACGCGGGCGTAACATGTTCTGCGCGATGTCACGCAGAACGCACCTGGGGCGTTGCGTTTTGAATTTAGAACTATAAAATTCTGACTCGCTTGTATAGTGTTGCGCATGCCTACGTGAGGATTGTGAACGTTCAACCAATGAAACGGTAAGAGGCACTGGATTTTTAGGAGTCCACATTTTATTGTGACACTGGAAAAGTGTTTAAGACCAGCTAGCCATGTCTTTATCATCCGTTTAATACCGGCCACGTGACGGGCTCTCGACCAATAGGAATAGCTAAACTGTCTGAGGTACCGGGTATTTATGAATGGAATTTGAATAGTCACCAGGAAGGTTTTAACAGTAAGTTGTTTTCAGTCGTACACTGTCTGTAAGTCTTCAAATTAATGGAAGTTCTCAAATTACTGATAACTTTGATTTGGATTTGTGTAGATGGTTTGGAAAAGGCTGGCATCACCGTCTGGGTGGATGAGGTTGGGCTGAAAGCTGGGGTGGAATTCTTCAACAAAATTGGACAGGCCATCGTTGATGCCAAGGTACGTTGACGTCGAAGTTTGGGGGAAAAATATTTAAATCCATCTTTCAAACAAATTCAGAAAGACAAAATTCCACAGCAGAAACTAAATGTTATTTGACAAAATACCCACTATAGTGAGAAAGCGTATCCAACGTCTAGCCTCTTCTCTGGCAGATACAATGTATATATACCGGGTACTCCCAGAATATTTACTAGTGTCATCTTGGGTCCATTCTCATTCTCAGCGTCTGTAGTTGTCAAATTTGTCAAATATCTTCGCTTACTGAAGCAAATCCCATACTGCTTGAAGCCGCCATTTGTGTTGACAAAATAGTACCGAATGCGTACGCGCAACTGCTACACGTTCTGTTGACTGGTAAACAACTGTTAGTTTCTGCACTTTTGAAGGAGTGGGAACCAGCAAAAGCTCTGAGGACAATATAAAAAATTTTTTTTTTGTCATTTGGGTAATTTTACTGACATAATAATTGTTGTAGTCATCTGGGTACTCTTCATGAAAGCATATACATTGTAATATGCTGATTTATTTTTACTGCTGGAAGCCTGATATCAGTAATAATAATTGATATCATTTGTTTATGACCCCCAGCTGTTTCTGTCCTTACTGAGCACCAGGTCGGTCGTCTCCAAGTACTGCAAAGATGAGCTGGCCTTAGCCTACGTCTCCAGCAAACCCATCTTCCCATGTGCCTTGGAAGGTAGAGAAGACATGATCCCACTCATGGACTTCGGAATGTAAGTAACCCCCGACCCCCTCCCCCAACCCCCTCCCTTAACCCAACAGGAATGCATGTCCTCCCTCGGCCCCATCCATCCGTCACCGACCTCCACCAGCCCCCTCTCCCAAGCCCTACCAACTTTCCTCTACCTTTAACCCTAACTCCCTAATGTCTTTTACTAAGTACTGGACCAACTCCGCCAAAATCCATCAATCACTGCTTCCAATGCATGCTTTGCTTTAGGCCTTCTGGCCCTAGTCCATCATACTCCATCAATGTTAAGTCAAACCAGGCCTGCAGGACCAAGTCCCCCAAAATCCACCAAAATGGGGAATGGCTTTTGATGGAGTGGGGGAGGTTAGGGTTAAAACAGGTTCAGTCAATTGCAATATCGGCATGTTGCAAACATCGGATATAGTCGACAGGGATTACTCAGAGAAGATCGCAGTTTAGGAAACGGCCCACATTTCAGTGGATAGCTCAGTTGGTAGAGCGTCATTATGGTGTTCGAAGGTTTAAACTCCGCTCAAACCCCACTCTAATTAATGTCTAAATTATGAAACAAGGAAGAACATGCATACCGGAAGTGTGCCAAAAAAGAGTGCAACATTCAGAAAACAAATAATTAAAACTGTTTACTGTTTTTTTCTGCAATGAAATTACATGTATATTTAATCAAAGCCTGACTATATTTCTCAATCCACTCTTTTTTTACCATTCCATTTGGGTCCCTAGATCCAGAAATACAATCAATTAAGTGAAACGGTGTACATTTTAATGGGCCGCTCTCACCTGTGATGTCACCAATTTCAATGCCTGATCATGCCTATTCAATGCTTAACCCAGATTCAGCATGTCCAGGTGAGAGTGGCCCAAGTAAAATGTACACCCTTTCACTTACACGTAATTGATTGTATTTCTGGATCTAGGGACCCAAATGGAATGGGGAAAAAAGGAGTGGACTGAGAAATAGTCAGGCTTTAATTTAATACATAATGTCATATATGATTGAAGAAAACAAGATTAAACAGTTTTAATTACTTGTTTTCTGAATAGTGCACCTTTTTTGGCACACTCTGTCATGTCTGTATAACGATGAGTGTAGTTTGATACATTGAAATCTTTAAGGATTTTGAAAGAAACGAAGGGCTGAATCGTACACACTCTCCCCTCCCAAAACACCATGCTTCTCTCTAAACCTTCCCCTTCCCCAGACTTTCCTCCCCAAGTACCTGTAATTTCACGTTTGGATTCTTTAAAAGCTCTTCTTTTTTGGGGTGTGATCTTTCAATTTGCACTGTAGGCGTCTCCAGCTTGCTCCGGTGGAGTGGACGATGTTCACCGACACGCTGGCCATCAACCAATCCATGATGGAGCTCGTCAAGAAAATCCAGAGCAAGTTGACCGAGCTGAATCAAGCTGAGAAAAGTAAGCCCCAAAAAATATAAGACTGAACACCTTGGGCCCAATGTCACGAAGCTGCTTATTACTGGAAAACTGTTCGAATTTCATCCCAAGGACCAAATAGATAATATTACTATACCTCATACATATTCATGATCGAGAGCCGAACTATCACTGGTCAATTCACCATCACGTGCCAGATGTTATTCTTGCTGTTTACCAAACGCAAATTGTAAATACGCATGCGAAGTAGACTGTCGCATGGGTTACCCGTGCGACAGTCTACTACGCATGCGCTTTACAGAGCGATCGAGGAACTGTCGCACGGGTGCAGTACACACACGCGAACATCGCCCAGGAGAGCTGAGATGCATGGTTGCATGGTTCGCGTAAATGTTAATTTCCAGAGCTCAATGATGCCGTACTGGAGAAAATTTATAGACCGTGTAAAGATGTCTCCTGTACAAAAGAAAGTTGTACACATTGCAAACAACTGTATTTACAACTGTAGTAACTGTATTATATTGCAAACGAACCGAACTAGTAATTGAAGTTGAATTTTTGGTGAGCTGTACAAGTTTCCGAATTTTGTTTTAGGTGCATTATAATAAAACAGAATTTGAAAACTGAATATGTATGAGGTATAGTAAAACAAATATAACATGGTTTATTTCGGGTGGACAGTCGATATTAGCTCCCCTCGGTATTGGAAGTTGACAAACTAGTTCCCTCGGCTTCGCCTCGGGAACTAGTTTGTCAACTTCCAATACCTCGGGGAGCGAATATCGACTGTCCACCCTCTAACCATGTTATATTTGTATAATATTATTATCTATTTGGTCCTTGGGATGAAATTTGAACCATAGTAAAGAGGAATCTACACCCAAAGGAACTAAGCATAGTTTATGGGTTAGCATGGTTTTGCAAGAAATTTTGGGTTGTACACACTGGTGCATGCCCTCAGTAAGGATCCTGTGCTGTTAAAAGTCCACACAGAATTTTTGTGCGGTGTGTGGCACAAAATGGTGATTACACATGCATTTATGTGCATAATTTCATGGTTAGAGGAGCCATGAAACATATGGCTCAATAAATGCCTTAAGGAGCTTCAGATCCACAATATCAACAGCAGTTAAGTTGTTCAAATTGGAATCTAAAAAAAAAATTCCATGTTAGGATATCAGCACTGCATGTATTAAAATAATTAATTTAATTCATGTATAAATTCTATTCTTAGTCCATGTGTATTAAAATTATTCTTTATTAAGGTAAAATACAACATTTCCTTTTGCCATGTTTGCTGTAATTTTCAGAAATCATGGATTTTGGGTTTGTTATTTTATAGCAAATATTGATATTATTTTACAGTAATATTATAGCATTGACCTTTTTAAAGTTTTGTGTTCATACATTAGTAGATGTTGGAAAACCCAAGCAAAAAAGGAGAAAATTATCAATTTATAGATGTCATGGATTTGTCTGATCAGGGAACCGGACTAGCTGGTTTGCACCCATCCACAGATGTGAAACAAAATGTGGGATATAACTAAATTTGGTAAATTGGGGGCAGTATTTGAAAGAAAGTTGGTTTGTTTCCAACGGTGGTCTCCTGACCATCGTGGGAAATTGATACAAAAATTCCACTTTTCTTGAAAATGACAGCACACCAGGTGCCATGATTTCACCGGATGCTTGAGACTATTATTCACTAACAGTCAAGCAAGGTATTTTGTAATAATTTGGCACTTAAATTTGTTTTTTTGGTGTTTGCAAATGTTGTATATTACATTTAAATTGTGCGTTAATTTTAGTCTCTGATATTTGTTCCAAAGCTGATAAACGAGCCAAGTTTCAACGGCAGCGTTCCCATCTCAATCTTCACTCCAAACCGGCCTTCGATGTCAAGAAAGAGGTGGACTTCTGGGATAAGAACTTCAAGGGCCAATCCTCCGTAGATTGGGAGAAGTATGCCAACATTTACTTTAGGACTGTGACTGTATGTGATGCAATCAAGCTAAATCAGTCGTTTGTCGGGAACATTCATTTGGAGTTTCAGGCCAAAATAGGGCCACTTCATCACATCACTTCATCACATCTCTTGGTGTTCAAACTTTCATAATTTTTAACTAAAGATGGTATCAGCATGCGGTTTTCACAGCTGTAATGCTGAGATTGTGCTCTTTTCAAATCTGTAAAAAAGAAAGAAAATTTGCCAGGGTCGACAAACGACTCATTTAGTTTGATCGCACCACAAATGCTTAATACAGGCCGTGTTTGCATTGCACTTTCATCGTTAAACTCATCGAGATGATTTTTAATTTTCCATGTGAAGTCAAGTGCAAATAGCCTGGGAACCTTTCCTTTCGTTGCCTGAAAATTCTGAGTCCATTGCAGTGTCCTAGCCAGGCATTAAATATCGCTAGTACCCGCTACGCTTTCCAAAACAAGCGCTTCGCTTGAATCGCGCAGCTATGCTACAAATTTTGCTTGCGAAAAAAACATCTGTTTCCGTTTTTTTTGTATAAGTGCGGTGACTTCAAACATTGCACACTGGCCGTAAACACACTGAGAGAAGCTTTGAAATAAACCACAATCCAACCGCACTGTACATGACTAGTGAGATGGCTATTGTTTAGCTGTGGAGGTGCAATGTACATATAGGCCTATAATTACTCCCTGTCCAAAGTTCAGTATTGTATTGATTAAATTACACTGAGTTCAAATTTCCATTTAATAAATAGTTAAATAAATATTAGATGTTCTAGCGATTTGTTCTGCACTTAATATTGATAAACTAAAAATCTCAACTTTTGACAAAATATTGAGGAACTAATGGTTAAACTGCAGAAAGCATCCTTGAAACAATTTGCAAATTATGCACATGTTCTAAATTTTGAATACAGAAGAAACTTTATATAAGAGCACTGAAGAGTATGTATTTGAAACAATAAAAACAAATTCTCCTTATAATTTTTTAAAAACTTCTGCCAAAAAAATCAGGAAAAGTGGCCAGGAATTGCCTCAGATTGCACCACAGAGCATCTAGAATCCAAACTCCGGACCCCACGCCATAAAGGCTTCCGCTCTGCGCTCACATTAGTCCTCGGACCAAATTGCCCCTATGCTTTAATTACACCCTGGCTAGAACACTGGTCCAGTGGTTACTTATACTGGCCAAACTTTGCCCAGTGAAAGTTGCCGGGAAAGTGGACAGCGCAAGTTTGTAAAACGGGAAAGCTGTACATCCGGGTACAGTGTGAACATCCCACTACACAGTGCACACGCGCCTTGCACGTTTTCCTTGCCTTGTATTTATGTCGTATAGGAGTACCCCATAATGCCAATTAAATGGGCTACATCCGGCCTTTTGTGTAGACAAGATGCATGAAAAGACCTCCAGTGAATCAATAGATCTCTCTTATAGGACGCCATCTTTGTAGGAAAATTGCAACTGCATATTCAACGCCATCAGGTGCGTGTGCTCGCAGTGTAAAAAATGTTCTAAAACGCGTGCATGTTGCTCGAAATTTCTTTGAAATACGGTGCAGCCGAAGCACATCACGACAATTTGACGTCCAAAATGCAGTGACAATCTGTAGGAAGTGAGGCCATTTGACAGAAACCTATTGAATGGAATTTGTGCGTTCTGGGACCAGCTTTACTAGTCCTGCGGTTTTTTTGTTTTTTTGTTTTTGTTTTTTAGTGACCTCGTTCATGCTTTGCATTTTATAAGATTTTAGTCTTTGCATGGTGGAGTATCGGTATCATTTCGGTTTGCGGTAACACCATGTGGTAATAACTACTGCTCAGTAGATATTAGTTCTGAAAAGAACTTGTCCTGCTTATTATCAACTTTAGCTAAGTAGTTTGCATTTTAGTCACAGTGAGCAAAATTACTGAGGTGGAACCGTGCTAGCGCACATGTTGCACGTATTCTTCAAGTCGAGGCTTGCATGCATTTTGGTAACCATACATCAGTAATTATTGTTATTAGTAATTATTATTTCTGGTAATGAAACTAAGGATTCCTAGACACTGTGAACGCCCTAGACACTGTAGCTTGCATGCCTGAAGAAAACTGTAGAGGGAAGACATGAGAAAAAATTTTAGTTTTAGATGTAGGAAGAAAACCCCAGAAGACTATTCTGGGGAAAACCCTCTTGCAGGTAACTGATTAGTTTGTAGTACTCAAGAACACTGTGATGCGATACAGGTATGCTTTAACTTCAGGATTCAATTCTTTGCACTTACTTCATTGGTTCAGTGTTTGTTTCACGCAGATTTGAAGCTGTCTTCTTGGAGGAGTACAGCAGTCAATTGGACGAGATGTTTAAGAACGTTGATCAGCTGTGGCTCTTGTCTATTCTCAACAATGAAATGGATGAGGATTCCGATGGCATTGTCACAAAACAACACTACAACGGTAACTTCTCAGTTTAATTTTCATTTCCGTTTACGCTATTTCAGTTTACACTAATAGACCTTTATCATGTTGTGGCCCTTTGGATGTTTCCCATTCAAATCAACGTAACCAAAGCGAGGCTAGAAGGAAAAATAGTCTGGTTCCTTTTTGCACAACACACTTTATCATTCAGTACTGTTATTGGAGACAGGGAACATGACTGAAATGGTGGCAGCATGATAAAGTTCTATAAGTGTTTGTCTTGAAGATGCCACTTTTAAAAAGTCAGCATATCCTAAAGTTAATCACCCGCCCTATCAAGTTAAATGAGCATAACCACATGCATGGAACCCTCATAAGTAAACTCTCACATCCCCAGCCCAGCCATCACCACCATCCCCCGCAAACCCTGCCTCCCCCCTCCACCCCCCCCCATTCCCCTTAACAACAATCCCAAACCATGTTTAGATAAACCTTGTTCAAAGTGAAGTTAGGGATGGTGCCAAATACCCTGTGAAATTATTTCACCTGAAATGGTATCGTTCGGAAGAAAACAATCATTAAAGGTGGTTATTGAAAAGTGTGCCAGCGGGCACACATTTTTTTTCTTGTGTTAGCATAAGCGCAGGAGAATCCAGTTACAAGACCCAAAGAATTGCGAATATATCTTTTCTCCGTTTTCTCAAAACATCCACAGATTAGTTGTCGTGCACCCTACTTAGGATTTTGAACAATCTTGTTGCTTCAAACAAAAAATGAATAAAATGCAAATGATCTTATCTATCTTTAAAGTAATCTCTTGTCCTTTAAATTGATTCAGAGTTTTGCACGGTCAACGGTGAGAGATGCGAGTTTTGGCAGCGAGTTCAGGAACACGCCTTGGAGAGTTACACCATGAGGGAAGTCTTCAGTATGAACTCAACAGTCCGCATTGATGCTATCCAAAATCTCAGTAAGTTTGACGGGGGCCAGGTGCTATACAGCGTGATTGTCCCCTGCACGTCCTTCCACCTGCAAACTTGAATGGGAATGAAAGACTGCTGTTACATAATAGACTGTGTATTCAAAACCAATGAAAGCGAGACCAATGAAATTTTCACAAAAGTTATATGACTCATAAATACATGTACCTTAGACAGTGTACCCATTCCTATTGGTCGAGAGCCCAACACATGGATGGTTTTAAACGAGCCTTACACATGGCCAGTCCCTCCTAATTATCTTCACTTCAGCATGCGCAGTACTACCAATGAGTCTGTATTTCATAGTCCTAAATTCACACTAGCTACACCGGCACTGCTGCGTTCTGCGCCACTTTGCGCAATACGGGATGTGTGCACCAATCTCCATAATAAAGGAGCTATTTTAGTACTACACTCGCAGGGAACATACATGTACATCATAAACACAGCTAGAGGGGTAATTCACAAAACATGAAGTAAAATTGGTGAACAAAATCTTTGGAAATTTGTAATTTTTGACTTGTTTTTACCTTTTGACCGAAACATATTTATGAATGGAAATAAATATGTGCTTGGCCGGTATAAAACAAGTACGTTTAAAACCAGATAGGGGTCTGGTGGCAGATAATGACCCTCATATTGCAGATCAAGCTAAACGTACTTGTTTAAAACTGGCCAAGCACATATGCATTCCCTTATTATAATGTGCACATATGCATAGGCGCCTTTATCGCCCATTCCCTGCAATACACTCTTTCATTACCATGAAAAAGGATGTCAGACAAGCAATATCTTAGAGCTGTTGCAACACTTGGGCATGTTGGGACATTGCCATTGACATCCCCCGCCCAAAAATTATTGAGAGACATGTCCGCCACATAATCCCCCAAACGCCAAATTACAAGGCACACAGTCACTCCAGAAAGTGAGTACCTGGATAACTTTCTCCAAACCTGGGTCGTAAAAAGGCTCGGTCACCAAACTTCCCTGTCAGACATATATATCAAGACTCAAACATTTTGAATTGTGGCATCTTTCATTCACCCTGGCAGGCAAATTCCACAGTAGCTCAGTCCTGGAGGCCCTTCTGGATCTCTGCAGCGACAAGGACGAGAACGTGCGCGCCGTCGCTGCTCTGTCGTTGGCCCGCGTCGCCGACCCCCAAAACAAGCATGCCGTGAGTCGCATGATGAATCTGCTGAAGGATAAAGACCGTCTGGTTAGGGAGAGCGGCTGCCTGGCGCTGGGACACATCAAGGCTGAGGAGGCAGCACCTCAACTGGTCAACCTTTGGTAAGGCTGTGAATAATTCAATTTAACATTCCTATACTTATAACTTTCACAAACTGTCAAAAAAACTAACCCCTAGCCCTTTCAATAGATTTTGTACAGGCTGGTCACCAACTACCAACCTCTGGTCTGAACCGTATAACTGTCAAAGCCTGTTGAAGTGGTTGATAGATAGGGTGATCATGGTACAGCTTGTGCAGCAGCTATTTTGAAGGATGATGTCTTTCTTTGTTTGGCTGGAATGCATGAGCGAACCTTTTTGTGCCTTCATTGTTACTGAGCTAAATCGGTCATTGACAGGCACTCACCAGTGCTGACCCACCACATCTGTCAATGTCAATCAAGGCATGGTACCCTCAGTTAACATACCTACCACGGCCTGTCAATTGTTCCAATATGAGGCCAGTTTACAGACCTGTTCAAACCTGTCACCTGATTTTGACAGATTGGGTAACTGTCCAGATTGTCACTGAGAGACGAAGTGTAAGGAGTGTCATGGCCTAGCAGTTAAGAGCACCGGACTCATGCTCTGGTGTTTCAGAGGCAACGGTGGCACGAGTTCGAGCCCGGGTGGACACTTGTGCCCTTAGGCAAGGCACTTTATCATTATTGCTTCCTCCTTCGGATGGGACGTAAAGCCGTAGATCCTGTGTGTTTAGTAATGTGTTTAGTATGCTTGTGTGCCTTCAAAGACCTATTCTAAAAAAAAAAGAAGAAAAAAAAAAAAGACATGCACTCAACACCACTTTTTGTTAATTAACCTTTTTTTTTCACATCACTAGGCGTAATGATGCCATCTCCAATGTCCGAGAAGCGGCACAGGTTGCCCTGGAGAAGATAGGAGGAGAGGAGGCCACGAAAGCCATGCACATCACCAAAGTGCTGAGCGACGAAATCAAGAAGCTCTCAGAAGCACAGTAAAACAACTTGCGTGTATGCAATTTTTTTTGGTAAAATAAGGCACTTAGAAATGAATATGTCAATTTTTTGTCCTGGTAATGGAAATCAGTGGTCCCTAAAACGCACTGCAACTTGAAAGGCTAAGAAATCGTTAGGGTTCCGTGCACAAGTACCCCCTCAACGGTAAGAAAGGGAGAGTTGGGGGAGACCACTGGGAGAGACATTCGAACGCATTGCTGATGACACGTGACGCTCAAGCATGTCAAGTGAAGAGGCTATGGCTTTTGTGGACATTTAGAATAAAATCAGTCGTGCGTACTTTGCGCTTTAAACACGCGCCAAACAGTACACGCACACGGTGTGCCCCATTCACGGGGCTCTCAAAAGCGGTCAAAAAGCGCCCTCTCTGTTTGCTCACAGAGCCTATATGAAATTATGGAGATGGTTTTGTTCGTTATTGCCTGAGCGCGTTAAGCTCTGAATATGTCACTAAAGGTGAGTAGGCCATCAGCCTGGGGGTTTGGTCGGTATCAAATGAGGGGAATAATGTCATTGTGATTTTTGGCAAGGTGTGCACCCCTGTAGTTGGAAACTATGTGATAGCATTGCAGCGGTGGCAGTTTTTTGGGTGCTATCACTGGGTCTTTTTTTAAATGGCAGCCAAAACATGCTGGTTACCACATATAATTAATCTGATTCAAGCATATTGGCGGCCATTTTGAAAGAAAAAAAATTAAAAGTGATAACACCCAAAAAACTACCACCACTCACACTACAAAGCTATCACACATTTTCCAATTCAAGATATGTATACCTTGCCAAAAATCGCTATGAACATTGCTCTTTTCGATCGCATTTGATACCAGGGCCCAATTTTTGGACCGAAGCTGATAGCCTAGAGTACATTGTGGGAAATACCACAGCGAGCTTTGGAACGTCCCACTAAAGGTGGGCAGCTACCTCAGTAATCGCACAAAGTTGGTAACTCGGATCGATCAAGAGCAGACCATGAAGAAAACTGTGAGTTTTACAGATGGGAAAAAAATCTGTGAAGGATATTTCAGGGGGTGCCAGGGAATGAAAACAGGTCAGCGAGGTTGGAATTCGAACCTTGGCCATGTACATGGCAAGACCGACAATGTCATGGGTTGTTCCAGTAATTTTGGGAACAGTAATTTTTTGGTGTCCATGTTAGATCAGAAATAAGATTGTGTAACTTCAGGACACATTCTATAAAGATATAGTCCATCATTTGTAATTTGTGCATTTTGTTCGTTTGAAGCAACAAAAGTGTTCAAAATCTAATGAAGGATACTGAACAACTAACCTGATGAAGTTTCAGCTCAGCTTCAGCTGTATATTCCGAGAAAAACAGCATTCTAGGATCTCAATTTCAAATCAAAAGTTACTGAATCATGTTTTGAATTGTTTTGAATTGCAGCTATACGCGACGTCGCGCACTGATCCGACAAATTATAGCAACCTTGTGTGCGTCGTGCCAATGCTTGCGCGCGCTTCGCCGAATAACAAAACGAACTACTAATTTAAATTTTCCTACGGTGCGTCTTAAGACGCACCGTTGGAAAGGCCTTCTTTCGTTGATTACTTCAAAATGACAGCTTCCCAGAAAGAATAATTTCACAGGGAGTTTAGTTCCCTTACTATCTTTCAACCAAGTTTGTTTTTCAACAATAATTACGCCAGTTACTTTTCGGATGGCTGCAAATGATGGACTATAGCTTTAATGCCTTCTATCTCCAAGAGTGATTATATATCGTAGTACATTGTACCTGCCAAACAAGTAGACAATAGTGTAAAGTAAATTGTAATGATACTTGCAAGGCAAATTACACAGGTTAAGTGTAATAACAAGGACACAAAAAGGGTCAAACTTTTGGAACCCAAATTAGTGGAGAAACCCTCATGAGACCTGAGAAATTATGTCTTCTAATCATGCAAGAAAGTTGTCAAATTATTATCCATAAAAGCAATGTCACGTTGCCAGGGATACTGTTTTTGTAGTTTCCAATGTTTACACTCTGTATGCTAAATTTTGAATTTTTTAAAAATATATTTCTACATTTACATTCAATGACATTTTACAGCCGTAAAATCTGTACTCTGTGTAAAGAATTTAATAATGGGTTTACAAATGACTATTTTTGTACAAATGAATTTACTGTTATTCCGAACTTTTTAGTACTACAACTTTCTTGTTTTGCTAGATTTGTTTTTATTTGATAAGACTCAAGAGATAAACTGTGGTTTTTCGTGCTGTTTATGGGGAAAGAACAAAGTTGGTTGCATACAAAGTCTATGGAGAGCCAAGTGCATTTTGTAACAAAATTGGAAATGTTTCTCAGTCCCAAATTCATTGTCTTTTCAACATTTTTGCAATGACTGACCTTCATTGAGATATATACATGTATGATGCAAAATTCGTTCTGTTTATGGCACAAAAACGGCATGATTTTGTGCCTCTGATGGTGAGGTTGCGTCATGTTTTTTTTATCAAAAGATTACACGATAATGAGTGTAAATTAATATCTTTAAATGTTTTGTAATTTTTTGGTGAAGCAAAACGTACTTGTACTTAGATCGCTTGTCAGTTTGAAATGACGCCTCTTTATTCGAGCATTAACAGTGCATTGTTTTAATTTTGCTGTCAGATCGTCCAGAGAACTGAAGCTCATTCTGAATAGTGGGCGCAATTTCTGAATTGGTGCGCGCCATTTAAAACCACTTTTGAAAAAACTTTATAAAGGCCTGCATCAACAAGCAAGCACATTTAGTTGTTACATACAGGATATTATATTCTTTTAAATGTCGTGCGGAAAAGAAAATCGAAATGTTGAAAAAGCACAGGCCTGCCAACCTTAACCCAGTAAAAATGTGAATGTAATTGTATGTAGCATGATGTGGGTTGAATTTGGTTTGTCTCAAACGCTTGAATCTTGTTTGTTATTGTTTATGCATTATGTAATTCAAACATAGACTTTTAATGGTAATGTTAAGTTTATTTAGCATGTGGATTGATTATACAATACAAACAAGTGCGCACTACAGCTTGGGCCGGAGTCATGTCCACAAGTGAAATATTAACAAAGGTATTTGATGAAATTGTAGCCGACATTGCCATTATACTCATTGTTTTATCAATGCAGAGTTTTTCAAATTTCATGATTTATTTTCTTTTTTTTAATCCTGGAATTATCAGAGCGAATAGCCAAACATTTCAATTCTAAATGGACTGTTTATTTGTGGGCGAAATTGTTATTATTTGGGTTATAGTGGAAATTTGCTGAAGTATAAGCATAATTATGCAGTCTTGATTTCAAATTTACCCTTACAGATTGTCCTTTATTTAAACTAAAGTGTACTTTAGAAGGACATTCGGGTTTCACTTTTTGGGGTTGTCTCACGATTTTCATCGAAGTGCTAGAATTACGCCGGGTGCATGCCTATGTTCCCCAATACCTATGATTCCTAACCCTAACCGTAATCCTAATCCTAAGGATTTGGGGGAACATCGGTATTGGGGAACAAATATATTGGGGACCATCATGGGTAGACCCCAATTACCCCCCTGTCCATAACAGGGTGAGTATAAAAAAAAGCGGAACCCAAACCCCCAAAATTGTGTTTCATATTTTAACAAAATATGTAAGCACCAAAAATAATAATGACTGGAAAGTCAATTTCATAAGCTATACGGTTAGATGGAAAAAAATACTGAAATTGCTCAATTCGTTCAAAGAAAATCACAATTTTTTCACCCTGAAACCACGCTGTTTCGTCCCCCCCCCCCAAAAAAAATGCGATTTCCAGATTCGTCAGCGTCACTGTCTTCAAAATCACCAGCGAGGACATCATCAGTGCACTTCGCGCATCGTAGTGTTCCATTGCTATGATCGTAGTGGTGTATTGCACTGATGAGTTTGACTGCATTTGCACTCAAAGTTCACTCAGTCCAGGAAGAATTTCTCCATTCTGCCTTTTGCTTGCTGTGTAAATTTTATATTCAAAAGAATTGTTTATAATCTGCGTAATTGCTAAGTTTGAATGAGTTGTAATATTGGTCAATAAAGTTGACTCATCGGTACTTTTCACAATAATTACGCTCAGTGTCTGGAAGTTTATTTGTGTGGCTTTGGTGCTCTCAATTCTTGCCAACAAAATCCGTCTTCCCTGTCAACATTTAAAAATCGGATGCATTGCACTCGAACAATACATCTCAACAGCCAGCCCCCATCACCCACACCCAATTATGTAGTGTAGAGGCGTCCGTGCTGTGAAATAGGCAATCGCTAATACAAAAAAACTCTTCATAGACAAGCTCTTAAACTAAAGCTGTGTGAAAAAAAATCAATTGCAATGGACTGGAAATTGTTTTTAGAGGTGCACTAGTGTGGCAGTGACGGCGCAATTAACCCACCCCGGGGACCGATGTGTAAATACTGTATAACTGTTGTACAGTATACTTTGAGATATTATGGACTGACCCATAGACCTAATTAAGTGTGGTAAAACGGAACCCGGCCGATCATGCTACCCGAGATATCGATGAGCCCGGACCGTGACGGTCCGTTTTTCCCATCACTAGCACTTCGCATTGGGCCAGATTTCGCTCTTTCATTGGAATAATCCTATACGAGACACTGCCCAGCTCACAATTTTAGTAAGAGGCGTTCATGTTGTGCCAGGTAATAAAAATCAATCTGTTTATAGGGTGCACAGACCTAATTCAAGCGAGAATTTCTACGCCAGCTGATTAGCATAAAAAGTGCCCCCACAATTTCTTTTGAAAACGGAGACCGTTTGGCTTTAAAAACGGTGGAATTGTTTAAATATACCCAAGGATCAACTCCTTGGTTTTTGGGCTTCCATCTGAGGGAAGGCTTGATAAAATCACGGACGAAAAAATGGGTCCTATTTGCCTGTGAAAGTGGAAGGGTGCCACTCTTAAAATGGCTACATGCAGGCTCGGGAACTATCACTTTTCGGCAGGTGATTTTATTTGGGTGTGAATATTTAAAAATGTAATTGGCTACGGTACGTAAAATTGAAAAGAAATGAAAAGATGAAAGACAATTAAGACAATAATTAAATTTTTGTTTCAGAAATCCCAGTGATGTTGGCTTGCATATTACTTGGCCCTGAACTTTGTTGATTTTACACTGTTTCAATGGGGCTTGAATTAGTACAGTGGACCCTATATATTTCAAAATGGCGGCCTCCAGTACTCATGCGGGCGGGGGACTTGAATACAGTTTTTTTTGTTTACGTTCGTCGTAGAAGTCGATAGAGAGACAAAAACTAGCTTTGGGAGACAGTTTTCTGGATTGTGAACAGAATATATAAGGCCTGGATAGGGCATAGCCTCATCCAAAGTGCATTATTGATGTACATGTACATGATATTCAGACTTAACTGGCTACAGTAATATAACCCTAGCTCAGGCCGACTTCCACCCTAACGGAGGGTATAAACCTAATGGAGAGCACCCCTAACGGATCGTAACCCTAACGGGAGGCAACCCTACCGGATCGTAACCCTAACGGGAGGCAACCCTACCGGACCGTAACCTAACGGTAGGCAACCCTACCGGATCGTAACCTAACGGGAGGCAACCTAACGGATCGTAACCTAACGGAGGGCAACCTTTGTGAAACGTAACCCTCACTGGAATGGTGGTGGTGGTGGGGGGGTGTTTTTATTGTGGAAGGGGGTACTCGGTGTGGGTGGTTGGTTAGGGGTGGGGATGGGGTGGGGGTGGATGGGGGTATCCTTTAAAGACATGAGCCTTCTAAGTAAAACCTTCAATGACCAAGAAACATTTCCTCCCCACCCTTTTCAACATAACCACGCCCACCCCACACAAAGGAATTTAATATTTAAATAATTAAAAAAAAATCAAAGAAAACAAGCAAACAAAATAAAAATGCTCCCATGCGCTCAGCCAACAACCCATACACCCACACCCACGCACATTTGGCAACAATAAAACTTTATTAAAATGATGCTATCATTATTTCTGAAGACATTGCAGATTCCGTGTGTGTGCTGGTTTGCATTACTGGACCAAGCCCAGTCTAATGTGGCTTTCGCGAACCCGTGAATCCCGGGTTCGTATTCATGAGCCCCCTACTAAGATAATGGCTATTTAATCAGTTGATGACCATAAAATATGTTCTTGATAAGCACTCAGGCTATCCCCAATGTATATGCGTCTGTTGTTTAGAGCCAGCCTGCCTCTCATCAGATTTGAGTGATGAGTGATGCGCTAGTTAAGTGCTGGAAAGCTACCAACAGCTAAGAAAGCCACATTAGACTGGGCTTGGTCCAGTAATGAGAGCAATTAGCTGCAGAATGAAAAGGTACAATCGGCCTAGGCCGTATACGTATATTGTTGATGTACCCTAACGTGGCGCGGCCCCTAACGTGGCGCACTTTTATTTTTCGCCTGTAGCGCATTGCCAGAGCAAAAGTTTTAACTGAAATTTCGCAGAAAGTGAAACTTCATCAAGTTCTAAACACTCCCGTTCATAAATCGCGAGTTTATTTACCCGTTACAAAGTTAAAAGAAAAAAATATTTTGGCGTGATTTTCCGATTGTATTTTCAAGTGCAAAGTGAACCCTTTGAAAATGCCCCGAAAAATAAGAAAATAATTTTCTGACAAACATCTGGCTGGGTTTGTAAGTAAAGATAATAATGATTTATCAGAATTTATCAAGTTTACAGAAATTCTTAAATGTTAATTTGGAATTTTCCCAGATTTATTCAAGTGCGCCACGTTAGGGAACACTCCGCCAATTTGTGCCCAATTTCCGGACGCGACCTTTTTTGCATTTCGGATTAAATTTTATGAAACCGAAATTGTTCACAGAGGTTAAGTAGCAAGCATTAAAAAGGTAAAAGTACCAGTATTTCACTGCATGAATTTGAGGTTTATCGACAAAGAGGTTTGGCAACACTACACCAGGAAAGTTGGGTAAGCTTCGAAGTGCGCCACGTTAGGGAACACGACTATATAGGGCTAATATACATGGGACCAGCACTAAAATCATAAAATCTTTCCAAATTTCTGCTTTAAACCATAGAGTATACAAGGAACAGATTTTTCTATGTTTAAAAACGAAGCCTTTTTATTTTCCAGTTTTACTGGTGTGACCGGGGGAACACAGGATCTTCAAGTTGAGATGGAAAATGTACTGTTTTATTTCTCCTCAGTGGTCGCATGGCAGCAAAGCGCAGCCAGCGCTGTAACACTTTCTTTAAACTGAACTGAAGAAAACTAAACCACAGGATGTTGGCCAGTGCCTCACATTCCTGGGCAAACCACACAGGGATTATGAATAAACAAAGCTAAAAAGGGGGTGATCAAACAAAGCAACTAGTGTAGAAAAGCTAGAGTCTATCTAATGAATAATAATAAGGTACATGTAGTCAGGCCTCCAGCCTGGAGGTAATTACTTTCCCAGAAACCTGGAATGTGTGGTTGACCCACCCAGGGCTAAAGGACAGATTTTCTCACAATATAAGATGTACATAAAACAATGAAGATAATGATAATTTCAATACTTGGAAAATGCATGAACATAAAACCAATTCAAAACTTGTGAAAAAGCATGCAATTCCACGTACCGACCAATGTTACAAAACATTAATAAAACTTTCAAAAGAGATAGGAAAAGTAAAGGTGCCAAAAAATATATGGTTGAAATATGCTTCAAATATTTCACCGGTTACACTGGTTTCATTCAATCAGTTGCTAATCCAAGTTTTGCAACTGATCTGTAAATTTGTACCCACTTTACCACGTGTACTTTCATCATCGCCAACTCTTTGTTGTCACATGACGAACACTACCACGTGACCATGTGTTCGCCCATTTCCTGGGTTGTCTTGTGCCCGGTTCAATTTGCACACATTCGTACATTATATCGGGACGGGGATCCGTCTATCCCAATATTATTGAACAACGTCATGTCCTTGAGAGGTCAACACGATCGACTGGGGAAGAAATAGCGAAAACAATTTCTGTGCGAATCCAAGTGAAAGGACTTGAAGTTGAAGTAAGTGTCGTAAACATGTATTTTCAAACAAGAGATCAATGTAAATTTTTAATTTCATGGACTAAATGATTTTAAATCAAAATGGTAGTTTAGATAGTGGATATTTTGCCGGAGGTAATGACGGCAAACTAACGTTTACTAAAGGTTTGCCGGCGGCAATCCATATCAATAGAGGGCGCTGTACTCTTTAAGATAGGGCTGAATTATAAGATGTATTAAATTCCCACCAAAAGTTGTATAGAACGTTTGGTGTAGTGGTTAAGCAATGGCTCTAATAAACGGGATGACTCGGGTTCGATCCGACCGCACCACATTTTTAAGTTTTTTTTTCGGGAAAATTCTGCCAACCGGACACCACTTACCTGCCGCCAAACATCTAAATGTTCACCTCACCTTGTGATTTCAACCAAGAGGAATCCAGGAAAGAGTGGACATGCGAAAAAAAATTGGTAAAAATGTGTTTTTGGAGCACATTTTGCATGCACATGTAGTGCAGATCTGAGTTGAAGCAGTCGGTCAAAACTGATTGAAGTGTCTGGAACAGCGGTACCTTATACGCATGACATCGATAACCATGACGTCGCATGAGACGTCGCATGAGCCGGCCAATGATAGTGCAATACGTCATTATGAATATTTATTTTCTCATGAATATTTAGTTTATTTCAATGGATACTTCAAATACGTCCAAAGATTGATCATTGCAACAGCGATCGTGCGCGGCCTAGCGGTTAAGAGACTCGTGTATCAAGCAAGCGTCCGAGGTTCGAATCTCGAGGAAGTGAGCGACTGATTGATAATAGAAATTAAGGAAAGGACGGGGTGAGAGTAGAGGAGGGAAAGTGGAGGGAATAACCATAAAAGAGGTAACTTTTGGCGCTAGAAAATTAATTGAAAAAAGTGGTGTCCGGATAGCAGAATTTTTCCTTTTTTTCTCATCCCTAAATAAATAAGAATATTCTTCTTTTATTATTTTAACATGTCTCAAACATTTTTTTGCAGAGTAGGCCTATTACATTTTCTTTTTCAGATTTGTGGCTCTGGAGGATTTTTTTTAAAAGGGAAATAAAGTCCGAAATTATAAAATGGTCTGAATCCCATCTTGTGAATACGAGGTTACAACGATAATTTTGGCATGGAGCCAGACTAAAAATTGTCACCGGAAAATGTTTAAGTACAAAAAAACAGTAACTGCGCATGTTCAGTGCATATCCGGCAAACTAACGTTTACTAAATGTTTGCCGTCTCCGGCAAAATATACACTGCCTAATTTATTTATTTGGAAAAACAATGTTGCAACCTGACGCCACTTCACTTCCGCGACCATTCTGGCGACTAGACATACATCATGCGTACAAAGTCTATGGAGAGTAAGCTTGAGTAACTCTAGCCCCATAAATGTGGCCGATTTACTGGACTACCTTCGTAAATATAGGCCACATTTTGATTTCATGTTGAAATTTTGATACACAAACGTGTGCAAACGAAATCTGGAAATTTCACGAAAAAAAGACATCCGAAAAAGGCAGCACTTTCTGATTTAGTGCCATAAATGTGACATAAATACTGGACTACCTTCGTATTTAATGTCACACATCCCACATGTGGACTAAGCACTGAGGGTCCCGTTGCTAGGGGAGCCGAAAATTAATTAAAGATCGAAATTATGTTGTAAGCAGAAAATCAACCCAGCTACAGTATGACTGCTAAATAGCACAAAATCGTTAAAATCGGTACCTTCAGAGGTCTAGTTATCAAAAAATCATGGTATTTCGTCAAAGAATGCAGATGGTCTTGAGCAAGCATGGCATCGCTGATATTTACCAGATTGTTTCCTGGCCACCCTAATAATAGTCAAGAGGCCAAAGGGGTCAGGGAACCAAACAAGAGCTTTAATCATCTACTGAGCGTGCGTCAACTTTGGCAAAGCGCACCGCGGCTGTTGCCTGTCATTTTAAAATCTTTGGCGCTCTGTAAAGTGTCCGGATGCAATATGCGACCGTGGATGAAGAGCGCACACAACATAACAGGGCGCGCTTCACTGCAGAGGGCTTCAAAGATTTTGGAATGACAGGTAACAGCCCCGGTGCGCTTTGCCAAAGTTGAAGCACGCTCAGTAGATGATTAAAGCTCTTGTCTGGTTCCCTGACCCCATTGGCCTTTTGACTATAATTAGGGTGGCCGGGAAACAGTCTGGTAAATATCAGCGACGCCATGCTTGCTCAAAACCGTCTGCATTCTTTGACGAATTACCATGATTTTTGGATAATTAGACCTCTGAAATGAAATACAATCATCTTCAAAGTTTGAACGGTTTGAAGTGTTGGAGACTCAAAGAGTTAATGTAACTGTTTTGAATGATCAGTGATTAATCTTTCATCAGGTTATCACATTTCATAACAAAATAACCACATTTTATTCAAAGCAGAATGGCTGAAGATTCAATGGAAGAGAAGAGGCCGCTGATCAACCGTAGACGGGCCAGCTCCAGCAGCGAAGCCAAAGGGCTATCATCACCACAGGGTCACACCTACGGCTTGTCCAAATGGAGACGACGCGGGGCCTGCGCCTCGATCCTCCTGGCCGTTATGTTTGAACGGCTGACGTTTTACGGCTTCTCCGCCAACCTGGTCATGTTTCTGAACGAAAGCCCCTTTCGTTGGATATCTTATGATGCCGCAAACGCCGCCCTGATTTTCACAGGTGTGACGTACGTTTCCTCTGTTTTTGGCGGGCTACTGGCCGATACCCTCCTAGGACGATTCAAAACTATTGTCGTCAGTTTCATCCTCTATGGCCTGGGCAGCGTCCTACTCGTGTTGATCGGCTACAGCTCCACCTGGAGACCATTTCGGGACTCTTTTTGCGGGAATGACACCATTGGATGGGTGCCAGCTCCTGCAAGCAGCAATTCAAGTGTAGGGCCAACAGAGCCCCCCAAGAGTAGTTTTATGTACTGCGGTTGGGCCGTGTATGTCAGTCTTGTAGTGATTGCTCTTGGTAGTGGCTCTTTCCGATCCAACTTATCTCCTTTTGGGGGTGATCAGGTGAGAATAAGTCATATCAAGAGGGCAGATTTTGTTTTAATACGCAAGACAAATATAAAGCCAAAAGGCTGTCCCAAATATTCCAAATACTCGAACATTCAATCATCAACTGAATGTTCAAATAGCTTTTTGCTGGTTCAAATATTCAATAAGATAAAAAGCTACACATGTACCGGTACATGTACACACACAACTGTGCTGTTATTTTAATCTTAAAGTTGTGGCGCTTTGTTGTCAGATGCCACTTCTTGTGGACAGTAAATGTTTTTGTAGACGGTGGTTCATTGTCTCACAGGTAGCAGGTTAAAGCCATCGACATTTATAAAATGCTTAATGCAAAAAAACTCATGCTCCCCGTAACATTGATCGCCGCCCGCAAAGTTTAACCGGCACACTTTGCGTCTAAATTTTGACAGCTTGCATGTGTAAACTTGACTGCCCAGTTTCAAACGTTTGAATGTTCAGTCATAAGCAGTTTTGAACAATCCAATACAAAATTATTCAAAAATGTACAGCCCGAGTTTTGTAATGTCATTGCCATGTACATGTGTACAGGTAGATGTTCTGTTTCTTTTTATAGTAAAGAAAGAAATCGTAAAGTTGTTTCCTTCCACTTCTTCTGTTTTGTAATTGTTTCCAGGTGCGATACGAAGGCCCCAAAATCATTAGAACCTTCTTCAATTGGTTTTACTGGGCCATCAATGTGGGCTCGCTGATCGCCTTGCTAGGAGTCACTGCCTTGCAGCAGAATGTGGACTTCTTCAGAGGCTTACTGGTGCCTGCTGCATCGCTCTGCGTTGCGGCCGGAGTCTTCGTCATCGGTCGGACCTGGTACCTTTCCAAGAAACCGATGGGCAGCGTGCTGACAAATACGTCGAAAATCATCATTGAAGCTTTCAAAAAGCGAAAAGCTAGGAAGATGATGGTCCAAAGACAAGACAGGTATTGTTATGGGGGGGGGGGGGGGGGGGGGGGGGGCCATGTATACTTTTAACAAAAGCTAGTAACCAGCAGTCAGATCATAATGTGAAGCAAGCACTGTGACTAGTCAAACTGGGTCAACAGGCAGAACAGGCAAGTTGTGGTCACAGCTGTTTTATCACTCACCCGGAGTCAAAGCATAGCTGTATCAAGTTACTTTAACAGTCCCAGCCAGTCAATCCTGCTTTATGTAGGCTGGGAATTCTTAACGGTTGAAAACAGTCTACTTGGCACAGAACATGTGATGCAATCAAGCTACATGATTCGTTTGTCGACCCTGGTCGAAAAAAACCCCTTTTTTACAGATTTGAAAAGAGCACCATCTAAGCATTACTGCTGTGAATACCGCATGCTGACACCATCTTTTGTTCAAAAATTATGGAAGTTGGAACACCAAGAGATGTGATAAAGTGATGTGATGAAGTGGCCCCTATTTTGGCCTGTATCTCCAAATGAAAATTCCCAACAAATAACTCATTAAGCTTGATTGCATCACATATATGTTTGCATAGGAGGGTTAATGATGAAAATTACGATGAAAATTGTACTGAGTTTATATAACTTATTCCCGAGAACAAATAAAAAAATGGTAACTAAGATGTCACTTCCCACTGTCGCTTTTGAGAGATACGATTCCCAAACAAAACTCCAAAATGCCAAATAAACACCTAATTACTTAACACCAGTAACTGAGTAAGGCCTTTTGCTGATGTGTCTAAAGGCACGAACACCACAATACTTGACTTTGGAGACTTTACTTTAAGTCATTTTCAAAGCTATGATAACAGTTGACCGATTTTTTCTTCCTTACAGTACTGAGTTGTTCCACAGTCAATGCCCTCCGAGCTTCTTAGACATGGCCAAGGTTCGATACGGAGGCAGTTTCCATGAGTCTATGGTTGATGATGTCAAATCGCTCAAGAAGATCATTCTGGTGTTTCTGGGCCTGACGCCGTACTGGGTGGTGTATTTTCAGGTAAGCGTATTCCAGTATTCCAAAATGTGTACGTTCAGAATAAAATTATTCATAAGATGGAATTTGCATCGGGGTGATGTAAATTCAGTACATGTATTAGGTTTTGCCCTTCACCAACGTATAAACACTATTTACTCAGTGTGTTACCTCCCGAGTGAAAGTTGGAAAAGATGACTCGGGTGGGACTCGAACCCACGACCTCCTGCTTTCTAGTGCAGACGTCTTACCACTCGACCACTGATCGGTTGGCTGGTTCAAATTTGATGTAGCAGTGGGTACCGCAATGCAACTATTCATAAGATAGTCTAGAGACTAGACGTTGCTATTGTTTAATTGTACACGATAGCCCGCCGCAATGCCGTGATAACCGGCCGCCGCGCGAGGGTGCTATCACGACCAACCAAAATGCCTGAAAAATGGGGGAAACTAGTGCGCATGCGTGACTTCTGCAGGCAATTACGGTCCATTTTCAGTCCCACACATACTACACACAACAAAAGAGCTACAAATCGCGTACAAACAATAACGACGTCTAGCCTCTAGACTATTCATAAGATGGAATTTGCGTCGGGGTGATGTAAATTCAATATTAGGCTTTGCCCTTCACCGACGTATAAACACTGTATACTCAGTGTGTAACATCCCAAGTGAAAGTTAGAAAAATCACTCGGGTGGGACTAAAATTAGTCAAGCTCACTCATACCAGCACATACACAAGGTGTGTCCCATCGGCTGGGCTCTCGGAAGTTGTAAAAAAAAGTGCCCTCTCAGAGCTCATGACTGAACAAAAGTATTTCAGATCAGACTTCTGTCCTCAGCTCCCTGAATAATATGGAGTCTTAAGAGGTGAAAATACGCAAGGAAACTAATACATGGTTGATGTTATATTTTCGTTCAGATGCAGACAACGTTTTTGCTGCAGGGACTCCACATGCGTTTCAAAATCAACTGCACAGTGAAAAGTTGCAATAACACTACAGATGACTTCCAGGTAGGTAACGGGGGTAACAGTCCTAAAGCTTCAATTTTGGGACGCTTTTAAACAGCTACGAAGCATACAGATTTGCTTAGGAGAGAAAGCTGTTGGTAAGACTGAACCTCTTCTGCAGCCAATTTCACGAAACTGGACGCAATGGCGTAACTCCAGAGATATTCACATGGTGCTAACGCAAACTTGTCTTGTCTTAGTATCTTTCCACCATGCAAACCTTCAAATCTCATCCACATATATACGCCATATTTGATTGCGTATGTTGCGCAGCATTTCACATTGGCAGCATTTCAGTTCTGACAATTTCACAAAAAAATCACCCTTGCAGACTTCAAGCCGGCCTCAGGTCGACTTTGCGACGACACAGATCAGTCGGCGACTGACTTTTCAGGATCAAGCCGCGCCTGAGCTACGCCCATCGGGAACGTATCAGTCACCGAGTTTTTGAGTGTAACTGCAACAATATCAAGACGACCGGCATCAGTTGGCGCTAAAAAAAATCAACAGTTGCAAGAGAAGAAATATCTCAACTTCTGGCGGGAATCAATCGCAGTCGACCTGTGTGAAGTTACGACATTGTGCACTCATCCAGATCATCTTATTTCCTTGCGTAGCCAAGCAGCGTGCGGCAAAAAAGGCTTATTGAAGAGATGCGGCGATTGGTTGATTGCTATAAACATGTACACCACCATTTTGAAGACGTCACATGATCACGTCTATGCAAAGGAATCGTCGCCGTGTCATGGGTGACATGAGCATGGTTGCCATTACTAAGTGTAGAGATGCTGCTTGCTTGTTCCACAACAATCGCACGACTTCTCAGTTTTGTATCCTGAGCATGAACCTTTCTGCTTGATGCCGACAGTTCCGTTGCGGTGTAAGCAAATCACAGGTTGACATGAGGCGGGCTTAATGGTGGCATGACTTGCTGGATACATGAAATTCACAGCTTTGTTTTTGAAGTAAACAAAATTCTGTTTTGAAATGGCAGTCACTGAATGGACTTTTCGCTTTGCTTTCTTTCTTTTTTTAGATTCCACCGGCATGGCTTTCTGCCTTCGATGTCGTCGCAGTTCTCCTGTTCCTCCCGTTATTCGACGGAGTCCTCTACCCCAAGCTAGACCGACACGGGATCAACTTCACCCTCCTCAGGCGTATGATCGTCGGGATGGTTTTCAGCATGTTGGCCATGATCGCCGCGGGGGTTCTGGAAGACTACCGACTGGCTTGGATCGGGAGTCACAACGAGAAGATTCGCCAGATCATCAGATCGGGGGACACCGGGACGGTGTACTACGCAGCAGATATCTGGGTCTTTTGGCAGATCCCCCAGTACACGTTCATCGGGATCAGTGAAGTCTTTGCAAGTGTTGCTGGTAAGTCTTTCTGCTATACAGCGTGTGTCAATAAAAACGCAGGATTCAAAGCGATTTTTTTTTCTGAGAAAATTATGCTACTGGTGTGCCTAATTTGATAAGGATTTGATTGTCCATAATTTCATCTTTGACAAGATTTTTGTTTGGTGGAATTTGGACTTTTGGTTCAAAAGTTATGACAAGTTTTGTGAAGCCCTTCTGAAGCGGGTTGGTCTGATTCAATGACCTTAACACAACGACCAGTTATGTACAATGCAGGTATGCATTGAAGACAATTAAACCAGAACAAAACTTTCTTTGAAACAACTGATGATAAGTATCACTTAAATTTAATAACTGGACTATCATTGTTTCAAAGCATCATGAATTATTGACTAATAACATTGATTGTGGACTAAAGGATTATGTAAGCCTAATCCTGCCACACATGTCCTTCTCTGTGATCCACAAATACTTTCACCTGTACTGAATTCAAACCTTTCATTAGGTATGTGTGATTTCACAAATCAGACCAGCTTGGAATTTATAAGCCTTCTTCAATGTACTCTATCTCTGGACAGGATTGTCCAAATGAGATGGGATAAAAAGCATAGTGAAGAGAAGGAAAGGTACTTTGAAAAGAGGGTTAACATTATGATGAATAGGGGTGGTTTATATTCTTAATATTTTTGTTTCTAATCCTGCGTTTTTATTGACACACGCTGTATTAGTCCAGAAGTAAGATTTGGCGAAGTGTGATTTGTCACGTGTTATTCAGCCAGCTCGGAAATCTTACTCGGATGGATAATATTTCTCAAGTTCAATCAGCGTTGTCCAGGAGGTGGACCTGTGCAAGGCCCAAGGTTTTGATGTTGAAAACGATAAGTGCTCAAACATACACAGGCCCCTCCTCATCCTAGCCTGTGGGCCCGAACTGGATCCACCACTGTCAACAAAAACAGTTTTGCCCCACTTTGAGCAATCATTTTTGTATTTTTAAAAATTTCTATCAGGTCTGGAATTTGCCTACTCCATGGCACCCCGCTCCATGCAAGGTCTCATCATGGGCATCTTTTTCTTCTCCTCCGGCATCGCGGCATTGGTCGGTAGCGCCATCTTGAAAGTCACTTCCTTGCCCGGTATTAACTGGTTCCAGAAAACTGACTCGGGTAACATTAATAAGGGTCATCTGGATCGGTACTTCTACATGCTAGCAGCTTTCCAACTTGTCGGACTGATCATTTTTGCTGCCGTCGCTCTGTACCATGAGAGGCAGGAGGCCAAGCAACGGGCCGGGTCGACGGCCATCAACAGAAATCACCACGACGACAAGGCTGTGTCTCACACTTAACACAAGAGGGCGCCCTCCGATAATGAGATGTCGTGTTTGTCAGCCAGGAACGTTGGCAAGGGATAGAACATTTCTTTGAACAGGTGTGTGGCGTTTTCTTCAAGCCGTTGATTTTCATGGAACGTAAGTCACGATTTGTGAAGGAGTTCCAAACAAGTTTGCCGCGCACTTGGGCAATGTACTGATGATCGATTTCACAAACTTGTTCCACTTGCCCAGTTTTACATATTTTTACAAGGGCTATTTTGTACATGGTTGCATAATGATCAGAAAACAGTCAGTAATTTACACGAGCTCCATCAGAAATGTTTCAGCCTAAACTGGACCGATTATGATTTGCATAGTGTGACTTCGACATAGTGTGACGAGTCAAGGCATTATTTGTTTCATAATAGGGCTGTCCCCAATATACCACATATTCAAATATTTGATGATCGGTGGAATATTCGAATAGCTTTTTGCCAATTGGAATATTAAAAAAAAAAAAACTATTCATGTACACTCACGACAGCGATGTTATTTTATCGCGAAGAGCAGCGCTTCATTGTCTGGTGCCTCTTTTTTTGTCTACGGTAACTTTTTTGTCTATGGCGGTTCATTGTTCACACCCTTTGCAGGGGCACTAGGTCCTGAAATCCCCGAAAATGTTATGTTTTGGATTGTTTACTTAGCCTATTTTAAACATCTGGTTGAAAGGAAACCAACCTAACGTCTTACCGTTCCCGAGAAAAGACGAAACAAAAAAACGCTTGTTTACATCAGACATGACGGAGTACGAATACGTTTTTCGTGCCGTTCTCATGTACGCTATACACGTTGTGTGTCTCGGGAACAGCGCGCGGTGACCAATCACCAATGCAAAAAATTGTGGTTTCTTCAACGTCCGCAAAAGGCAAACACTTGACGCGTACGAATGAAATCACAACTAGCATCCAAACAGCTCGAATTTATGGGGTCGCAAAAGTGGACCCCGAAATTCGTTCTCGCACGCATAATACAGGAATAACACAAAAACGCCCAGTTTTGAAAGGATAGTTGTGTGGATGTTTATATCCTACTTTCAAAAGTTATTTCCGATTATCATCATCTCGTTCAAAGCGCGTTTTGTAGCCCAATTGGGCTGTTCCAGGACTTAGTGTCCCTTTAAGCAGATTATTAAAAGCCCTTGACAGTTAAATAACACTTACTGCAAAACACTTTAGCAGCCCATATCGATCGCTGCATGCAAATTTTAACTGGCGCGCTCTGCGTGCTACTTTTGACTGGCGCATCACGCAGTTGCAGGTGGCAGTTTTGAATATCCGAATATTTGGTCAAAGGCAGTTTCACAAATTGAATACTAAATTATTCAAAAATGGACAGCCCTATTTCATAATGGATCATTCCATTCAGCCTCGCCCGTGGTCTTTCGACCAATTAAAGCCTTGGCTGAGGTCCAACATACTTGCACAAAAGTCAGACATTTGTGCACAAGCGTCTGAAATGCATGAAGCTTCGTAAGACATACGCAGGCGTATTTTTGTCGTGCAAGTCATAAAACAAAATGTCAATGTAGGCAGTTGCGCGCGTCTTTGTGGAATCAGCTTCAGACTTGTCTAATACAGGAGGATACCGCGTATTACTGCTAGGGGGCGCTCTTCGTGGTTCACATGCCTTGTTACTGAAATTGTGGTTCCTGTTTAGAGTGTATGCACAACATATAATGACGGCAGAGTATCAATGTGAAATAACATTACCTATGGAATACAAATATTTCCGAATATATGCATTAAATTGTGCATCGAACACTAAATATATGTACACGTATTTAACATTTTAAAAACTTTTGAATTTAATAACTGTATAACATTATGTAACTAATTTAAACAAAGTTAGCATTTCCTGAAATATTTTGTTTTTAATTTTATGTTCATAATGATTGATTTAATAAGGGAATTGTTTTTGTTTTGCTAATTTTGTTCATTACTTTGGGTCATTTGTGAGGGTTATTAAAGTGACTAGGGCAGTACACGCACTACTAAAAACTTATAAAAAGACGCAACTTTCAGTAAAACTGAAACTTTTTCTCCTAAATTGATACTTTTTTCCAAATTGGGAGTGAGTGATTTTTGCAGTGTTGTATTCGAGTCCCTGCAAGTCCATCACAAGTCCATCACAAGCCCATCACATGTCCATCACAAGTCCATCACATGTCCACAAGTCCATCACAAGCCCATCACAAGCCCATCACAAGTCCAACACAAGTCCGGCACAAGTCCATCACTAGTCCATCACAAGTCCATCCCAAGTCCATCCCAAGTCCATCACAAGTCCATCACAAGTCCATCACAAGTCCATCACAAGTCCATCACAATCCATCACAAGTCCATCACAAGTCCATCACAAGTCCATCACAAGTCCATTACAAGTCCATCACAAGTCCATCACAAGTCCATCACAAGCCCATCACAAGTCCATCACAATCCATCACAAGTCCATCACAAGACCATCACAAGTCCATCACAAGTCCTTCAGTCTCAGTCAAGTCACTATCTATTCAAATGAACTGTTACAAAAGCATGCCTTTGTCATTGTTCTTGGGACTGGACTTGTGAAAGGCCTTGTGAAAGGACTTGTGATTGACTCGAATGCAACACTAGCTTTTTGCCTTGTCCAAATTGCCTTAATTTTATAGTTTCCGACCATCATTTTTATCCATTTTGTCAAGTTATTTTAATACCTTTTACTGAAGGTACTTTTCAGTATTATTGTGTTTGTATTTTTATTACAGTTGCCACCAGTAAAATGTATATTTGATACTGCTTGGGTCTTTGGATCCTAAGCTTTCCCGATTTGACAAGTTTACTGAAATATAAAGTAGGAATGCCGCGTAAAAATTTGAAATTGAGGACTGAGTATTTGGGCTTTCGATTATAGTCGGGAAACTGAGTGTTTTAAGAACATAAAGTAGGGATCGCTGGGTTGTTTAGGTCCAAGATTTGTTAGGTTTGATTCCAACTATCAAAACTTGTATTTCAGCCTGCATAGGGACACAGACTCGACTAGAGCACTAGTATGTAGTTACTAGACATGTATAAGTCTTGCTGGCGCGTCTGAATAAACTCCAGAGAAATTCTACTTTAGAATTGGGATTCGGATGCGGCAAACCTATTATTAAATAAAAAATAAACAGCCGAATGCTTTTTGCAATGTGTGCTGTTTGTACTCGTTTTTTTAAAGCCTGGATTATAGCAATGGCCCCTAACAGTAGGGGGCACGATGCTGCATTTGGGGCGTAATTTTCCTGACGGACATTTCCGGGAAAAAAACCCTCGCTTTGGCTGAGGAGAAGTCTTTTGTGCAGTTTGTGTAAACAAATGTATTTTGTATTTGTTAAATTTACTGTGGCAATCACAATACAATATATTGCATTGCGTTGTATATTAAGTGGGGAGCTGATTTAAATCTTAGCTTATTCTATGCAATAATTCGAATCTCTCCTAAATTAGGAAAGTCTGGATAGTGGATAACTTATTTTACTTTGAAGTTTTATACGTTGCTATCATATGTATAACTCTGGTGTTAAAATTGTATTTCTTTGTACAGAAGTTCTTACACATTTTCGACGTCTGTAATATGTAAATTTTACAAAAAAAATTCTGTTAACTTTTGAAAAAAAACACCAGGTTTTACTTTGAGATGCTTTTGCGCACAAGCAGATTAGTACAGCGAGTATAGACTGGTTCTCAGTCCCCACATTATTAATCACATGTAAGGGGGCGAGAACCAACCTACGCTTCGAGAACTGAATTATTGTCGGCCTCAAATATTTCCAAATTTTGTAAAGAAATCATTCCATAACAAAGCGTGGGCCGTGTTTTTTGGGTCGATGTCTCATTCAGAAATGCATGAGTAACTTTGTAATACTTGCAAAAGGGCGACTAAACCATGGAGGTAGACTTAGATCTAATTCTACCTCCATGGACTAAACAGCGAGTGTGCATCTTTAAAGTTGTCATTTTAACCGCTCTTTAAAACCAATTCCTGCAAAATTATACATCTGTAAAACATTATCTGGCATACTAACATCGAATACAATAAACTCATTGTATAGGAATATGATTTTGTACTACTATTTTGGGGTTGTTAACTGTTTGACATTCAGTTTTTGACCCTCCGGTTTCCTACCCCTTCCATGCAGATATATCCCTCGATGGTCGATGGCCCGTTTTATTAAACATTTCCTCTTTTCGGATTTAAACCGCGCCTCAGTTGAACGCATAGTACGAGCCCCACCCACCTATTGATTTTCGGCGGCCAATTGTCCGGAGAGAAAAAACTGTCTACATTTTGGAATGTTTTGCTTACACCTCCCCCCCCCCCTGCAAACATTCAAGGAGGAGCCCCTGACATGATATTCAAGGCACAAATTTGATCAACTTCGGGTCAATTTAATTAAATTTTGACATTGAAGGCATGCACTGCGTACACCACCATCATTCCCTCCAACAACATTGATGCTAGTGGTCAGAAATTGCCTCGGATGGCATCACAGAGCATCCGGAAACCATCACTTTTTTCGGGGGACCTTAAGCGGGCCTCGAGCCTCGTATTTTTCTCACCCACTTTGCCCCCTACCAAAAAACCCAACAAACAATTGTATTCTGGATCCGCCCTTCGGTCAGTCAGTCAGTCGGTCAGTCAGTCGGGGAGTCGGGGAGGGAGTCAGCCAGTCACTCATGTCACGTCAGGGGAGTCTGTCAGACTCATTCGGGGAGTCAGTCAATCAGTCGGGGAGTCAGTCAATCGGTCGGGGAGTCAGTCGGTCAGTCAGTCGGGGAGTCTGTCACTCAGTCCATGGAGCTATGAACACAATGGTCAGTCAGGGGAGTCAGGGAATCAGTCAGTCAGTCAGTCTGTTGCACAATGAAGACTAAAGAGGTGCCTTCTCTTCTACCAGCAAAGGTGGGCCTCATTGTAACTTTGCAAGTCTAATTCACAATTGATAGGCTGCATCCGAATCAGCTGTCTAGAGCTGGGTCTAGGTCTGCACCCATTGAAAATAGACGCGCTGGCAATATAGACGTAGCCGAATAGCTCTGGAAGATCGTTTCGGACACTGACACGAGTGAGTCAGTGAAGTTTAAAAGAGGATTAAAGGGGTGGCCTCGTTGGGTCCTGTAATTATGACCCACCCTCAAGCCAGGCCCACTGGCTAACTGTGTGTTAAGACCATAACAAATCTCACTTGGCAAAGTTCGGCAGTCTCCTGATGACGAGCTGAGATACATTAACTCACAAAGAGATACCATTCACATGGTGTTACCGCAAACCTCTCATTCGTTGAACATGTCCACCATGCAAATCCGTAAGTCTTTAATCTCACTTCGAGATTTGTTTTGTAATTCACGGACAAAAGTTGACTGCTTGTCATGATGAGGTGTCCAAAATTTTGAGGGACGTGGCGTGTCGCCGGTAATCCCCAACCGATGACAAATGACATATTTTGGGAACATTGACCGGAAACCGAGAATAAACAGTATATCCAAGCAGGGTTGCCATGGCACTCTTGTCACTCACAGTCTGAGCGGCACTCAAGTACAAAAGATACGACAGTTGTTTTCAATGGGGGAGGAACCGGTTTGGAAAAGAACAATCGTGTATGATTAATGAATATTATCCATAAAAAAATTCGAAACCTTGGCTGTGGAATTAGCAACTGAGCATGTTAATACGATCTGTGCTGACAAGGAAAGCTTACTCAATCTAAGCATGGAGCTAAGCCTGGAAGGAAGCTCATAACAAAGGAAACTGGCAATTAAAACAATATCCTTTGCACACACGATCTCCGTTTGCGGTATTTTATCAGACCAAGGCCATTGCTGTGACTGTCCTTTCCACGGAAACATATATAACAAACTTGCTCGTTCTACGGCTTGATGTTCCAAGTGGGCGATATAGGTCTGGTGGATGGTCAGACAGGCGTTTCAACTGTTGACTTTCTCATTCTCGCCTGCAATCAAACATCATTTAATCAAATGATACTCCACGGTCGCTTAGATATGACGTCAACTATTTGCCGAAGCACCTACTATCTATGCTGAACACGTAATCACACTAACCCTGCCTTTATACTGTGGGGCAGTTCTCTTTAGCTAAACAAACCATCCGCTTATAACTTGACAACTGTTTATCGCCTATTGTTGAGCCGACTAACAGCACACCGTTATATACGGAGTTCCCCCTTGCAGCGATCCTACGGCTGTATTTTGTTGGCTTCTTTGTCGCTTCATCGATCAACAAAGGAGGGAGGTCTTCTTTGATGGTGCAGTGAATAAGCATCTTGACAAGCTAAGCTCTATGAAGTATTTAGTTCCATCGTGATCGATCTCCCGTCTTGAATTGACCAGAAACCGGACTATTATAGAGTCGGTAACTGACAGCAGCCTACCTAGCAACAGAGGATATAACACGCTGCTTCCGATTGTATTTGGAAAAAAAATCCCCCCTCCCCCTGCTGCTGAATTGTATGATTTGGATGCGTCTTAGAAACCTCTGTGCAGCTTTAAAAAGATATGTGTATTAAAAATGGACGGGACGGAGTGTTTGTGTCGTCCAAGTCTGAACAGTTGAATCAATGAAGCAAACTTAAAGAGAGATTTCGAGCTCATTTGTCAGACATACAATGATGTCCGTGCCTGGAGAGGTATCGCCTAGACCAGTCGGTAGCCCGTTTGGTGTTGAACTGCCATCAATCAAGGGCCGAGGAATTAGAGAAAAACCAGCAGTAGCGGCAGCCAACACCGGGGACTGGCAGAACAGACATGTTGGATACCAAGGCCGGGCGACACAAGACATGCCATCAAACTCCTCTGGTAGCGCGAGTGGTAATAACAGGCCCATGCCTGATGTTGAAAAGTTGGAAAACCAAAGCCAAGATAAGCCAACGGCTTCCAGTGCAGGGAAGCGGTTCAGAAACGGCAAAGTGCATCCTTTGGACACGGTGTCTGTGTCGGAGTCCCGGGTGACCGGACTGAGTGACGATGAGGATTCCAACGGGGTAAGCACCGTCGACCTGGCCGCCTCGACCCGGCGCAGCTCTACCCTCTGGACGTCCCTCCGAGCCGCGGTCAATTTCAACTCGACCTTCCTGGCCAGGAAGAGGGCCAAGAACTCCACGCAGAGGGTGGATTCCTTCCTGGAGAAGTTCACCATCAGGGGGAGAGAGACGACAGGGTACGACGACCCAGAGAGCGATGCGAAACACGGCGAGAAACACGAAGTGGACGCTGAACCCAGAACCTTCACCATAGACCCTGATGGTAATTTCATGTTTTACTGGCTCCTTGTGATCACCATAGCCTTTGAGTACAATGTGTGGTTCCTCATCGCTCGCGAGGCGTGGACAGGCTTGCAGGACGCGGGAGGAGCGGCCTGGTTCGTCTTGGACTACTTCTTCGATTTCATCTATCTCTTGGATATATGCGTCCAGTTCCGGACCGGCTATCTCGAGCACGGTATCCTGGTGAAAGACGGTAAGTTTCTCGCCAAGCACTACATGAGATCGTGGAGCTTCGCGTTGGATCTCCTGGCGCTGACACCACTGGATTTCCTGTACATCATCAACACGACTAGGCTGCACCCCATAGTTCGATTCCCTCGGCTCCTCAAGGCTTACCGATTGATTGCCTGGTATTACATGGCCGAGGCCAAAGCCACCTTACCCGCTGTCTTCCGCATCGTCAACATCTGCCATGTGCTGCTTGTCCTGGTCCACTGGTTTGCCGCGTTCTACTTCTTGTTCTGCGAGAGGATCGGATTCGGCAGCGGGGATTGGGTGTACCCATTTCCGGAGGGCGAGTTCAATTCCACGACTAGGATGTATCTCATGTCCTTCTACTGGTCCACACTGACGCTGACCTTGCTTGGAGATATACCCGTACCGTCCTCGGAATGGGAGTGAGTTTGCACATTCATTATAAAATCGAAATCTTTAAATAATGACAACTTTTAATTTACGTCTGTGGAAAAAAATCTTTTGAGAATATTTTCTTCTTTTTGTGATCAAAAATTACGAAAGTGTTTTTTTTATGCTATGGTCAATCTGTGCCTTTCAAATCGCAAAATTGCATTGATCAGTAAAAATTCGGAAACCATTTATATCATGCATGCATGAATGTCGCACATGCATGAGCATAATGACAGGTGTTTTTGGTGGCTAGAATGTTATTCCTCAGTGGCAAAAGTTCATGTTTACCGGCTTCGTTCAGTTATGACATACATTAATGGAAATTAAACTAAATATATCAAATGAGTGCACGATATACCCTACCTGGCATGGGCGTCGCCAGGATTTTTTTCTAGAGGGGGCAAAACAAATTCTTTTCAAAAATCCTCGCACTTTCTCTAGCAAATTCTCAATTGATCATTTTTTTTAGGGTGGGTGGGAAACATTACCCATCCCACCGCCATTGACACCCCTGCGGATGTTGTTAAATGTGCATTAAATTAATAGCAAAATGACTTCGCAACTCGTCTAATTCGCCCCTCCTTTCCCTCCTTTTCAATGGGGGAACAAGCGCTCCCCTTGCCCCATCCTGGCGACGCCCATGCTACCAGGTTCTGCAATTTGGTTTCATTTTTACGTCCTCTTTTTTTCAGTGTTTGCATTGGGAATCATTCCCCCATTAGTTCAACTCTGGCGTAATAGGATTTGGATAAATGGTTTTGATCAGTGTCAGAAGCAGCCAAAAGTTTTGATAGTGGACATAATCTAGAGATAAAGCGACTTAAATTATTTACAAAACCACCAGGTGATAATCCTAACACCATTGTCAAAAATTTTACCAAGTCAATATAAAACCGAAACTGAACCGACATTTTGAAATTGTGCAAACATGTACCTTTGTCTCACATTTTCAATGAAGGTGCACTTTAATATAAGTTACATAACTTTTTTTCAACAATTATTTTCTTATAAGTTGTTTAAGAGTGTCATATTATATTTGTCCGCATTATCCATCAGCTGAAACCTTTTTGTTTGTGATTGATATAGGTACGTCTTCCAAATCATCAGTTACCTGATTGGAGTGGTTGTGTTTGCCACAATTGTTGGTAAGTTGTAAACTGGAAAGGAAGTAAAATCCTTGTAAATATATTTGTTACCCACCCTGAGACCAAAGTCAATCCGTGCACGGCATCAGTTCTATCACGATGGCCCCTTTCAATGGCAAAAGCATTGTGGTAGCTATTGTTTATATAATTCGTCACTTGTAGCAGCGGTTGCTTTGTACGATAACGTGATAATGATTTTTCCATTGCAGGGGGCCCCAATTTCACGGCGCTGCTAATCACATAAATTTGCTTAGCACAAACAACTTGAAAGTCTGGCTTATAAAAGCGGGTTACCAGCCAAAACTCCATGTGATTTTCATGCTAAGCAAACAACAGTTCAATACTAATCACGATCAATATACATCACATGGAGTTACAGGTGTAACATCACATTAACAATGTTGTTGATATTTTACATGATTATTTTAATACCTTTTGAGGGGCGGGTCAAGGTTTCTAATTAGGGAGGTTGCAAGTTCACCAAAGCTTTGCAAAGATGTGATAATTATTTCAAAGTAAAACTGCCAATTAAAAGAAACTTATTTTAAGTGATGACAGTCATGTTTATTTGTCTGTAAATTCATGGTATTTTTGGTTTGCTTGTTTGTTTGTTTTTGTTTGTATTCCCACCGTTTTACCGGTTTTAGATATAATCTCCCTTTTTCTTGATTGTTTTCTTACTTTGTTTTGTGGCTTTTTGTTTTGTACATTATGTTACAAGCTTTTCTCGTCTGTTCTCTCCAGGACAAGTTGGCATCGTCATAGAAAATCGCAATTCATTGAGATTGGAATTTGAACGCCACGTGGTAAGTTGAGAACTTACTGACACTTTGGAATATAGCATTTTGTAATCTTTCAAAGTTGATTAGCACTGATTTTTGTTGATTTTTCTCTTCTTTTTTTGGTTTTTAGGATAACGCCAAGAAGTACATGAGGACGTACAAAGTTGCTAAAGATGTTCAAAACCGGGTTTTACTCTGGTATTTCCACTCGTGGAAAAGGTAACTAAGCTGCATGTTTTCCCAAATAAGAACAGTTCCTGATGCTGTCAGATGCAAACTTCAGATGTAATGTTTCGTCGTCATTTTTGTCAGAATTAAGTTTCAGAATATCGGCTTTCTTATGGTTTCTTAATAAAAGGTCAAGAACGGATGTCGACAGTCTTGGGCCTTTACCAACAAAACTAAGAACAGAACTGGCAATCCATGTCCATCTGAAGACGCTTAAAAAGGTAAGATTGAAAGATTTAAAAGTTCTTAGTGAAAAGTCTTGCCCGTTTTTTTTCCCCGCTTGAATCTTTCAACCAATAATTCGTCTTATCACGGACGGTCTGTTGTACAGTTCATGATTTTGTTGTATGGAAAATTTGATTATGCCATTGGGCGATAGTATAGTGATATTTTTCTTTTTGACATGGATAAACTCGCAAAGTCTCTCAAAATCTCGTGATTTCTCCCTCCACGGTTTGTCCATCAGGTCAACATCTTCAGGGAGTGCCCTCCAGAGTTTCTTCACGACCTCGTTCTCAAGATGCACACGTGTATCCACACGCCCGGGGATCTGGTTTGTCGCCGCGGGGAGGTCGCCCGGGAAATGTTCATCATCACAGATGGACTTCTCGAAGTTGTTCGGTAGGCATGAAGAAAGGCCCCGTAACTTCCTTGACGTAAAATGACCAGCAAAGTTTATCAATGTAATAGTCAAGTCCATCACAAACACCACTTCTCACAAGTCCATCACAAGTTCTCAGACAGGACAGCTATAAGTCGGTCACAAATCACCATTAAGTTATCACAAGTCAATCACAAATCACCATAAGTTACCACAAGTCAATCACAAATCACCATAAGTTATCACAAGTCAATCACAAATCACCATAAGTTATTACAAGTCAATAACAAATCGCCATAAGTTACCACAAGTCAATCACAAATCACCATAAGTTATCACAAGTCAATCACAAATCACCATAAGTTAATACAAGTCAATAACAAATCACCATTAAGTTACCACAAGTCAATCACAAATCACCGTGAAGTTATCACAAGTCAATCACAAGTCATCCAGTTTCAAGTCAAATCACAAGCTATTCAAACGAACTGTGACAAAAGCATTCCTTTGTTGTTCGTCCCCTGTTGTTTTTGACTGGACTTTGATTTACTTTTGATTGGACTTGGTTCAGGATTTGACTACCACAATGATTCATAAAGGCCCTGTCACACTGTTTGCGATTATGCGCTCTCACTGCCTCCTTGAAAAATAGCTGGGGCGCAAAAACAACTACTAGATCGCAGCGACAACTACATGGGTCGCCAGATGGGCGTCAGCTAGAGGGTCTTAATGGTCTCCGATGAGCGCAAAGATCTTTGAACATGCTCAAAACAATCGCAACACCTCTGCGCCCTGGCCAGGACGCCGTAATGACGCATTTCGGGCGCTGTGCGAGCGTGAATCGTGCGACATTGAAGTGGCATTGAGGAAGCCTATAGGCGCAAGGCAGTCGATGTAGTCTCCATAAGAAAGTAACTCGACTGCGATGAACTTGTAGAATAATTTTGAAACTGGACTGTGTATATATTGGCCATTTTGTCGTGGTATTTATACAGCGCAAGTGACGTCACATGAGCGTATTTTGGTCGAATAGAGAGCACGACGCGAGCTACTAGGACGTATCAACAGCGAGCAGAGCGTATAGTGTGAACGCAGTGACAGCGCAGCGGCAGCGAGTAGATCGAGAATTGAGCTTGACAGGGGCGCATGGAGAGCGAGTTGAGCGCATCGTAAGCGCGGGAAGAGCACAGTATGAGCGTAGCTTGAGCTTCTTTGAGACAGAAAGTTGTCATGTTAGTGCGTCCTCGCTGCGATTGTTAAATTTATGAAATATTTTTGGTCGCCGTAAGGTCTCCTATGAGATCGCATATAATGTGACAGGCCCTTAATAGGAGACATGTACAGTACAGATTATGTTACTGATGCCGAAAGTCTTTAATTCACTTGGCCCACATAGCTCCATCTCACCATTTTGACCGTGAGACGCACATTGCCGTTGTGTGCTCAATGATATCACCACACTATGATGATGTAATCAGTAACGTTTTCAAGCCCTTGCTAGTCCCTTTTGTTCTTAATACAGGAAGTCATTATTATGTACATTGAATCATCAGGCAGTTCAGAAACGTGTAAGCGTTATGCCTTTATGTAAAATTTTGAAAAATGAAATAGGAAATAGAGGTTGTTTGTCTTGAATGATAATTTTTTTTCCTTTCGCTGTTTTATGGGGGATGTACCCCTTATATTCGATTGCGCCCTGAAAGGGGGGAATTGCCTCATATCACCCAGAAAACATAAAACCGAACCGCATGGTAAAAATGGAATGCCGCCCTCCCATCATGCTCAGACACCCTTCCCAACCCATGCACCCACCCCATGAAAACTGGCTATGAAAAGCTGCATATTCTATGAACACTGATTATCCACTTCTGTTCTGTACCTATATATTCATCAAAACAAAAATGACTCGGTCTTCTTTCTTTTAGATCCGATGGAGAGATTCTTACAACACTTCAGCCTGGAGACTTCTTCGGCGAAATCGGCATTTTGAATCTAGAGGGCACAGCAAACAGGTGACGGGAATATTCGGTTCTATGTTTCTGAATTTTCAGCATTTTGTTTTAAACTGAAGTTGACTAAAAAGCTACGCGTTCAACCAGCATAGCCTCCATGGTTTATTATAAGAAATGGAGCAAATAATTTAAACGCCTAACTCCACCTGAAAAGTTTAAGGTCGAAAGCCAGTGGCGTAACTACGGGGGGAGGAGGGAGGTCCGTGCCCCCGGGTGCCCCTAGTTGAAATCTTGAATTGCACTAAAACAAGTACCAGTTGCCTTCAGTGCTGCAGTTGATTATTGATGCACACCCAGGTGCCCCCCTGCCCCACACCCCGAAGTGTAACACTAGTTACGCCGCTGCTTACAATGCCGAGAGTTGTCTATTCTTACACGGTTACTTTCTCTCTGTATCCCCAGACGGACGGCTGACGTGAGATCGGTGGGCTACTCGGAACTCTTCACACTCTCCAAGGGTGATGTGCTTGATACACTGAGAGACTTCCCACAAGCGCAGGTCGGTAAACAGATACACTCCTTGAATAAAATGTCTCCTAAGATGAAACTGAATAGGCCATGCATTAGGTTTTATTCACGGTAACAGTATGCATGCTCTGCAATCAAGAACATGGATGGGAAATTTCGAAATCGCGTCGTCTTCGCCAGGCTGTGTTGGGCTCTATATAATGACGAGGAGGTATGTTGAGACGACATCAAATATTTAGGCACGCGTGGTATTGCCCACGTGCAGTGGGCGGAGCTGAAGTGATCAGTCTATATTCCATTTTAACTTATCATCACATGACATACTGATCTGCATGTTTGACAAAAATTTCTGAAAATGGAAGTTTCAAGTTGGTGTCACTTTAAAGTCGACGCATTTTATGCAGTCCTTTCTCTCTAAATTCCAAAGAGTGAAAATTCACTCCATTCGAGTGGAGATTCACTCCCACAGTCGGAAACTAGGGACTAGACGTTTTAGAGTGAAATTCCTTCAATCGTAAAGATCGATTTTTCACTCGAGCTTCGACTGAAGTAGTTCTATTTTCAGACTATTCCAATCTAAAATGAGAGTGACTTTCACTCTAAAACGTCTAGTCCCTAATTTCACTCTTTGGAATTGAGAGAGTTGATGATGTTCTACACTCTGTCCCAACTTAGGAGAAGCTGGAGGAAGAGGCCAGGAGACGGCTGAGCACGAACCGTAAGTCGCCCCCATCCAGAACCCGTGGGAGACGGAGAGGGGACTCCAGCTGTACCGAAGCATCAGACGTGGAACGACTGGTAACGAAGGCTACGGAAGGGCGGGAAAAGACTCCGCCAGTTAAATCAAGGTATATGGTCTCTTTACAGACGTTGGAGACAATTACAAATCATGAACGTGCTAGGAACACGTTGATATGGGTGATGTGGAGCTATTTTAGTCCGATGTAGTGTGAAATCTGGTCTGTATGAAATACGGACTTATTGTGTTGTGTAAAGATAATTAGAACAGTGACGCATCACGTGTGAGAGTTAGAGCATGGAGGAAGGAATAGTCTATTCCTTCCTCCATGGTTAGAGTCAATAGATTTTGCAGGAGTCCAAATTTCATATGACACCGTTTTCATGTCGTATAGATACATGCACATTCCATATTTGTATTATTTAAATTGGAGACGCACAGAATATCCCCCTCCCATGCCGTTTATTATAATATTTCTGAATAATAATGATTTGTAGTGAAATAGTTCGTGACAAATCATTTGAAAGTCAAATTTCCTGTCAGATCCCGAAAAACAGGACAGAGATAAACGACAAATGCCTTGTAAGTATTTGCATAACTGCGGACTCGACCGGAAGTCCAACATCTTCTGCCCCTCACCTATTAAAGGACCATTTATTTAATTCCCTGCAGTTTCTAACTTTAAGAGGTTATTTTATTTATTGTAATTGACCTATAGCCAGCAACTTGTCTCATCGCCCGATGCCAGTCCCTCCTTATCGCGTGTGGGCGCCACCAACGGCGGTAATTTGTACCGCCCTCTGCCGTCACCACGAGCAGTATGGCCGAGACCCAAGCCCGAGGTCTCGCTGAAACCATCGCGGCGAAAGCGAGGCTCCCGGGGCAGTGCGAGCTCCAGGGACAAAGATGACGAGGCTTGGCTGGCAGACGTGGTTGCGACGGTGCAAGAAAAACTCCAAGAAAGATTGGTAATGGTGTTACTGCCCAACTGTAGCGAAGGCCCCAACTATAGTTGGGACAGACCAAACCAGTTCTAATTATAGTTAGGACTGTCCCAACAATAGCTCGGAATGTAGTTGGGACAGACCCAACTATATAGTTGGGACGATGCTATAGCTGGGGCATAACAACGCACCTGTGAATCTGAAGGGGTCCTGACCATCTATGTTCCCCCTGTCCCGTACTGTAGAAATGTGGCCTTTGCCATATTTAGCGGAACGGTTTTCGAGAAAATCTAGTTCGTTTTTTTATAGTTTTAATTTTAAAGGCATCCCGAACACATTTCTTATCTCTTGGCAAAAGCCTGTTTGAACTTTGATTTTAAAACCTTCGTCAATGGTGAAAAAGGGGAGCCAAAAGCAAAATAAACAACATGTAAAAAAGACGTAATGTCTCACTTCAGATGCTGTCATTGGCAAACATAACTTGTTCGGGAGCCGAGGACAGACGAATCTCCTAGCTACTAGACTCCTTTTAAAAAGAGAGAGTGGACGTCTTAACTATGCCCTAAACTTGAATGATAACAAAATACAAAAGGGAAGGGTGGGCAATTTTGTAGAATAAACTATTAGTTGAACCAGTTTCGCATTACACTCAGTACATATGAACGGTTGTATTAATGAACTAAAATGTCAGAGTAAATTGGACATCAAGTATTATTCTATATTAAAACCAACAGTTCAGTTGAATTCTTATTGTCATCATTACTTAATCAACAGGATCATTTTAACAAGGAGAACCGACAGCAAGCCGTCCGCATCCGGAAACTTGAAGACGAACTGAAGACGAAAGAGGAAGAAAAGAGCAAGAAAGACGAGGAAATCGAGAAACTCAAGGAGAGAATTCTGCTACTGGAGGTAAAATACAACTAAATGTTTGATATACTTCAGCATGCATGGTGCATGTGAAAGCTTAAAGGCAGTAGGAACATTGGTAATCCTCGGAAATGATCCCAGCGATTTAATGAGAACAATCTTGCTCAAAGTGAAGAAAGAACTGGTACCGAATGCCCTGTGAAATTATTCCGCTTGAAATATTGTCGTTCGGAAGAAAGCACTAATTGAACGCGGTTTTAAAAAAGTGTGCCTTCGGGCATACTTTAATTAGTTTGACTGCATAGGCCTGTTTGTTAAATACTACGAGGATTATCCATCCAGGGAACCTCGAGGACACAGACACAAACCGGATGAATGAGAATTCTGTCCCGAATGCTTATTAAAAGATTGTACACTGGAGGGTGCGATTAAAAACATGAAACATTTTTTTTTAATCTGAAATGCTAGCAACGGTCTCCAGTTACGAGGCCAAACACATGTGCAAAGGTTCTCCCTTTTCCCCTCAATATATATTGTCCATTGAACTGAAACTTCAACATGTTAGATTTTTTACACCCTACCTAAGATTCTGGACAATTGAGTTGCTTGAAACGGGAAAAAGTACACAAATTGCAAATGATCCTGAGTTCCTAACTTGGTCTAGACATATCAGCTGCCTACACTTTTGGACATATTCTTCCCAAAAGTTGATCAATTATACCTGGTTTAATCAACTATTGAAGTAATTTCACCTTAATGGTGAATGGGCAAAATACAAACCCATTTGCCCAGCTTTTTTTTTAGTGTAACGAATTACCCGAAAATACCTGTCTTCAAAAAATAAACTTGTCCTTGAAAGGTATTTCCGTTCAATGATTGTTTTCATTTTATCTTCCATTTCCGCTCTATTTTTTTTAGGACCTCTTGAAAACAGCTGACGTTCAAGTGTCCTGACGTGGAAAGACGCCTGCATTGACAGAGCTAAGAGACTGACACAAACCTGTGAGATCGGACCATAGATGAAAACATTATTCTTCCCTCGAATGTTTACTAAAAGTAAACAAGAGTTCTTTTACCTTTGTGGAGCGAAAAAGAAAGATGTGAAATGGATTCCCAATGGCCCAAGGCTGTGCATTATCCGCTTTTTGTTCCGTTTATAAGTTTGTCAAACAGAACCCACTCTGCTAATTTCACTGATGCTAAAGTGGAGACACGTTTTGTGTTCTTCCTACAAACGAAGACAAACATCGAAAACAAATTGGTTTGAATTACTTTTTAGGAAGATTTTGTGTCTACATGCCGTAAGGTAATCTGCAGCATGTCGTATTTTTACTATTATAGTTACGGTATCCTTATTGTGCAATCGGAAATCTCTATCTATAGTTATACGTGTATATAGGCTTTATTACGCAAGTAATTATCTATTATTTGATGCTGTGAGCAATCAGCGGTTTAGTAAAGATTTTATTATATTTATATTTCGATACGTTTCAAATTAGTAAAGTCATTTTGCAAGCTCTTATTTCATTTGAAGTGCAAGTATTACAGAGGCCTACTTGGTTTAAGTTTGTACCCATTCACCATACTGTGAGGGCGCTAATTCCGTTCCCGAAATTGTGTGCAGGAAACGCAGAATCATATTAATGATCGAAAGGACATTGGCGGGGGGGGGGGGGGGATGCAAATTCCAAGTGCCCCCAAGGTTCCCCCACAAAAAAATCCGAAATTAGCCGCTTGCAAAAAGGAATTATCTTTTTAAAGATTTTTTTTTTAGTTTTTAAAACGAAGAGGAATCTAGATGACTTTTTTCCCCCTTCCCTTAACCGTAGGGCTTTTTGGAATGTAAATAAAGTGATAAGAAAAAGGAGCGCTCTCTAGCGCAAAAAGAGGTCCAGTCCCCCCTCCCACCCCTCCGCTTTTCGAATTTTCAGCACTTGAAGTGGCCTGAAAATTTGGGGGAAATGTGTATCCGTCGGCAAATGTGCCGCGACAAATAGCGCCACCTGTTGTCCGATAATGCAAATATCGGACTCCGTAGCATCTGTGTGGACGAACACCCCCCCCCCCTAAAAAAAAAGGGAAACAAATATTTTTCGACTTATAACCATAACCTAAAAATGCCTCTGAAAATGTTTTCCAGAGAGAGGGAAACCTAGTGTGCATGGTCGCAGGCAAGTTCACACAACGTTCTCACTTCCTGCACCCACGCAGACCTCTTTTGTTCACAGATCCACGAAAAGAGTATGCAAGGTAAAAGCATACACTCGCACTTTTTTATTTTGCGGCGGCTGAGTGATCGGAAAATAATTACCTTCTAGCACAAAGTGGCCTGTCAGCAAATTTGTCGTCTCCCCCCTCCCAACTCAAATTGGTCAGGAGACGCCCGTGATTTTTCCCCTCCCCTGACATAAAACATCAATATGCTATACTGCTCGTCATCATCAGGCCCTATCAGACAATCAGAAATTAAGATTCGCCGTTCGGTGAGGACGGTAATGCCACCATCTACCAACCCAACCAGCCAGCAGATTGCGATCAGTTTGTAGGTTCGTCGCCGACTCTGGATTCTGTGAAGTTTCAGTAAATATGGTACGGGAACAAGAATCTCTCGTTCATGACGCCAGTAAAATACTGGTCTTGCCGCGTTACAGGGGTTAATATTTTACCCTAAGACTTAGTGTCCAAGACGCAAATGAAAATGAGAATTGTATAAATAGGCTACTGCCAATTAATTGTGAAAGGTACAGCTATAGTGAGATTTCCTCCTTTTTTTGGAACACGAATCACGACAGCTGAGTTTGTGATACAGTGTAATTTTGTAGCCATCTCACCAACTATTTTGTCATCGTAAAAAACTGCAGTTTTTTCCTATAGTGATGATTAATTGGATTTATTTATTTTATTTATTTATTTCTTATTTACCCTGGGGAAACCTCTCAGTGGTACACTGTTTTCCAGAGGTGCCCAGCAGTTATACAGAAAAATTCATTTAAAACTACAATTACAGAAAACACTAAAAATAGTAAATAGTAAGATATGGGTACATAAAAACACTTAAAATATACATGTATAAAAAAAACCCAAAAAACTATATTACCGCTCGATAGTCCAAGGGTTCGATAGTCCGAAGGTTCATAAGTCCGAAAGTTCGGTAGTCCTAAGGTTCCTTCCGACGGTTCGATAGCCTGAAATGTTCATTAGTCCAACAATATAATAAGGTTAAATAATCCAAAGGTTCGACAGTCCGAATAGGCAATAAGGTTCTATAGTCCAAATCAACAATACGGTTCCACAATCCGAACTTGACCTATTGTCATTTCGGACTATTGAATTGTGTTCATTTCGGGCTATTCAACCTTATCATGACGAGTTTACCGTATTCTAAATTCGGACTGCTGAACCTTCGGACACATGAATCTTCGGACCATGGAACCCTCGGACTAAATAAACATTCGCATGTTCGGATTAACGAACCTTATTTCATGTTCGGAATAACGAACCCCGGGAATAGGACATTTTGTGATTGATGGACTATCGAACCTTCTGATAAATAAACATTCGGACTCGAACCCTCGGACCATCGAGCGGACCCATTAACACTATGGTATACATGCACTACCAGTAAATAAGCAATACGTATAAACCATTTGACTACAAGTCTGTTATGTATCTAAAATAAACTCGGACTAATTGTCAACAAAACCACTGCAAGCCCTGCTAATATTGTTATTGATTGGATTGAAAGCATTATCAACGGGTACGGGACAAGACCAATTATCGTAAAATAAACGTCAAATTTGCTCGACGTGGTTCTGATTACTAGCCCGTACTAAAGTTAAAAAATCGAGTGTTAGTACGGTACGTGCCATACTGCCCTGCAACATTTAGATGCTTTAAATAAAAGCTCTTTGGATTACATTTATTTATAAGTTTGTTAGTTTTATCGATAATCGCCGATTAACGATACTCGCTGAATAAATCGGGAAAATTGCGGTAAATAGAGCTGTTATTACTCGCGTTAACTACGATCGTGAGAAATAAAAATATCCATCTTAATAACAATAAATATCCATCCAATAATAATAATATAAACAATCCATTTTAATAAGCATAAATTGATTTAATTTAAAGCAAACAAATATGAAGTAGTTATCGTTTCAGATAACTACTTCATTTGTTTTTGGTGAGAGAACAGAGGGCACGCAAAGCTTTCAGTCATCAGAGCCCATAGATAACAGCGATGGTGAATTGTGTATTAATTCAAACAATTTTATTTGAAGCGTTGATTTTGTAGTACATCTCTTAAATAAGAATAACGAGCATCATAATGGATGATAATTTAACATTTATATTTTAATGGTGAGTTTTGTGTCGAAACGGGGAGATATCACATCGATATATTAATATAAAGGACATATATAAGACAAGTTCGTTTAGAACTTACAGCAGGACTGTTCTTATCAGAACAAAAAAAACCTACTTAGCAAAGTTGATAATTAGCAGGACAAGTTCTTTTCAGAACTAATATCTTCTAAGCAGTAGTTATTACCACATGGTGTTACCGCAAACCGAAACGATACCGATACTCCACCATGCAAAGCCTCGAATCTTATAAAGGACATATTGGCTTGGTATTATACATGATATACAATTTGTTAAAAGTCACGACCACAAACAGGACCAGTCATTTGAGAGACACTTTAGTGTCGTAATTTATACCTTTTTGAGACATGTGGATTTAGGGAGACATTTCATTGTGTCCCTACAATGCCTCAGCCCCTATTTAGAGGCAACATTTTATAGTCGCAAAAAGATTAGATTGATTGCTCGTGGTCCAATTAGTAAAAAAATAAAATAAAATAAACGCCAAAATTTGTGGGGGTAGATAAGGTTACATAGGGGTTCAGAGTCATTAAAGTTAGAAAAAATGTGTGCACATGTTAATGGGAATATCTCTCAAGTAAGCCATTTTCGGTATTAATAATAACAATAACGACTATCATTTCATAGTGACGTGATTGACAGCTACACGCCTTACTAGTCTTAGATTGAAAGTTTGTCTCTCATAGATGTTATTTCATATTAAATATAATCATGAACAGACCTACCACAATATATACCACAAAAATGATATATGTAATCGCCTAGGACGGTTTATAGGTTAAACTACAAAAATAGTTACCTTTCCCATTTAAAAAACAATTGATTGTTTTTGTGTAATTACAATTTTATTGTAATTCATTTGGGGGTGTATCTGCGCGATACACCCCGGAGGTCAGTTTTTGTTATTTAAATTCAGTGATAATGAACACAATGTGTCATCTCATGCGTGAGGAACAAAGACCTGCCCACATTTGTGACGTCAGAGGCAAGGGGTCTATTGCAAATAGAAAATAAGACCGAACAAACATAAGACCGTTTTGCGTCAACGCTATTTAGCCTTTACCAGCGGAAATCCCCATTTGATGCCCTCTCGCTGGCATGGTTTGGCTGTCCAGGGTCCAAACTATAACAGTGTGTGTTGGCTAGGAGCAATCCGGATGTGGAAGCAGATTCCCTGATTGTTTTCATGCCCCATTGATTGCTATCAAAGCCCGCGGCCATGCAATATTTATTGGGATTAAACTCACTCGCTTTCTCCACAGATCCAGTCTGCACGACAGTGCATTTATACAATCAATAAATTATATTAAGTCTGCCGTACTTAAAACAAAATGATACCTTATGTTTATTATTTTTCAGAGCGTTGACTCTTATGATAAAGGCCGCTGCACGCGATACCTAAAAATTACACACTTAAATAAAAGACTTATTAGGGTAATTTCGAAGATTTGTTTTAATTGTATAATTCAGTTTAGGTCTTTTCTTTCATTGTTAAACGTAAAAATAAACTTGCGTACATAGACTAACAGCCCAAGCAGACCTACTTTTCACAGATGAAGAAATTCCGATTAAATAAACGCCTGCAATCAGCCGGAAGACCGTCTCTGTCCGTGAAATAGATATAAATAGGCCGGGCTCGTCTTGGTCAAGGTGAACGGGTCGATTGGCGAGTTTTTGAGACAAACAAGAATCCTGGACGAATTGCGCAGATTACCAAGTCACGCAGGAGCTGGTTTGTACAGTTGGAGAATGCGCAGACGTCAACAAGTCATGAGGTCTGGTTTCATGACCAGTGGACAGACATTTTGCATCTGACGTCACCTTGAGGGCAGTCTTTGTCCCTTTGTGATACGCGTGACTAGACATCACGTGCTTCAATCTTGCAGAATTTTGTACTAAAAATCCCAAAGTGAGGGCGCACTGTGCAGAAGGGGCGGGGGGAGGGGGGGGTTCGATTGTTGACTGCTGTGATGTGGGGTATACGCCGGGGGCGATAGTGCTATGCGCCCCCGAGGCAAAAACGACGTATCCCACACCACAGCGGTCAACATTTTGTTTTGTAATGCTGTGCCAGTAAGTCAAAACGATAAATGGTTGTAACTTAGTTAACCCTAAAAGGGCCGGGTTATTTTGACCATCTCTCAGCCGGGGGGGGGGGGATCGCCCCTCCCCCCCCCTAAGATCTCGGCCATCGAGTGACGAAAAATGTTGATCTACTCAGTACATGCATAGAGCAACTCTTGCTAAACATACCCAAGAAATTGCATGACTATAGGTTAATAGGTCTTGGAATTATGGCTAATTAATTATTCATATGTACGAATGGCAATTCTGCTCTGGTTACACGACGTATATGGGAAAATTAAGTTTTCACGGCGCATAGCGCCGGAATTTTTTTCGCTACGCGGCAACCCGTGGTCCGATTTTTATGTTTTTGGTATCAAAAGATGCGCAGAGCTCGAGGCTAAAAAGTCATAACAGCTCGGGTTGCGAATCTTTTTTTTAAAGGCTATCGTGGAAAATGTTGAGGAGGGGGGGGGGGGCGGATTCCGCCCCTGGCCCTTTTAGGGTTAAACTTACTAATATAGGTTTTCCCGGCTATTTTAAAATATTCTTCGTTCGAATTCACCGTTAGAATGTGAGAGTTGGGAATTTGAATGAAAAATCTTTTAAAATAGCCGGAAAAACCTATACTATGCAAGAAATAACTTAACTCACTGCGGTGTAACCTCTGATAACTGCTGTGAAGCAGCGAGCGCGCGCACGAATAATTGGTACATACTTAATTATGGCCGCTCTCGACCAATGAAATTGCATTATCCGAGCTCACGGTATAACAAAACACCATATCCTGTTGTCCTACTCAATTGCCAAAAATTAAAAGAACAGCGTCACTTTCTGCTCTATTACCACTTAATGCCTGCATCAATGAGTGCACATTTGGCAATGCTGAAGTGGAACACTTACAGGCCATTTAGAAAATAAAATAATAATGAACATGTCAGAGCTTTCAGAGCACCACACTAGAAAGCTCTTCACGTTCACCGCCGAGCAATCGCGATCAGGTTCCCATCCAGATAATGGTACATACGGCCTCAAGCTACACACGTACATGAACAGGACGGCAAATAGCTTGGCCCAACCCCTATATCGACTACGCAGTTGCATCTGTGAAGGATTGCCTGTAAGTGACAGGCTTAAGGCCAGGCTAGGCCCCGTCCTTCAAGCTATTTAATTAAACCCTTTCTTCGATTTCAAGGGCTTTCGAGGCCAAAAACAAACCGGGGTACGAGAGGGTGCTCGTATCTCCAATGAGTCACAAATATATCGACCCCAACTATAATAGTAATAAATATATAATAAATACTTTATTCAATTATATATCGCGCAAATTGCATGAATTGTGTTTAAATGCGTTTACAAGATATTTAAGATAAAATACTAAAAAGTCCTTAAATTTATAATCTGAAAATTAGAAATTAAAAATAACACTATAACAAAACAATACGTTAATTAATTGAAATGGTGATTAATACAATTCAAAATACCTAATAAAGTAAAAAAAAAAACTCAATAAATTTCAAATTGAAAGACACATATTTTTTTTTAAATATCGTTTAATCAAATCGTTTAAGCTAATCTTTCGAACAGAATACCCAAAAAAACAAAAGAAAAATCAAAACTCAACAATCGAACACGTTCATCATTTATCAACACCGCTTTACGCATACAAACAAAACGACACAAAGAGAAAATGAAATTGATAGATTAAAATAGTACGATGTGTACAAATAAGATCAACACGAGTGCAATTTGTTTAACTACAAGAAATAAAAGTTCATCACTTTTTGCCCATTTCGATTATCCAGTGCTTAAGCTGAAACGAAATTATTACAAGATCTTTGCTGGAATTAAGATACTACTTAAGTAGGCCTGCAAATTAACTTGCAACATTTTGAATAAATAATATGAATCCTCCTGTTTATCAGTTTTACTTTGAAAGGAAAAGTGATCAGTTTTACCAAACTAGACATTTTCATTTTGATGAAAATATGATTGGCGAGTGCAAAATTAACTATATATCTGTTCAATTACAGACAACATTTGAGGATATAACACTATTATAAACATTTCACAAAATGTCAACATTCAGCATTGAATACCTATTCGCGCGTATTATATAGAGTGACTTCTTTGTCGTCAAAGAATAACTAGGTTGATAAAATTATCTTCTTTATTTCAGAAGATGCTAGTGAAGAAAATTCTCTTTTTTTTGCTTTTCCTGTGTCAGTGTTTAAACCTACGCTGTTTAACACCACACAGCAGATTATAACACGAAGAACGAATAGTGGGCAGATACTATGGGAAATGATTGTACAAGCATTGCATTCACTGTGTGGGCTTCCGAAGAAAACATGTCCACATAAACCAGTTTTCAGATACGTTGTTGGGACTTGCCCACGTCCACACAAGGTTTCCCCCTCTCTGGAAAACAGGTCTAGAGGCATTTTTGTGTTAGGGGTTTTTTTGGTTAGGTTTATCGGTCGTAAAATGACGGGAAACACTCAAGGGAATCATAGAAAAAAAATGGGTTGAATGAGTTTTCACTGTGAGTAAAATGATTTTGTTCACAGGTTTTTTTCTTAACTACACGAAAACAAAGGAATGTTCACACTAGGTATGTAACATAAACATGTATGTGGTTTATTGTGCGTTATTGATGCAAGCATGACATTTGTCACATATAATCAGAGCATGTCTGAAGAAAGATATTTGGCTATAGGGCCATCGCAGATTTGTCCTTAAAATATAAAGGGAGAATACCAAGCAATTTTCAAAGTTTTCGAAATGGCTGCCATTGCTTGTTATTCACCTTTATTTTTTTCAGATGACAAATCTGCGATACTATAGTATAGACCAATCCGGATATACGCTATCACATCTCTCACGAAGGCCCCCGTTAATGGCGCAAACATTGTGCTAGCTATTGTTCAGATTATCCGTCATGGGGCAGTACAGCTCTGCCAAATAACTGGTAACATCCATTGAAGGGGGCTTCGCGTGATGACATATACAAGGATTCGTCTATACTGCCATTAAAAACACACACATTATTTGATTCAAACAATAATGTCGATACAAAAGGGTGGCCAATCTATATTCACTCGGTAGAACTGAAGTTTTACATGCTTAGCCGACATACGTCGGGGAAATTTAATGTTTCCCCTGCAATAGAACCCTCGGAATAAGAGCTATATTGATTAACAGGAGCAGAAGACCGAACTTATAGCCGCGTATAGGATTGGTGTTAAGTTCTACTCGGTCGATAAGCCTGACGCACACTCGTACGCATTGCGAATTACAAGAAGATTGCAAAGTGTTGTAAGTACGGATTTTTCCTGAGGAGTGCATGACATTATTAATCACTGTAGAACCTTCAAAAAGTGGATTGGCCTAACTAATTTTCAAATTTGATGTTTTATTTTAACGGAATTTTTTTAATTTTATTCTGATTTTGGACGCCTGGATCCCTCTGAAAAAGGGCTTTCATTTTTGTGCACAATTGACCCGCCCTGCGAGAGCCGAATTATCGTCTGGCGTCCAATATTTACAATTTTGCGAAGAAATAATTCAATAACTAAACGTTGGTGGATTTCTGTGTTCACTGTCTCATTCAAAAGTGAATAACTTTTATACAGTATTGCTAGCAAAAAATGGGAATTGAATAAAACAAATCTATTTTTTTCAGGTGAAGCTCGAAAAAAATCACCGGGAATGCGTCTTTAATGCTTACATGCACAAGGGGTTTTCAGTCTACCTGATTCCGTGGTTTTCCTCGGAATATTTCTCTGGGCTTTTCCTCCCACCTCTGAAACTGTAATTTCTTCTCACTGTCTCATCTCTACATGTTTCATCAGGCTTGCGAGCTTCAGTGCCTAGGGCATTCTTTTTCCTCTTTTTTTTCTAGGAATCCTTGGTTTCATAAACCGACACGGCGACCCGGAACCATTCTACTTCCGTACAAAAGCAAGCATTTTTCCCAAGAGGGCCATAAGTACAAACAGGACTTTCCTCTCAAAATGAAACACACAAGTTGAAAATTCGCTGGGGTAAAAATAATCGTATCGTTGAACGGTATGGACAATAAAAAGACGGCATGTGTAACGTTTGAATACGTTGAAACAGGATAAGCCGTATACATTACAGCGGAATATTGTTTAGATTAAATTAGGATATGTACTTATACGAGGTTGACGAACCCCGAATGTATAAACACACTGGTATACATGCATATTCTCTGCAATGTTACCAATATAAAGGTGCTTTATATTACATAAATATTTTTGAGTCCGGGGGAAGCACTCTCTAAATTCCAAAGAGTGAAATTAGGGACTAGACGTTAGAGTGAAAATCACTCTCATTTTCGATTGACATGAAAAATGAACCACTTCAGTCGAAGCTCGAGTGAAACCTCGATCTTTACGATTGAAGAAGTTTCACTCTAAAACATATAGTGCCTAGTTTCCGACTGTGGGAGTGAATCTTGAATGGAGTAAAAATTCACTCTTTAGAATTTAGAGAGCAGATCATTAGTCGGAAAACTTGTATAAATTATCATATCAGGCTATACTTTACGGTAGGCTCTACATAACAAAACTTTACGTCGATCTGTAAATACATTCTAAAACACCACGGGCGTTGAATGTAACAGAAACTTATCGCGGGAACATGGCTGGTGACTTCCGGCTTCCGTAATATCTAGACAGATGAAAGCAGGAGGTGATAATGTCTGCCATCAAAGATGTGTCTCTTATTATAAACGTGGTCGATTTAACCCTAAAAGGGCTGGGTTATTTTGACCATCTCTCAGCCGGGGGGGGGGGGGCGGATTCCGCCCCCCGCCTCTAAGATCTCGGCCATCGATTGACGAATGCATAGAGCAACTCTTCCTTAACATACCCAAGAAATTTCAAGACTATAGGTCAAAGGGTTTGTTCAATACCCATATATCAGAGAAAACATTTTACACCAAGTGCATAACATCATTTTCAACGAAGATTTTAGACGTCTATAAAACAAACACTGGCATGTGGTAAAATAGCATTATAATGGCTATACATGTAGATACTCACTTGTAGTTATTGCTTTGCATGTTAGCATAAAACTACAAAACCCAATCTGATGGAACGGTGACTGATCTATGTTCCGACACCCCTATGCTCCGACAACCCGCACATTAGACTGTCATAATCCCGATTAGGGCTAGGGCTATAGGGATAGGAACATGCATATGTGCATTCGGAACATAGGGGTGTCGGAACATGTGTCTGAACATAATGTGTCGGAACATAAATAGGTGTGTAACCGATGAAATATAACTTCACTTCGGTATTGAATTACGATGCTACTCATATTACGGTACGTGACACGCAAATCCACTATTGCATTGACACTCTAAAATGTCCCGGGTCGGATTGGAACCAAAATGACACTTTTCTCGGGCAAAATGTTTCCAGGTCAATATTACCAGGAACGTGAGTCAGCTATAACTGTAATTTCGACCCGGAAATATAAGTCATTTGACCCTGAAAAGTATCATGTCAAATAATGACTCGGATTCCCGGTCGAACTTGACCCGGGGCAATTATGATTAAGATAAGAAATAAAGGTTTATTCTTTATACTTCATTTCATTCGACAGGCTAACGGCAGTAGGGATTTTCCCATATCTGAAAGCATTTTCAATGGGCCTTATATTCACTGGATGGCTATTTCATATCATGTATCCCGAATCAACGTTTTGAAACACCCGTAAGCGTGCACCCTCAAATTACCAACCGATTTTGCAAAGAGTCAAGCATTGCTTTATACATTTTACCTCGCTTTACAAATATTTGGTTTTAGGTTCCCCTAGAACGGAGGAACAATTTTGTTTCCATTTTAAATAATATTACTCATTTACATAATGCATCTTCTATTATTTCACGTCACAGGCTCGATCAAGCTTAAAAGGGCAATTGTTATATCGCGTGCCTGCTCTAATTTCATTGGTCTAGAACGACCACGTATCCAGTTTGTAAAAAAATCGGAAATACTGCGTTGCATATAAACTATACCTCATAATCAAACTGCGTTCCATATAGATAAACCTCACATAATACTCCCTGCCAACCTCATCCCCAGGGTGTCGAGCAGTGCGCGCCCACCACTACCTGCTCTCTCACCCTGGTATTCGATTATTTGCATGTGCAAGATTTTGGAACAGGTATGGAAATGAGGAATAGTTTGGTGCCTGCACCATAACTACACGATATAAATCCATTATTAGCAAATTGTGGTATCGAATCAGGATACAGGAAGAAGGTTTCCTATCCAGGGCTTACTATTGGAAACGAGGTTGGAAATAAAGTAAGCACTGGGGACGAGGTTGTACTCGCTGCATGCTTGCGCACGTTGTGCGCGCGTGTACGGGCCTGCCCGCGCAGTCGCGAATTAACTGCAACCGCGGCTCAGTCTCATGTCCGGCATGGGCTGGGAAAACCTGTAGTTACCAAAGGTTACACCGTAGTGATTTAATTTATTTCTTGCAGAGTATGTTACAACCATTAATCCGTTTGACTTATTGGCACGATATAACAAAACAAGTGTTGACTGTTGTGATGTGGGATATGCCATACCCCTCGGGCGCATAGCACCCTAAACGCCATATCCCACATCACAGCTGTCAACAATTGCTAATAGGCCTGATACCTAATGACGTCACACTTTGTTTACATGTGAGCTTTCCTATGTGGCAGACGGTCCCTACTTTGTCTGGTGTCCCGACTTCTCTCCCATAGGAAAGTGCATGTATAAACAAAGCAATTACGTCATTAGGTCTCATGTCTATTGCTTTGCTCGGAATAGTATCATGCTTCTGTGAACAACTTTGAGTCTTTTATCGATGCGTGCCGGCGGAGTCCGAACAACGAGAAGGCATGATGTCTCATAGATGCACTCCTGAATACGTAGACGTACGGGTTGAAAGCGCTGCTGGATAAAGCTAGCCATAGGGGAATCCACTCCCAGAACGGACTAACGTGTCTGTCCAATGCTGCCTCAACCAAACCCACCACGTAGTATGGCAACCAGGAGACTACAAAACTCAGCATGACCATGAGCGTGGTCTGAGCTGTCCGCCACTCATCCCCAATGTGGACTCGCAGTATCTTCTTGATGCCGCCGCCGGTGAATGCCCGCTGTTTCTTGACGGGGTCGGTGCTGGAGCAGCCGGTGGTTTCCTCGGAGGACGGGACTCGGAACCAGCGGTGCCGGTCTCTAGCCACGAGATTCCGGGCTGCTAGGTACATGCGACCGTACATGGACGCAATGGAGATCAGAGGCACCGCGAAGCCCCCTACCACCAGGTATATCTCGTAGCTATCGTTGGGGGTTCCACTACCATCTGGCACTGCGGCCGTGCAGATGAAGCGATGGTGGTGGTACGAGATGGAGTTCCAACCAAAAACTGGTGGGAGAGCCAGGGCGAGAGCCATGATCCAGACCAGTAGAATCATCACCGCGGCCCGCCTGGCGGTCATGTAAATGTAGTAGCGTAAGGGTAGCATGACAGCTACGTACCGATCCACTGTGATCATGACCAAAGTCAAGATGATTGCCGCGAAGAGGAGCACATTCAAGAAGCCAGTGGCGATGCAGCTTTGTTCCTTCAGCATCCAGTCCGTGGAGATGACAGATACCAGAACGGGCGGCATGACGACCACACACATGAGGAAGTTACAGATCGCCAGATGGAGGACGAATCGGTTGGAGACGGAGAGCAGCGAGGGCTTCCTGACAAACACGAGGAAGATCACCCCATTGCCGAGAAAAGCCGCGATCAGTATCACCATCAAAGACGTGATTTGGAAGATGGTGATTGCGGCCGAGTCCGCAGTCTGGATAGGACCCGCTGCCGACGGTGTAGCATTGACAGGATGCAGACTTGTTGAAGACATACTTGCAAATGGGAAGGACCCTAGACGTGCGTTTTCCAGTAATCCCATCTGTACTCCTCCGTCTTATTAATGCACGCCGCATCCGAGAGAGCCACTTAATGCCGGGCAAGCGATCCAAACAACATATCACACGTTGGTGTCCTTACGGAAAAGACCTGCTAGTGTATAATTCTATCTGGCGGGTTCACTCTCGACCGTTGGAGCACTCAAGTGTCAGTCGGTAACAAGTTTACATCCCGTGGTCTGTGGCTCAGGCGCCCCCGGGCACACATCAGCCGGCATGGTAGTCGTCCCGAAGGATTGCCTGAAAGAAACAAAGATACAGACATCAAAATGGAATTAATGTACCGTAATGTAGAAGATAACTTTGGCATTAATTCACGAGAGAAAGGCAGAAGTGCATATAACTTGGCAGTGCTCCAATCACGAAACTCACACACAACAACCCGAAGCCGTCATGGTCATACCAATCATAAATGCTGTGTGAACTCCCGATTCACTCATATTAAGCATCTTGGATATCAGCCTAAACTCCTTGGAATTTTTTTTTTAATAAGCACGATATTGGCTTCTTAATGCCCAAACATAGCAGCCAATGGAAATCAATGAAAGCAGCGAATCTAGGCACACACACACCCACGGAAATTCCAATCAACCAGCAAGCGTGTCTTCCAGGATCGATCATGGAGCATGGACGCACGTGTTTTACAGCTGGGCTCCGACGCACAAGAAGTATAGATCGAATTGAGTTTACGTGCACTGTTGCATGCACGGCCACTGAACTTAATTTGTAGACAATGCATCCTTCCAAAAATGCACGTAGGAACATTGGGAATGTGGAAACGGACCTGTCGATTTAATGACATAAACCTTGCTCGAATTAAATATACGGATGGTACAAATACCCTGTGATATAACTCCACCTGAAATGGTTACGTATCATTCAGAAGAAAATAATCATGGTAGGTGATTTAAAAAAATATAACCGCGGGCACATTTTTTTTACGTGCGTTAGCAACGAAATCCAATTACCAGACCCGGAAAAAATGTGCAATATTTCTCTGTGTTCTATCATGTTTAGTATCCGCTGATAAATGCACAAAGAGCATACCGATTGTACGTACCAGCGATTCATATGCATAAAGGATCCATACCACAGCAGGATATAAAGGGCGAGGAATCAAAATTGGCCAAATCGAGGCACCAAACAACCCCAAATCAGCCAGACATTCGACTGGGAAAGCATGCTTTGTGTTTAAAGACACATAGTAAATCACTCACTCTTTTGTTTGAAGCAACAAAATTGCCCAAACCTTGAAGTAGATTGCATAACAACTAATCTATTGACATTTCACCTCAGTTGCTATTATACATTTTGAGAAAACTGAGAAACCATATGCACGATTGGTCTCGTAAGTGGAGTCCGTTGCTAAAGCACGTAAAAGGAATAAAGTTTCGGTAAGTTTTATAAATGGAAAGACATAATATATAATAAATGGCGCGGCTATGTTTGTTTCTCTGCACTGAACTGGACGACCGTGGCTCGCAAACGGAAACTCATACCAGACATATGAGATGATAGAAAATAATACATAGGCTACGTGATTAATATCATGTTGAGTTACGTATTGTAGATACAGTCGTATATAGGCCTATAGCACATCGCGCATACATTCTTTATATGCGAGACATGTTCAGTCCGAAAGAAGAACATTGTGCTGATTTGTATAATATAATTATGCAACAACAACAAATTGTTACATTTATACAATCCAAATATGATTTTTTTTTTGTCAAAAACGGACAACAAACAACAAATAAACAATTAGGTTTAGTAGAGAACAATTAGGGGAAAGAAAACAATTACAGGCTTTTTAACAGAGCGTCAATAATTAGAAAATCCAAAAATGAAAAAAAAAAAAATCATACAGAATTTTTCCAGAAAAAGATGGAAACCTGCATCAGGTAATTGGCGAATGAAATCAATTTTCCCACAACAATATTAGTAAGCCAAGCCGTGTAGTGAAACCTTCCGTTCGGTCGCGACTGCATTGTTACGTTTAACTTGCAGGGCAGCTCCAAAACTTCGAGAAGATCTGTACATGAAACACAAAAACCCATCACGCATCACTGAAAGTCTACGTTTTTCGAGATGCTTTGTTTTCCATACTGTCAAATTAAGAACAATCATTTGGTCGACCAAAATTGGATCTCATGTACACAGTCTACATCTGACGATAAGTTGTATTACAACCGGCAGATAACATACTGTCCGACAAGATGAGTTTTTTTTAGTGGTCCATCGCAGAACCACACAAGTTACACACTTGAAGGAGAAGGTCTTGCTGTTAGTTTAAAGGTAGGGTAGATCATTTTGTCATATGTGCATTTTGTTTTCGTTTGAAGCAACAAGAGTGCTCCAAATCTAAAGACAGGTGCTTAACGACTAACCTCATGAAGTTCTAGCTCAGTGAATGCTGTATATTCTGAGAAACCAATATGCTAGGATCTCGATTTCAATTCAGAAGTTGCCAAGTCATGTTTTGAATTGCGCCCGAAATCAGTATCCGGGACACGTTTTCATTCAGCCGATTGCAACTACGCAATGTCACATGTCACGCACTGAACCGACGAATTATAGCAACGTGCGCGCGTGTGCGTCGTGTCAACGCTTGCGCGCACCCATTGACGGATTCGCCGAATTACAAACCAACTACTAACGGCAATTTCCAAAAATGCGTTACTTGACGCATCTTTGGAAATAGCCTTCTTTTATTTCCTATTCCCCCCCCCCCAAAAAAAAATTGACAGCATGCCAGAAGGAATAATTTCACAGGGAGTTTAGTGCCGTTACTATCTTTAAACCAGGTAAGCTTTTCAACAATAATTTCGACAGTTTCTTTTTTGGATAGCTGAAAATGATCTACTCTACCTTTAACTCGAAGTGCTGATTTCCACTTATGTGAAGCTTCATATCCTATCTGGATGAAGTGTTAGTTTTCCATATTAAATGCATCATCCTGGATCACGCTGTACGTGGAGCCAGAGTCTTGCAAACGATCCAAAGAGAGAAGTGTTTCACGCGATGCTGGTTTATAGCTCCATCCTCTGCCCGGGTATTGATTTTCTCGGGCTCCGGAATTTAATACATATTCACTGTCTGTACATACTCCTCCACCCGCCTTGCTCAATCGGTGAGATGCTTTTCTGGGGGTTTTGTCGCTGGCTATTTATCACGACCTTGTCCTGAACGACCTCAAAATGAAAGAAACGCGTTGATACAGCCGTATCTCTGCTGCCTTGAATAAACATCGGTGGTCTAACTAGAGATGCATTCTGTTCTAAGAATCCTCTGTTGTGTGTCATCTGTGAAACATGCGCCCACATTGTCTGTCTGGATGTAGGCCTATACATGTAGCATGTCTACATACAGTCGTCAGTTCGGTGTTGTTTTTGATTTTAAATCCAATAATGGTCATGTCAAAGTGTTTTGCCCGTTCAGTTCACTTTGCTCCGCGTTTAGACTTACCTCTCGATACCGTGTTGTTCGATCTGATCCAGCGAAATTATTGTCCGTCTGCGGTTCTACAAATAGCACCGTGCACTTGGTGCCACGACTGCATTGCGGCGACCTCATTAGTGAGAACCCCCTGTGCACCAGCTGCACGGCCCGAAGTCGAAATGAGCTACCATTGATTGCCTTGAAAAAGTACCGTAATGATGAAATGGCTGCTAGAAAACCGAAGGTCTGCCCTGCTTTTCTCTTAAACTAAAAACAAAATACTGCAACCACTAACCTCATTTTGAGTAATCACAGGCCAAATTAGTAATAGGATGATAATCATCCGAAGAACGTGCGTAGGTACGGGTGTTCATAATGTAATAAGCTGGTTCAGTCTTTACCAGGATTGTCATCTCAATGTCGCATTTACTGTGACGTCCTTGCCCTGTCGTACTTGTACGTGATCAGGCCTTTTAGATGCACCCACGAACAAGACGAAGATGTGCATCAAGAGGCTCGAAGGGAGAATAACAGAACCTCCCCGATTTGTTAGGAGAATTCAAACCTTTTTATCGTCAAATCTTCTCCAGCAAGCTCAAAGTCCTTTCTGGACGGAGTCTTAATTTTACTAATCTGTATTAAACAGTAATGAACACCAGTTGTGTTTTGCCGATTCAAGGAATGATACAATAATTCTGAACCATATGGTTATTAAAAAAAGGGGGGGGGGCCCGGGGGGGGGGGGTTGGAACATTTCATGGGGGGCGTCATGTAGATCAATGATAATTTTTTTAGAAACTCAAAATCTCGGGGGGGGGGGGCGACTGGGTGGCGACAAGGTTTCATGGGGGGATGTCGGCCCCCCCAAACGCCCCCCCCCCGTGGCTACGCCCCTGCCTAGCAGGCCTTAGACACGCGCGCAACGCGCACACTTTATATGGAGCGCAGAGTATATGACGTTTTATTTTATGGAACACAGTGTATATGAGATACATGTAGTTTATATGCAACGCGGTGTATTTGAAGTTAACAGTTACAGACTGGTCATGTAGCCGTTCTAGACCAATGCAAATACGTATCCAGGCACCCGATATAATAATAATATATAAAATATATGTTAAGATACAGACACGATATAATAATAATATATAGTATATGTTAAGATGCAGACACGATATAATAATAATATATATAATATATGTTAAGATACAGACACGATATAATTATAGTATATGTTAAGATACAGACAAGACAGTAAGGAAAGGGACTGACTGAAAGATAATATCGATGACCAAGTTAGATTTTGTTACATCTCATGTGCATTTTCAAAGTTTTAATGTCAAGGTTCGAGCTCGCTGTCCGCATGTACGACGGATACAAATGCGATACAATAATCAATAACACTTGACTGAAGCGTCTTATATTGTGTGTCCACCCCCCCCCCCATGTGCGTGTTTGGTAAGTTTCTATTGTAGGTTGGGCCGTTTCGGTTTTGTTGCCCTTGCAATATAGAATTTTCGTCCCTTTTAATAAACCATTTTCACTGTCCCTATTTCGCTTTATTCAGCGTCCCGATTTTGCTTTTAAAATCTCCTTCCCGTTGCAATCTGCCACTCCGCCCCTGGCCCTCTGGCTTTACACGCTAATGTTCTTTCCTCATGTGGCAATTGCGTATGCTTACGTTTTTAACTTTCAAATGTGGATAGGCCTACCGCTTTTATTCTGTCCACATTTTTCGGAACTTGCAATCAAGCCTCTCGTATTTCGTTTCGTTGGGAGATTTTAGGCAAGATTTCGTTAAATCTGTTTTAGTATAGAGATATGGCAGATGAGCTAGGAAAATCTTTTTCTTTAACATTTTTTTTTAGCCTTGCAAACTTATACTGGTGTTATTTTTCGTACCGTAGGGGCAATTCGATGCAATAACAAAACACTTACGTCGGCTTGAAAACAATTGATCTGTCATTGAGATAAACGTCGTAGGTACATCAATCGGTGATAACTGTGCCCTTGAAATCAAGCAGGAACTTCCAGCATGCACAATTCATCAAAACACACACTCGAACACAGCATTACAACTCGTCAATCGTCACCTACCTTGCTTTGATAAATGACCCAGGTGATCTGCTACGGTTCTTCGGCGCAATTATGTCCTTCAAAAAGCCTCGTCGAAAAGCCCATCTCCACTAAACACCGCGATGCGTCGATTTGCAGGTTTGAGAAAGAAAACACACACACACACAGGATTTGCGCACCTGATGGACAGACCCGCTCTGCAATCTGCGAGCAGAGTCCAGGAGAAATTGCGGGGGAGGTTGCTCGGCTGTAGTCGCGACGAGAAATGACGGTTTACAGTCGATAAGCCTGGTCTTGAGCCGCATGTTTTGTTTGTGTGTGTGTGGTTTTTTTTCTTCTTCAAACTAGACTCACGTGTTGGGTGTGCTGTCTCGTAGCCGAGTGTTGCGGCGAATATGCATGATTCAGTTGCCACGTTCTCGGATTTGTCGGCGGTTGATAAATCCAAAAGGTTGTTAAATTGCCGAATGGCTCTGTTTTTCTTTTCCACATTTTTTTTCTTTTTCTGCTGACAGGTGACAGCTTCATTAGAAGCGCGGCGCGATCCTATAGGGATGGTCCCTGTGCGTGCATTTCCGATATCAATAATCGTGATGCGCAATAAGTTCATATTATACAACCGCACAATAAACAAAAGGTCGCCTGCCACACACGACAATAACATCAAGCTGTTTGAATATCATATTTTGATATTATTTTGCTGTTTTAAACGTACATATTGAAAGTATTACCTTACATTTTAGAAATTAACACACCAAGTTGCTTAAAATCACTGGAAAACATTATAATTATTATTATATATTATTATTGCAAAACTGATTGTGAAATAAAAATTTTAATTGCGAGTTAATTAAAAAAGTTTAAGAAATAATAGAGTAAGAACACAAAGTATAGCCCTCTAAGACAGCCTGCAACACACTGTATATCAAACACACCAAGTTTTAACTGTGAGCCTTTCATATTAAGAACCCCCCCCCCCCCGCCCCCTTGGAAAAAATAGGCAGGAAATGAAAGCAATCCTTTTTTTGCATGGAACTCGGAGGCAATCTCAGGATTGGCAGCCTTCTAAAAATAGACACGAAAACGAGCTGCGTGGGCAGGGGCTGGTTAATAATAACATATGTCGCAGACAGCGAGATATGGTGTATGAGTAGTCGGGTAATGATGAAGACTGTCTGGGGCGGGGCGTAGGTGGGGGTATTCACCAAGTCACGTGCGTTACATCCCTTGGCCAATTCTAACATCCCAATTTTAGGAAGCCAAAATCTGCACGCAATAGACAATTCATTGCTTGATGTTGTTGATGAAGTTTTAAGGATGTTCGAACATGTGATGAGCTCATGTTTCTGATTAGGCAGGACTCGAGGCCGTACATCATCCCGTACCAATTATAGACCTTTATGGAAATTTTTTTCTCTCCAACTGATCGGAGCAGAGACATTATATACACGTGGCAGATGTTTTGACGCCGTGCCCTGAGGTGCTGTCAGTGTCTTCGTCTTATTGCCTGTGACGTCGGTGAGAATGGCGGAGACGTACTCAGCGAGGTCACGTGATACCATATCAGACTAGAAAACAGGTTTAAAAAAAAATGCCAAGTTGTGATGTTGGGCCGCTCATGACTATCCTTCGTTTGAACATTAATGCTCATCTATATCTCCTTTGTACGATAATACATGTAGATGCACGTGTGGGGACACATGCGTCAAGTACACGTGTGCAATAGGCACGCACACAATCCAAAGCGAAAGCACTTAGGAAATAATACTGTAAAATATCAAAAGGTATATATAACTAGAAATGTGTTTGTGGACAAACACAAGCTGTTACGGATATTTGAAATACTCTGTGCTCGTCACGAACAATCAGTGACGTCACTGTAAATGTCATCTATAACAGCACATTATAATGTCAAGTTACAACCAAATTGAACATGATAGTTCTGTGGATATATGCCTATAAACGAATAATATGCCCCTTTAAGGGACGTCACATGACATTTGATGATGACGTCACTTCAATGTTCATATCTATAACACATCCCCGCGAATGTGCATACCACGTTTTAATCCAATCGGACATGTACTTCCGAAGTTATAGCAAATCGAAGAAATGCACATTGAATGTCACGTCACGTGACACATGATGACGTCATCGTTACGAACTCACTTGGGACCATCTTAGGCCGATGGTCTTACTAGTGTCTGACAAGTGTAAAGTCAATTAGACATATAGAAGTGGAAAAGTGTATGGTTTAAAAAAAATGTGTACAAAACCAATATTTAATGTGACGTAACCTGACACTTCATGACGTCAAGATGACGACTTTCTTCTAGGACTATCTATGGGTAGTGGTCTAAGTGTGTACCAAGTATAAAGTCGATCGAATTTACGAAAGTGCCAAAGTAGCTAGAGTGTTTTAAAATGTGTACAAAACCAATGGGGAAATATGCATCTTTAATGTAAAGTAACGTGACACCTGATAACGTCACGATCACGAATTTCTTCTAGGACCATCTGTGGGTGGTGGTCTAAGTGTGTACCAAGTGTAACATCGATCAGATTTACGAAAGTGCCGAAATGGAGCATTTTAAAACATGTACAAACCCTATGAGGAAAATGTGCATCTTTAATGTAAGGTAACGTGGCACCTGATGACGTCACGGTCACGAATTTCGTCACAATCACCATCTGTAGGTGGTGGTCTATTATGTACCAAGTCTGAAGTCGATCAGATTTACGAAAGTGCCAAAGTGGAGTGTTTTAAAACGTGTACAAACCCTATGGGAAAAAATGCATATTAATGTGACGTAACCTGACACATGATGATGTCACGATCACGAATATCTTCTAAAACAATCTTTGGGTGGTGGTCTAAGTATTTATCAAGTCTGAAATCGATCAGATTCACGAAAGTGCCAAATTGGAGTGTTTTAAAACGTGTACAAACCCTATGGGGAAAAATGCATCTCTAATGTAACGTAACCCGACACATGATGACGTCACGGTCACGAATTTCTTCTAGAACCCTCTGTGGGTGGGGGTCTAAGTATGTACCAAGTCTGAAATCAATCAGATTAAAAAAAAAAAAGTGCCAAAGTGGACTGGTAGAAGAAACGTGTACAAAACCTATGGAAAAGTCTGAAAAAGGAGAAAAAAAAGAGAAAAAAAAATCTTAACGAAAACAACAACAGCTGTTTCGGTGTGTCACCGAAACAGCTAAAAAGAAAAAAAGAAAAAACTAGAAATGTGTTTGTGGAAAAACACGAGCTGTTTCTGATATTTGAAATACTCTGTGCACGTGATGAACAATCAGTGACGTCACTAAAAATGTCGTCTATAACAGCACAACATACGTACATGTCAAGTTACAACCAAATCGAACATAAAGGTCTGTAAATATAGGCCTATTATGAACAAAATGTCTCTTTAAGGGACGTCACATGACTTTTGATGTAACATCTCTCGAATGTTTCAACTATAACACATCTCGGCATTGGTACCTATCAAGTTACAATCCAATCAGACCTAGGGTTCTGTGGATATAGGCCTTAGAAAATTACCCTTTCAATATGACGTCACAATACATGAGATGACGTCATGATGACGTCACTTAAATTTTCAAACTAATCCCTGTGTACGTGCATACCAAGTCTCAACCCAGTTGGACTTGTACTTCAGAAGTTACAGCGATTTGAAAAATGCACATTTAATATATCACATGACAAATATGATGACATCATTGTTACGAAAATCATCGGAACTATCTTCGGCTGCTGGTCTAAGTGTCTGCCAAGTGTAAAGTCAATCAGTCGTACATGTACATGTATCCCCGTATGAAAGTGCCAAAGTGCAATGTTTCAACAAAAACGAGTACAAAACCTATGGAGAAAAATGCATCTTTAATATAAAGGGAATAACAGTGTGAGGAGCCGGTCTTCACTGCGTGATAATGACCGGGTTTGGGGTGACCGCTGTTAATGGACCGAGACGTAGTTTTTTTATGCATGTAGTATTTCGATTATGAACTTTGGTTTAAAATCAAACGTCGTAATTATTCATTCTTAGATTGTAATTAATTTGGATTGTTTAACCGATAAAATGTTTTCAATAGAGAATAAAGACTGTCACCTAGTTAAATGACATGGACACAAATTTTATTTAGAAAAGTATTTTGTGCAACTTTTTATATTGCCTTTATATGCTTGAAAACTATTTGGATTCCCTAAACGGTTTCTTTATTTTCTCTTTTTTTTTCTTAAAGTACACTTCTTAAATCATTTTTAATATTCCATGCTTTTCTTTACTATTGGGGGCGCCTTTGCTGTGATGTCATTTAATGAACTTAGTTTTAAGTTCTGTTCAAATTGTGAACCCCAAAAGTTGCTCATTGAAAACATTTGTAAGACTTAAATGTTTGCTCATTGACTCGTTGTCCATTCGATGAAACAATACATCACCAAAAACAGAAATGTATATTGACGACAGCAAATCATGCAAATAGGTAGCATTTTAAAGGAGTACGTTCTCTGTTTAATATCACCACTCATGTGATGCGTGGGGAAGGAAATGCCTAAGAGTGCCTAAAAACTGTTTCGACAGTTGACAGTACTGAGCTTACCGCATGGATTCACTGATAGAGGTGGGGTGAACAATTTTCCCCTATTCTTTCTACTCAGTTGCATCATGTGTATTATTGTTTATGGCCCATAACAATCCTTTTTGAATTAATTGTTAAACTAATTAATTAAATTATTAATGACTGTTTTATTCTTTTTTCAATTTATGTATTTTTTTTAACCCTGCGCAGAGTGACCTGCTACCCTTTGGGCCCCAGGTAACCAAATTCTTTGAAAAAAATAAATAAATTGAGGGCCAATAACGTTCACCTCCTATCTAATCCTCATTCAAACCTTGCCAAATCAGCTGGTTCAATGAACTTTGCAGCCAGGGCTACACCCAGGCCGTGTCAACAAACTTTCAGCAAGGCCTCCTGTCAAGTCTCATTGAAAATCAACACATACCTGTAACTTGACACAGTCGTCTCCCTTCATATCTGCATACCACAGCCGCCAGTCATTTATTTTTCCAGCGCACTGTTGTGTTGCTGTGAATAGGGTCTTGCGTAGTGCGGGAAAGTACCTGCTGCTTCTGTGCAGCTGACGAGTTGTTGTAAAGTTTTTTTGTAAACGCTGCGCAGGGTTAACCTTTGCCGCACGCGCGTGTGCATACCTATAGCATTTGGGGCGCCCTTTCTTATAGCCCGATGTGATGACGTCATCGTGTTTCACAGGTCACCGTACAAAAAGATGCCTAGTGTCCTATTTTCCCCTCTAAAAAGTTCTGTTTGAAATCATTCTGATTTCTTTTTTTCTGGGTGAGCGGTACGACCCGATCACGTTTTTGAGTGACAACCCGCCACTGTTAAATTGTTCTGATAAATCTTCTTTTTTTGATGCTGGACAATAATTCTCCGCGTGTTTCCTCCAAACTTTTAGCATAACACACATCACTCGTTTGAGGGGTTGTCTTCTTTGGGTGAGAAGTTCTCGAAAAGTCAAGGGTCACCCCACCAAAAATTGAAGAAAAAAAAATGAAGGATAACATGACTGTTAGTAATCATCTTTCTGTGCAGCCTTTACAAACGACTGTGAGAGTTCGGAGTATTTTAAAAAGAATTTTACGGCATTTAATATGGCCATTTTATGAAGCCCGGGAAGGGACAGGGTAGAAATTTGTTTTGGAAATTCCTAATTCGTTCGCACAAAGTACTAATTCGTTCGCACGAATTGCTATTTCGTTCGCACGAATTCTTAATTCGTTCACACGAATTACTAAATCGTCGGGGAACGAATTAGTAATTCGTTCGAACGAATTAGTAATTCGTTCCCACGAATTAGTAATTTGTTCGCACGAATTCCTATTCGTAATTCGTGGGAACGAATTAGTAATTCGAATTATACGTTCGCACGAATTAGTAATTCGTTCGAACGAATTACTAATTCGTGCGAACGAATAACTTATTCGTCCGAACGAATAACTTATTCGTCCGAACGAATTACTAATTCGTGCGAACGAATTAGTAATTCGTGCGAACGAATGAGCAAACTCCAAAAAAAAAAACAATTTCCACCCTGTCCCTTCCCGGGCTTCATAGCATTTAGCACTGGTGTCTATGGGAATTTTAATACAGGGGTGCACCCCTATGGTTCAATCGATTGTTCATTGAATAATCACAATGCCATACAATGAAGTACAGGTGCTAATGAAAAAAAGGGCATTCGTAACAAATTGAGGGGGATGGCCGGGATGAATGATCCCTACCTCCCCTGGGCCCCGGCTGCTTACGCCACTGCTCTGGACCTGTAATTAACTAGGGGACTTGGCCCTTATACGTTTTTATTCCTACAGGAATCGCTGTGGATCCAACCTAAGAACGTAGACTACATTGTAGTAATTATTGGTAGGAGTCCATGGATCTGGGATAGTGGTCATTCGCCTTTAATCATTCATCTTCGTATGCATTGTCATTTCATGATAATCAAGAGTATCATTAATAATTGTCCCATCAGTAAGAAATAGAACAATCATTCAGTCAGCAATTTATCATCAAGTTTAAGTCAAATCTTGCCCCGAATACAGCCGCTTTTGGACTAAATGTGTAGCTTTTCTTTGCCATGCAGCAGTGCCTTAACTGAATTGACCAATCAACCACCAAAATTCCCCAATATGCAACGTGTTGGTGACTCGCATGTTTTTCTATGGTGCTTGAACATACGGTTGGCGAATAGTTCGTGTTCCGTACCAATATTCTGCTTTTATAATTTACTACATGCAAACAACGATGCTGTATAGCCCATGTCAATTGATAGTAATTAAATTTTATATTTTGTGTCAATGAAAATCTTTATGACTCTTAAAATGTTAATTAATGTTAACTTTCAGTTTTCATCAAACCGATTTATTTTTCCAGCATAGATCAGAAAACCCGAGCTCGAGTGGTCATTGGAAAGTTGACACTAAAGAGCTGGGGCTATGTCACTACGTGGGTTCAGAGTTTTTAGACTGGTCCACCGTAGCCCTCATTCAGAATGTAAGAGGTTAATCTTAGCGCAAACGTCATGCATTTTATATTTAATTCATTTGTTTGTTTATTGGTTTGTGTGCTGGTAAGTTTAAGTTTATCACATTTCCAATTAAGCATTAGAGCTAGGGTTTTTGCATGCACGGAGTTGACTAGGGACAACAGCCGACGACCTCAAAGCGCATACAGATGTCCACGTAAAACGACGCAGGGTAGATGCGCAGGAACCTGGCCCGGATCGCTCTCGGGAAAGTATTGGTCACTGCGGTGTTGGTGTTATAGGATCCACGGAACTGTGAGGGTGAAAAATTATGGAAATTATTTCAACTATCGTTGAAAATAATGAAAGGTTTGCGGAAACACCATGTGCGAATAATTTCTCAACTAAGAGAATGGTTCTGAAAAGAACCAGAGGTATAAACTCGACGTTCCGGTCAGTTTGCTCTGACCGTCGTCAGGAGAGAGCATACTGACCGGAACGTTGAGTTGAGTTTATACCTCTGGTTCTTTTCAGAACCATTCTCTTAGTTGAGAAATCATTCGCACATGGTGTTTCCGCAAACCTTTCATTATTTAGTATCTCCACCATGCAAAGCCTCAAATCTTACTTATCGTTGAAAAGTTGACGGAGACAGCAGATTAATGACTGGAAAATGGTTGGAAGGAAACATAAGTCGATTAGACAACAAATCCCAAACTGACATTTGTCCCTTGGTATTTGTTTCATTTAATTCTAAATAAAAAAAAGTGATGAAAAAATGTTTACTTGGTTGGGACTTGAACCCACGACCACATGTTTACTAGTTGGAGTGTTTTGTAATACCACTTGACCACAAAGCTTGCCTGTGTTATGCCTAGTTCGAAATGATCTAGCTTAATTTCCATTCAACATCTGCACCCGTAATCAAAAGGTCGTGGGTTCAAGTCTCAACCGATCTATAGCATAAAGCTTGTGAATTTTATCTATCTCACGATGGGCACACTGAGTATACACTTGTTCATGAAATTTAGTCGGTCAGTGGGCCGGGCAATTTAAACAAAGCGATTGCATTACATAGACAGCTGATCCATTATTGGTGAGGACAGTCCATTCTCGTCCATCGTCGCTGTAGGCAACTCTGTACAATGTCACCGTCGCAGTGTAGCCCCCCAGCCCCTGCGTGATAACGCCAGTGATGATCCCATCGCAACCCAGGTCCACTTGGATCCAAGGTTGGGATTCATATCTATCTGCAACACACCAACCTGACCTCCAGAATGCGCCTGCAAAGTAAGCAGAACTTAAATCAAACCGTCTGTGCATAAAAGTGTTTAGCAAATTTATGCCACAAGCACTACACCAGGGAAAGACCACACTTGCAGAGTAAGCTGAGCAGGAACTATCGCACTGCCAATTGTATGTGATAAGCAAAATCGGCCGGGAACCAGCCACAAGCAGTTTACTTCATACAATATATATTCGCTGGTAACCTTCCCCCTTTGGTCGTTTAGCAAATATGATTTGTACTTAGCATCTCAATTATGCTCAGATGTGGTTCTGTGATTGAACGAGGAACTGGGCTATGTGCCTTACGCACAAGTCGGCGATATTGAATTGAAAGTGAGGTGAAATCTTTTTTTGAACTTGCGAAGAGAAAGGAAAGCAAGTAAAGTACTAATTAATTCAATTCTTGCTTCAATGAATTATTTAAAATTTGTAATTAAACATTCCCTAATCTTACTGTATTGAATTTTATTGTATTTGTAATGTATTGTATTATTATACATGTTTGTAGTCAATACTTATTGTATGCAGGGCCCCAATGGAAACCAGTTTTAAACTGGTTGGGCATACCCTGGGTAAAGAAATGGCATAAATAAATAAATAAATACATGTTTTAAGCTAGATTTTTTTTAGAAAATGACAACAAAAAAAGGCTGCATAAATAGTCTGGCGCCTTCTCAATCAACAGTTAACAATTTAAGAATTACATTCAGGGAACTCGACAAAAACGGCCAACTCATGCAAAAGGCCTATGTTTGAAGAGGAACTGGTGAAATTAAGTGATATTAACTGACCACAACGATGTCGGAGTGAAATTAAGCAAAACAGACTTCACTTGGAAGCAACATTCTTGATGAGAGAGTTTTAATCTCTTGATTTGTTTTAAGCTGTTGACGAATTTTCTAATTGAATCCTAACATTTTGTTTGAGTTGTCTTGTTGCTTGTCTTATGGAATTGTTGAATAAAACGCCAATTTAAAAATTTACCCTCAAGGTTTAGCCGAGCTTCTTGTGGTGGTGCGTAAATGCGAGATGACGAAGCTGTGATGCTTGCATCTGGGATACGTCCATCTTCCATCCCAAAGGGTCCAGCCTCATTGCACTCTAAAACGTCTGTCACAGGCAGTGGACAAAAACGATCAAGATAGGGCGGGGTTCATTAAAGCAAACACACCACTCTTTTCCTGAAAGAGATTTATCAGCCGGGCGCGGATTCCGTCCTCTCCTGATCTTAGTATTTCACTTTTCAAACCATGCAGAATTTCATTAGATTGCATTATTTTTCTTCTTCTGAGATTTCCTTAGCATGCTCATGGAGTTTCCTGATTTTTATCCTTTGAAAATATTAATAAATACCTGAGACAGTTTATAATACCCATTCCTATTGGTCGATAGCCAGTATCGGGATTGATTTCAAACCATTCACTACAGCTTTCTGAGCCACATCAGTCGCTAATCTTCATACAGGAACTTTTTATACAAGGTGAGTCAAAAAAGCGGAGCTTCAACCCCCAAAATTATATTTCATGTAGAAAAAAATATGTAGCACCAAAAATAATAATGACTGGAAAGCCAACTTCATAAGCTGCTTTTAGATGAAAAAGTACTGAAATTGCTCAATCCGTTCAAAGAAGGTTGCCATTTAAACACAAAGACCCAATATATTTTGGGGGGTTTGGGTTCCAGTTTTTTTTTACTCACGCCGTACGTAGTATACGCGCGCGGGGCACAAACCGTAGACATGGTCAGAGGGGTGTTTGACAAAGTGTGAACTATAATTATTTCACACAATAGTCGGAGTTTTGTTTAAGTTTTGATTTTTTCGACTTTCTAAAATGTATTTATGAATGGGAATAAAATGGATTGCTGGCTTAGAACACGCACGTTTAACACCCGCGTATAGGGCCTGGTCGTGAATAATGTACTGGGTGGTAAAAAAAAAAAAAGGACACCCACTTTTGGCAGGAAATTTTCACCTACTTATCTTAAATATTGTTTCACATAGTAGTAAAGTATAGGCCTTTAACCATGCATGGTGAAAAAAGCTTAGTAAAAGTCGCAAAAATAGTGACATAATGCTAATTTGAATACAACTCATCAAAATGAGTCTGGTCCACGACGTTTTCGTAGTTCATAAAAATTGAAAAACCTTCCCATCAAAATATATTTTGCCCTGGTAACTTTTATTGAAGCTGTGCAATTATTTATGTCAGTGTTAAGAAGTAGTGCTGCACGGCAGTATAGGTAGTGCCCCGCCCCCTTTTTGGTACACGTTCTTGGGGAATTGTGGGGGCGGTTTGAGGAGCATGAGGATCAATATTGTAAAGAGTATTAAATCGGTAAAAGGACTACCGGATGTATTGTGTAGGGATTATAATATGAATTTGTTTGTCATTTGGATGAATGGTCATATTTTTAATTATATATTTAATTATATGTTAATTACATTATGCTCAGCAAAAAAACATTAATAAGGAAAAGCATAAAACATGTCACCGTATAAAGTGTATACTATACGTTTAAATGTAATTCAGTGATGGGTTTAAGGTTGACATTTTTGTAACGGTACCCGGTTTGATTTCATGCGGTCACTGTGGACAATTGTTTTCGAGGAGAGCTTTGTGAATACGCATGTAGTTGGAACCGCGATTCGTAGTTTATAGAGGGCGCTTACAATGCACACATTCGGTCACTGACTTGAAGAGCTCGCTCACAGTATGCATTCGATATGTGTCCATGGAGTCCATGTTTTTTCGTTTCACGATTACAATGTCCTCCTATTATAACAGTGTGACAAGTTATTTCGCGTTCGCAACACATTTGGACCGGTTCACAAAATTATACGATTGTTATACAACCGCGTTTAAGTTTCAGCAGTTCCGCAGTAGACCACCGAATGAGCTCCGTGCGCGACCAAAAGAGGGCGCGTTTTATATCTTTTGAGAGCTCCGTGGACGGGGGACACAGTGTGCGCGTACTGTACTGTACTGGTTCGTGCGCAAAGTACGCACGGCTTCCTAAGTGTGCAAAAGCTATAGCAACCGCGTCTTCGCGTGAGCGTCAGGCGTCGTCGGCGCGCGAATACATTCGAATTCAACTTGAAATGGTCTTCGAAACTAAGGCCGTGTCCGAAACGGGCTTCCAGAGCTACGGCTACGTCTATTGTCAGCGCGTCCCCGCGTATATTCAAAGGGCACAGACCTAGACCTAGCTCTAGGCAGTTGATTCGGATGCAGCCGCCTCCAATAACTTTGGAGACATTCGAAATACGCAGTGGATGGATCGGGAATCAGGAGCACGTTTTGGCGGCCCTTCAACTGGAACATGTTTCTGACGTCACAGCCGTGACCTGAAACATGTTTCCTGTGCACCGCGAAAACGACTGACCGGAAAATTGATCGTGACGTCATGTTACTGCCTACGTGACTGCACACAACCCCCAAAAAACACACGGCGACCGGACATGATTAACAACATTCAAAGCAAAAGCGGGAGGTTTTTTTATGGCGTTTCCCTAAGGGCCCTGTCACACTTCTGCGTATCCTAATTCCTTATGAGTTGCGCATTGACATTTTTTTCATACGCAGTCGTACGCACACTACGCACCTCATATGCATCTCTATCGTTTTGTGTAGGTTTTATGTGCGCAGATATACGCATGGTACGGCCCAGTCATAGATATAGAACTTAAAAAACTAGATCGGACGCGCGTATAATACGCGCGTTTTGACAGGACGGTGCCATTGGTCACGTGAATAGGGTCAAAAATTTAAACGCGCATTTCATCGGCGTGACGATCACTTGCACTTCTCCATCGATGCTTGCCGTGGTAGGCTAGGAGGAAAGGACTTGATAATGGTGGCAAACTGTGCAGCAGCAAAGTGCAACTAAGACGGAGAAATGGTCCCGGAGGACAGTCTCTCAAGAAGTTAACATCATGTGTGAGTAACTTAATACATAGAATTTATCTCTTGTGACTGTATTTCGAACAAGACAGCTTGTACAAAAATTAACTCATTATAGGCTACGTTACGCAAGGCCAATGGACATAAATCACAAGAGTGGATGTGTAGAAAAATCCCCCATGTGTGATCCAAAGGATCCTCCGAATTTTGTAATAACCGCGCAGGGCCTACTTGAAATCTTGACAGTACATTGTTTTAAAATTTAAGATGGTACTCCTTGCCTGAAAATCGACTAACAATTATTTCTGGCCTAACGTCACCCCTCCCCTCTCGTGATTTGCAATAATAGTCCGCTGGGAACAAGGATTGGGAGTCACTTTTTGTTGTAGGATGTGAGTGATTGAAGAAAATGCACCATTCTCCCAGTTTGAACACATCAATGACGTTTGCACTAGAAACAATTTCAAGGCGTAGGCCTATGTGATGATCCGTCAATTTTTCTTTTAATTTGTCCATTGTTAAGAAAGACTTGCCACAAATCTGTTCACTCACTATGTGTTCTAAACAACACGAACAAAATATCAAAAAAATCCACAACAATTTCGGGTAGACTTCAGGAGTGTTCATTTACGGTAAAGATATGATGCTACGAAGGCCCATTAGAGCCACTGCAAGTATATATGTTACAGATTATGTAATTCGTTATTACGGATTATTAATTCGTTATTACGGATTATTTAATTCGTTATTACGGATTATTAATTCGTTATAACGGATTATTAATTCGTTATTACGGATTATTAATTCGTTATTACGGATTATTTAATTCGTTACTACGGATTTTTAATTCGTTATTACGGATTACTAATTCGTAATAACGGATTATTAATTCGTTATTACGGATTATTTAATTCGTTATTACGGATTATTAATTCGTTATTACGGATTATTTAATTCGTTATTACGGATTATTAATTCGTTATTACGGATTACTAATTCGTAATAACGGATTATTAATTCGTTATTACGGATTATTTAATTCGTTATTACGGATTATTAATTCGTTATTGTGGATTATTTAATTCGTTATTACGGATTATTAATTCGCTATTACGAATTAAGTCTGATGTTCTCACACGTGGAGAGCACGTGACCAGGGGCCTATGTATATAACGCCGCTAGGCGGCGCTATCTTTGCATACAACGTTTGCACTCCTGTGCCATACTTGCCGAGTAATGACTCAGAACGTATGAGTAATTCGTAATAACGAATTAAATAATCCGTAATAACAAATTAAATAATCCGCAACATATATACTTGCAGTGGCGCTAATGGCTTTCGTATGATGCTGTTTGATCTGTAGCGTATAGTGTATCTAGGCAACTCCCATCTCATTTTCATTTTTTTTTTAAGAACACGGATTGTATATCTTGAAGGATAAAGTCCTACAAAAATGTGTGCATTTTGCCAAAACTACAAAAAAAATTCAATCGAGGCTTATTAATTTTACTTCCCAGGTTCCCCCATGGCGATCGAAAGAGATTAAAAGTTAGGCTTCAGCGGATTAGGAGAAATATTCCAAATGGCAGCAAATGGAATCCAACAAAGCACGATGTTCTTTGCAGCGACCATTTCCCTGCAGAGTGCTTCAAGGTGGAATGGGGAAAACACGTCTGCGTGACGATGCCGTACCGTCCAACTTTGAAGACTATACCCGACTCCTTTGAAGCCTGTAAGTATTACAATGAGACTTGGGGCAAGGATAGGCTATCAACAATTATTGTCATGTATTTAAAGGCCTATCATGTGCTTTATTTGTTTTATTTCGTAGAAAGACTACAGTTTCGTGTATAGACTTCAGCACGAGAGAGAAAAGCTGCCAACGACAAGGAAACAACCAACCCAAGCCCCCGTCGGAGATATTGCTTCAGTGCAGGCTGTATCGGCAAATCAAACATCAGCGATAGAGCATGCATACAGTCTACCACCAGAAATGACAGGAAGGCTATATGTCCAAGCTTGAACAGGAAAACAGACAACTCCGGCAGGAAAATCGACGATCATGTCGAAAAAGATCTTATCCGTCAGAGAGGTGTAAAAGGCCTGAAAGAGGAGCAACTTGTTACTCCAAAGACGGCCGACCAGATGGAAACACAGTTTCTAATTCTGCAATTGGAAGTCACTTTTCTGGAGCTATAGGAAAACTGCGACTTGCTCAACAAATCACAATCATAGTGAACAGATGAAGAAGTTTGCACTGCTTGACGAAAGCGTACATCTTCGTCAGAAAGAAGATTGCACTGCCGACTGTGCGTACAGTGAGGATATAGCTGGCCACGCATAACTGTGCCTCATGCGTGGACCATAGCTAAAAGTTAACAAGTTTCGCTCAGTATTTCGTTAGCATCTTATTGTTGCTCCTCAGAAATTGAAAGATTGAATAGCCGTCTGTTTGCGTTCATGCATATGAGGAAGATATATTGAAATTACTTATTCTGGTTCATAAATAATGGGAAGCAATACTCAACTGCTGGTAGTTGCATAGGCTAAACCTTCACATAATTATGCGGATGGTGACAACCAAATGTATTTTTTTCTTGAGCAATGATATTCTTGACACCTTGATTAATGGCTATGGATATGGAACTGCCATTTCATCAGTGTATTTATTAGCTAGCGAGTAAGTTTTCATTGTATATAAATTGTTTATTATCTAAAAGTTATTCAAGTATCAGTGTGTTCAGTATTCACAACAGATGACCAGAGATGGTTTTTGTAGTCATCCATTCATTTCAAATTTAATGTTCCTATTGAGGCTAGCAGTATTAAAGCAACGTATTATTTCGAGTGCGTGTTTTTATTGTTGCTCCTTTACAAAATGATTTTCTGTTATTTCATTTTGATGTTCGTAAAATTAAAAGTTTATGTTTTGTCTGATGGGCAAGTAACGGTTGATATTTATTGCACATTTTGAAAAAGGAGGGGGAAATCTCATTAAACAGGTTGACATTTTAACTACGCTTTTGACATTTGCCTTTGTAAAGATATAAGAACACAATGTGGTTACTTCTCGGTACAAATTAGTATTCTTGGCTGAAAATCAATTACCTTCAACACAGTCGCCAACTTGGCCCCAAATACGACACAGATGCAAACCCATGTGTAACTTTTCGAAGGAATGTGAAATGTCAAAAATCGTAGTTAAAAATGTCAACCTGTTGTTAAGAACTTCAAGCATAGCTGAATTCAGGTGGGGGTGTTGGCGATATTTTTCCGTCCAGCATTCACCAGCTGCCCTTGGCGCGTGGCCCTATTCACGTGACTTTGCAGTGCGTCCATGAAGAACCCAAAAGTTTTGTACACAGTGAATGGCGCGTTCGAACGCGCGTCCGATCTAGTTTTTTAAGTTCTATATCTGTGGGCCCAGTACGCATGATAGTTTTGGGCATGCACAAAACTACGCTGCGTACGCTGTTACGCAGGTCATAAGTTATAAATACGCAGCGCAGTGGTCCAACATCGGTCGAGTGCGTTACGAGTACGCTATGTGTTCGTGACGCACCCTGTCAGCATATGAGCCGCCTGTATTGGACCACTGATCTCTATATAAAGACTGGATAGCGGTGATAGCGGTGTAGTGGTGACAGTTTGCCAAGTTATTCTCGCAATAAACCCTGTAATCCCTCATATTTATGTACGAGTTCATCGATGCCCTAAGACAGTCACTGCACGAAAAGAGGGTTCTTCCCGCACCTTTTCTTTGAGAATAAATGTAGGGCCTATGGCTTCGTTCGTCTTTTGAAACTCCCGCACTAATCTCATTCAAAGTGAACAACTGGGCTTTTATTTTAGTTTCCATTGTTGTTGCATTCGACGTGGCAGTCCCTGGCTGTGTGTGTTTGTTTGCGTGTATAATAATCTAAAGTCTTTACTACGAATGACAAAGGTTACCGTACAGAGGAGCCAGTTGATCGGCCAAGTTCCATTGATCACGCCCCTTCGCTTCAGCGAGGAATGTGATTGGACAGGATGACCATCATGACGAGCTGTCATGACAAACCGTCATGAATAACCGTCCAAAAAGAAAGAACGCTAATTCACGGTACTTTTAAATAGGCTCCATGTACTGGCAATCAGTGTTTATTAGAGGAACGTTCGATGTGCATCCATGGGGATTAAGTAACGGTGTCGTAGACACAAGTGTGAGCATAGTATTATGATTGAATTTCAGGGAATCGTGACCAGGACAGGATCAGACTGGGTTTTACAAGGTACATACCGTACTGTTTTCTTTTCTACCAAAGGCACAACAGTATACTATTATTTTACAAATTACAATAGACTTTCTCAAACCACTAGTCTTCAATTCTTGCTCGTTCCTTGCTCTTTTCTAGCTCATTTCTTGCTCTTTTCTTGCTCATTTGCACTTTTCTTGCTCAATTGCTCTGTGATCAAGGAATCTCTTCGAGGATCTCGGAAAGAGTAAGAAAAGAGCAAATGAGCAAGAAACGAGCAAGATAACATGTCGCTTGCTTAATAATAATAATAATAATAATAATAATAATAATAATAAAAAGTTTCATTCACTAGAGTATGTCCATAAGGTAATCGGTAATTCATCTCATCTCATCTATCCTCTTCGTGCAAGCTGGCACATAAGGCCTCCACACTCTTCTTTCACTATCTCCTGTCTTTTGCTTTATTCCGTGCCTCATTCCATGACTTCCATCCAAGATCTTCGCTTTTCCTTTTCCACTGTTCTACGCCATGTTGTTTTTGGCCTGCCAACTTTTCGTTTGCCATCTGGATGCCATGTCAGAGCAGTCCTGCAATGTATTCCTTCTCGATCTTTTCGCAGTATATGACCTATCCAGTTCCATCTCCTTCTTTTCACTTCCAGACTAATTTTATTTACTTCTGTCATGTTGTTGAGTTCCGCCATTGAGATGATGTTGGGCCAAAATGTTTGCATGATTTTCTTCAGGCATTGATACTGGAATGAGTCCAGTTTCTTTTCGTCACTTTTGTTCATTTTCCAGGTTTCGCATTTATATAGTAGCACTGGTCTAACAATGGTTTGGTAAAGCTTGATTTTTGTTGGCCTGGTGAATTGTTTTGACGTCCAAACTTTATTCAGCTTCCTAAATGCAATTCTTGCTTTCTTCATCCGGCTGTTATCATGTCCTTTCCTCCACCTCCTTCTTTGCCAATATTTGCCCCAAGATAGGTAAATTCTTCCACATCCTCTATGTCTTTTCCATCTAGCTTAACAGTTTCTGTTTTCTTACTATTCAGTCTCATGATCTTTCTCTTCTTTCCATTGATTTTTAGGCCCACTTTACTTGCAAATCTGGTTAGGTTGTCAGTTTTCTTTTGTATGTGAGAATGGCTGGCTGACAATAAGGCGATGTCATCAGCAAAGTCTAGGTCTTCAAGACGGGACATCATCCTCCATCTTATCCCTGTGTTACATTTTTGGGTAGTCCTTTTCATCACCCAGTCAATCGCAAGCAAGAATAGAAACCCTGACATCACCCATCCCTGTTTCACTCCTGTCTTTACATGAAACCATTCTGTGACCTCGCCATCCTCTAGTACTGCACAGATACTATCACTGTACATTGCCATAATAACTTTGATGAGTTTTCTTGGAATCCCGTACTGTCTCATTATTTCCCAAAGGCTGTCCCTGTGAATCGAATCAAATGCCTTCTCAAAGTCAATGAAGTTTATGTATAGCGATGATTGCCATTCAATGGACTGTTCTATAATATTCCTTAATATGAAAATCTGTTCCGTTGTGCTTTTCCCTTCTCTGAAACCTGCTTGTTCTTGTCTGAGCTTATCGTCAAATCCGGTTTTGATTCTGTTGATTAGTATCCTGCCCAACACCTTGCTTGCAATTGGAAGTAGCGTAATTCCTCGCGTGTTCCCACATTCTGCTAAGTCTCCTTTCTTAGGCAGTTTTACAATTAAACCTTTCTTCCATTCATTTGGTATTTGCTCATGATTCCAAACATCACTTATTACGCTGTGCAACATATCTGTTGCCATATCAATGTCTGCTTTTAATAACTCTGATGTTATCTGATCCACTCCACCAGCTTTTCCATTTGTGAGCTTTTTGATTGCACAACTTACTTCGTCTTTAGTGATAGGATTTGTGTTGATGTTGTCTAGTTCACCAATATCTTCAGATTCAGTTTCGACTGGAGTTGTTGGGGATTCTCTATTCAGAATTTCTTCAAAATGTTCTTTCCATCGTGCTTTTCTTCCTGCATCATCAGTTATGATCTTTCCATGTTTGTCTTTAACTCCTGATGCATGGCGTGGTTTGTCGTTGCATATTGTTTTTGTTATGCCGTACAATTCTCTGAAGCTCTCTGTGCTTCATTTGCTAAATTTTCCACCCACTTCCTTTTGTCGTTTCTCATACTAGTCTTCACTTCTTTATCCCTGGCTTTGTATTCTTGCTGAATGTTTTGTTTTATCCTGGTAGAGCTTGTCCTATACATTTTAATTTTGATGTGTTTTCTTTCTTCAACTTTTTTCAATCGGTAATTAGGTTGCTATATTCTTTGTTTATACTGACGCTTTAAGTTACTAAACAACATACATAGAAAATATAAGGCCAAACAAAAAAATGGTGTGTTTACGGTAAGCCGACCGACCTGGAATTTTTTTCGGCCAAATTGCCGACCTCAAACTTTTTATTGCTATTTTGAAGGTTGATATTGACAAATTTCAAGCATTTCAAGTTCATTATTTGCCATTTTCCACACTTGAATCTGACCATGATTTGACACAATCATACCTGTGTTAAACGTGCGAAAATCGCGATGATCTCAAACCTTGAATTCTCAGACTACGAAGTACGATTATTTTTGCACAATTGAATCGGGGTGAACTGGTACGCCTAGCTGGCCGACAGACGGCATGGTTCTCCCCACGTACAAACGTGCGTACTGCGTATCGGCCCGATATGCTGGAATTGCGGCCCGATACGCCGACAAAAATGCCGATCACATTTTTCAGCCCCTGATACGCACAATATAATTATCATACACACCATTAAAATGCACAATATAATCGTTGCATACGGCATTATTTCATCTTGACATGCAAAATCTTGACAAAAATCCTGTTTTTCTAATGTATGTGTGATCAAAATGCCCACGATGATGGGTTCTGTCGACCACCAGCACCCAGCTAGCAGCGCATACGTATACAGCATGGTATACTGGTTCCCTTCGCGTGCTAACGGATTCAATGCTATGATGAAGGATCGGAACCAGTGATTACTGCCGCTGGCTCTCCACACATCGTAGTAGTGGGCCGAAGTTGGATCGTAAAAATATTACCAAACAAACATCGCTGGAGAAAGAGAATTTCTGCGAATTAATTCACAGAACGTGATCTTTACTTTCTGTGTATGTGTTTTCCATTAAAATGACGAGATTGCAAAGCTCGAACTTGTGGCGAAACATCGTAGCGTGTTTCTGCAGTAGTGCAAGATTTTCGGCCACGTGGGATGGGCCGTACACCGTGCAGTAATGCACACTTGATACTGCGCCGTGAGCACGGCACGTACTCCTAGAACTATGAGGCTCCACGTAGGAGTACACGGCACAATGTACGGCCGGCCAGGCGGAATGTTGGCGGCGCCAGCGGCCGTGTATATAGTGGAATCACCCACCTCAAATATATTTTTAATTAGGTGAGGCAAGTTTTAATCATTTTTGATAGCCAGTCTTGATAATTTTCGTGGCGCAAATGAAAATAATCCAGGTACAAAATCAAAATGAACATGATTCCTTGCTCTAGTGTGATGCTCCATTAATCAGCACCCCCCACAAAAATTGGCGAAATAATTTTCCGACCTATTACTGACGCTATTTTGAAAGGCATGTAATCGGAAGCAAAAGTGATTTTTTTTCTGCACCTTAATTTCTTAATTTAAAACTTACTTGTAAATGTAATCCATACTTTTCTAGTTCAGGAAGCAGTTAAACACGGGTTGTGAAATGTTGAATTTTTTTAAGTGAACAATTTAGATTTTTCTTTAATTACAAAAATATTAGGGACCTACAAGATCTCCTCTGAATTTTAAGGACAAATCTTAAGTTAAAGACCCCCAGATTTGCTCTAAAATGCACTAGAGAGCTTCTAAAATTTTCGGGTTGTTGAACCAGCAATCTTCCCCCACAGGTTTAAAATCCTGGGCAGCTGGAGAACCCTGGGACGATACGAATTAATTTGGAATGAAATATACCGATTAAATACCTTGAATGCTCGAACAATGTTTTTGTTTGGCCTATGTAATATATATGAAAATTATTCACTTACGCGCGCGTGTTGTCTGCATCGTCGTTTGCCTTTTTCCCCTTTTGTTGTACTATTATCTTCAAGCAATAATACTCATTCAGCGATAATCCCCATAGATTTGTCCATCGATCCATGACGTCACTTCGCCTCAGACACGCCCCGTTTATGATTCTCGTTGGGGTTACCGATATGATCCTCTATAAGGATCATGATCCTCCTCATAAAAACGGGGTCAAATACCCACTATACACTACTGAGATTGTTGTTGTTTACAATAATTGTGTCTACGCCAAGACGTTTTCTCACGAATAATTTTGGGGATTTCCTTGAACTTGTTCCAGTCTCCAATGTTAGGCAATCCTTCACCTACTGGTTAGCTCAATTTACGGACACCTCGTTTTTCCCCCGTTTTTGTTTTCTGGGCTAAATATCACAATGTTATCATTGTTCACATGATTTTGCATAAGGTTTTAATAAGGTAACTGTACCAGTAAGCAACTTGGTGAATTTGAAGTTCATCAATGCTGATGTTTGGCAAGACTACTTGATGATATCTGGAGACAGGTATGCGCGCAACTTTAGGGCTTAATAGTATCCATTTTGGATCGTAACTATGTCCTCATAATTATTCAGTCACTTATATGCTTTGGAAAATGTTATTTAAGTAAAGATATGTAAGTAGAATCCCCAAAATACACTTTTCAATTTTTTTTTAATAATATACCCCCATATGGAAATAAATATATTACACGCAGGTATTAACAAATTAGGCAAATTAGGCAACCTTCCAAAAAGAATTTCATGTGTCACCCCTTCTAAATTTCTTCTCTAGGGCTATACGAATCTATCTGCCAAGTTAGGTGCTTTGGACCAGTCGGTCACGATCTTGTCAAAAATTAGGTCTAAGCCCCCTGACTATTAAAAGTGGAAGCACTGCCTGATCTTGAAAATGCGTTTCAATACGGAAACTTGGAATGTTTTAATCTTGCTTTGTACATTGACGTCGTATCTCATTATAGTGTTTTGTCAGTTACGGTCATCATTATGATAATTCAGACACGCGAATGAGTTCAAATGAGTACGTTTTCGTAGTTCGCTAACTATAGAACTGGAGAATAACGGAGGCCTGATGAGTGAGCGTTACTGGTCTAGTAAAGTACCTCATTGTTGTTCGTTATGTCAACAAAATGATTGCTTAGGCTGTTATTGTCGTATAGGAATAATTTGGGGTCAACTCACTTTACTGGGCTTGGTGGGTTTAGTGTAATTTTTTTCTAGGCTTGCCGTGTGCGAGTAGAGACAGTGCCATATTGTAAACATAAACAACTGTTAAGCACTGACTACATCAGTCACAGAATTAAGGGCTGAGAAATAGGATACAGGTCGAGCGTTCGCGTCTGTACAAAAGGCACCCTCAGAAAGGGGTTCAGACGGACGGGGAAATTAGAGCTCTAACTCGTATCACTCCGGTCCGATTTCAAGCAAGTTTCTTGTAATAACTATTCACATTTCTGGGTGACATTCGTGGATGACACATATCTGCGGATGACATTACTTACCGTCCGTCTCTGCGAAAATCAAGGTGCATCCAACGACCATCAGGAGAACCAGGCACATGTAAACCTTCATTGTTGCTAATCTAGAAAGCGAGGGGGAAAAAGACAGACAGTAAGAAACTTGCAATCATAATGGTTCTTTCGCTCTTTCCCTATGTCGAATGTACATCAGCGCGAGACTTTAACAACATTGTGTCATTCTTTTGAACAAATCATGCAGTATTGTGCTGTTCGTCAATCTAAAAAGTCCCGGGTCAGGTTTGACCCGGAAAAGGGTCATGTGGGGCCTGACTCTTTTCAGGGTCAAAAATGACACCTTTCCGTGTAAAAAATGACACTTTTCCGGGTCAAAATGACCCTTTTCCGGGTCATTTTGACCCGAAAAAGTGTCATTTTTGACCCGGAAAAGGGTCAGGCCCCAATTGACCCTTTTTTAGAGTGGTATTGAGTTTGACTAGATGCAGCGGTAATAGTATCCCACAGCTTAGGTTACTGTCGGTTTTTAGCATATGTGCATGTTAAGTCATATCAACGTATATAGGCCCTATGACAGTCTCTCGTCATGAACAAAGTTAATAAGCAGGACGCAATTGCCTTTCCACTGAGCAACTTTCACATCAAATCTGGCCAACACGTTTATCCAAAGCTTACATTTCAGGTTGACACAGACTTGAAAACCAAAGCAAATTCAGGAGGTGGATATGCACGCTTTCAAATTGATGTCTACTGAACGAATGCGCTAACAAAGCAAGTCGAAACCCATCTGACTCTAGGGGCGTAAAACTCGATGTTCGCTCATGGACCATTACTTTTAATTAGAAATTACACACGCATGCGTATAAGTGATTATCGGAGGTAACAAGTAAAGCTTATCGGTAAATACATGGCAGAACGAACACAAAAAAATTATTGGTCCTGTTTTAAACTCCGGAGTTTTTTGTTCACAATTTGAAGGAAGTATAGATGGTATGACCCTTTGTGTCCGCATTATAAAAATGCCGAAAAAAATCAGAACAATTACTTTAAGTTATAAACCATATTAACATCAATTAACATCAATTAATGTGTATATTAATATTATAAACCATATTAACATCAATTAATGTGTATATTCGATTAAAAAAATGAAATTGATTTACTTTTCCTTAAAAGTAACACATTGAACAAATGTATACTTGCGATAAATGTGTTATTTATCGATTGACTAAGACATTAAACAGATGAATTGCGTTTGGAACATTTGAAGATTGTCAAAAGGAAGTGAATTTATTTGTGGTTGACGGAGTCTAATACCAAAAACAAAGCAGTTAAAAAGAGGGTGACTGGAGTCCTTCATTATTGTACATAATTAATTACCATTTATAAATCTTCATAATAAACGAGGTCAAGATGGATGAAAAAAAATGATAAATTAGAAGTAAATTGGCGAAGTTTTTGATTACAGTTTTTTGATTAAAGAATGGGAAAAATACCTTGTGGTTTTCCAAGCACCTTTCTTAGATTAATGGGGAAAACCTGGTATTACCCATCACTCAACAAGATAGTGTTTCATTGCTGTATTTCAGGCTTGTGTGAATGGACGACATATTAACACAACCTTTGAAGCGCATTTCTGGTGTTGCACGCAGCTACCCAAAATTAGCATCAGTATATCGATAGACTTCAGACTTTACGGAGCCTGTAACGTCATTGCAGTTTATGCACGTACGCTTTTACTTAAAATAACCGGTTTATGGCTTTTTTTTGTCTGTGCATGGCCGCATGGATATAGTAAAATTCTGCTCTAAGCTACTAAATGAATGGTGAGTAGCTGCATCGTACACAAATGTTAATCTTCTGCATTAACATATGAGAGGAAAACTGGTGAGAACTATTGCAATCACTGGTTCCGAAAAACAAAACGGACTGAAACCTTTCTACTTTCTTTCGTGTGATTTATACAATGGAATCAAAAATAATAAACAAGTATATTCCAATATATAAATCATTATCTAAAAAAAAATATGAAACGAAATATAAACTAGAAATGTGTTTGTGGACAAACACAACATAATTTTGGATATTTAAAGTGTTTTGACGCCGTGCCCGGAGGTGCTGTCAGTGTCTTCGTCTTATTGCCTGTGACGTCGGTGAAAATGGCGGAGACGTACTCAGCGAGGTCACGTGATACCGTATCAGACTAGAAAACAGGTTTAACAAAAAATGCCAAGTTGTGATGTTGGGCCGCAACATGACTATCCTTCGTTTGAACATTAATGCTCATCTATATCTCCTTTGTACGATAATAAATATAGATGTCCGTGTGGGGACACACGCGTCAAGTACACGTGTGCAATAGGCACGCACACAATCCAAAGCGAAAGCACTTAGGAAATAATACTGTAAAATATTGTAGCGAAATCAGCTCTGCGCTGTATAGAGGCGTCAAAAGAGGGCGCTATCGCGCGCGCTCTCTCTCTCTCTCTCTCGGGTGGGACTCGCCGGGCAAGTTGACTTGGTGAGTATAGCTGGTTAGCTGAACTGCGGAAGCGGGACTCCAGTCGTGCACGGCGCGAGGAGGAGCTACAGGAGGCTTACTCAGGATCTGGGCTACACACGTCCATCGGGACAGGATCGGGAGGCTTACTCACGATCTGGGTACCGCTGGTCCCTCACTGGGATCGGGATCACAGCGAGCTACTGGAGGCTGACTGGATCTAACCGGGATTCACAGGAGCTACAGGAGGCTTACTCAGGATCTGGGCTACGCATGTCCATCGGGACAGGATCGGGAGGCTGACTCACGATCTGGGTACCGCTGGTCCCTCACTGGGATCGGGATCACAGCGAGCTACTGGAGGCTGACTGGATCGAACTAGGATTCACTGGAGGCTGCATGAGCAGTCGCGGCCAGAGCACAGAGGAGAGCCGGGTGCACTAGAGGCGCTCGTTACCAACGGCTGCAACCCCTTTGTTATAGGAGGCGCGGTGCGCAATAAGCCCCCCACAGGAGGCTCCCACATAGCAAATAAGAGGCACATTCATTCACATATGCACACCCCTTAATTACAGGCCCTACTGAGTATTGAATAAATCTTATATCTTTTATTACGGTACATGAAACCCAGTTGTCAGTGTCCAATATAATTCCTTTGTCCTTGTCTATTATTTAATTACCCCTTCCCCCATCTGATTTGTGAGCTACTACATTGGAAGTCAGCGGTATATTTCGGCCAAACGGACTCGGGTTATTTCGCTAAATGGTGGCAGCGGTCTGTCGCGCTACACATGGTGGCAGCGGTGGGATTCTTCCACTTAGTAACCTCACAAGTCGTGGACAGTAGCGGGAGGCGCAGTTTAGGACGTCGCCTCACGCACGCCAATATAGATGGGATCTGATTTACTGACATTAGGGGCAATAGTAACTGTTTGTTTAATCATTTTATTGATCGTTTTAATCCTTACAATAAGACACTGGGTATTGCTAAAACTTCTTCGCCGATCGTCTAACGAGGAGCTCAGGAAGTTGGAGCGAGTAAACCTTATAGCAAACCGTACACACATAGCGGTTGTCCTGCAAGGATTGGAGAAAAGATTTCCTCAAGAGGAGGTGGAGGTACAACGATGGCCGAGCGTGACTACGCTGTGAGGGACGTTGGAGCCTCTGACGGGGAAATGGAGTACCTACACAGGGAGGTGGAGTTTCTCAGGCTGGAGGTGCAGGAGAAGGAGGACCTCCTGCAGGATCTCTACGAAGCAAACGACGATAAGGAAGCGCAGATTACACAACTCAAGGAGAGGATGGTCAAACTCGAGGAGTTGTGGCAGTCCGTTCCTTGGGCGGGGATGACACTGAACAGGCCAATGGACCTCATGGCGACCAGGGGATGTTCGGGATACAACACATTCACATCACCTGCACGAGAGGCTTCAACATTTGCAGCCTCAGGAATACACAACGTCATGAAGAAGAACCGGACGTGGGAGCTTAGGCCCCCAGCGGCGACATACGGGCCACCCCCAACCTCGTACAGCGGAGATGCAGAGTCAGCCTCGTGTTCACATTATCAGGAGGCTAACCAGTCTGCACCGGAAGCTAGCAGCCAGGGACAAAGGGATACACATCGGCCATCTCCGCTATGGTCGCCTCAGAACGCACACTCAGCTGAACGGGAGGTTGCTAGGGAGTCTGCCCCTAGTACGCCTCCTGTGGTACGAATGACAAGCAAGGGATCGACACTGAAGGAGGCTGACGGCAAACCGCAGGAGCCTCCTACATCAAAAGCAGGGATCGCAACCATCGGGACACCGGCGGTGCGAACTACCCGTAGCGAATGGGAGATGATCACCTCTACACCGGAGGTGACCAGTTCACGTGGACCAGGATGGCCCATCAGGAATAGTACGGAGAAGAAGGAGACATCAAACTCTCCACCAACACCCTGGCCCTTAAAACGGGACACCAGGATACATGGAAGGGACGAGTGGGACAACAGATTTGGGAGACAATCAAAGCGGCCGAGAATTACTCCCGACCGTTTTGATGGACGACAGCCGTGGATCGACTACCGGGGCCACTTTGAGTCCTGCCGGTTGGCGAACGATTGGAACGAGGAGGAGGCTGCAGTTTTTCTGGCTGCCAGCCTTAAAGGAGCGGCGGTGAAGGTGCTCGCAAATTGCAGAGGAGACGGACCAGGGAAGCCATACACCTTTAAGGAACTGATGGGACTGCTCACGGCTCGCTTCGGGCCGGGGCAAATGGCGGAGAATTTCCTGATGGAGCTTAGGAATAGACGCCAGGGCCCTGAAGAGACAATTCAGGAACTTGGTCAGGCCATCCGTGAACTCACCGCTTTGGCTTACCCGGAGTTCGAGGAGTCAGGACGAGATCGCCTCGCACGGGGGCACTTTACGGATGCAATCCGTTCACAGTCAATCCGAGAGGGAATTTTCAGAGCGAGGCCGGCAAGCCTAGACGAAGGGATCCAAGCAGCACTGGCAACCGAGAACTTCGAAAAGATTGAGAAGCAGAGGGGCACCAAGGCACCGCCACCGGACAAGAAAAATTGCAGAATGGGACTAGAAGAAGAATTCAAGGAATTCGTGAGGGAAGAGGTGATGGCGCAGGTCACGGACCGGTTGCACCACACTTTGGCGGTGGAACGGGAGGCTCATAAGCAGCCTCACAGGGCGACAAAGAAACAAAGAAAACGGGGCACAACTGGCGTCAGCCTCAAACGGGAGGCTGACCAGACTCACTCGGGAAACGGGCCCCAGCCAACCCTGAGATCCGAGGGGAGGCTGGAGGCGACCAAGCAGGATCGGCAAACCAAACCGGACATGCAAAAGAAACCAATGCCTGAGTGTGTTAGGAAGGTTTTCGCACCGTTGTTATCGCCTAACCACGGATTCTATGTGAAAGGCGAAATCCGATCCACAACCATCACATTCCTTGGTGCAAGATGGCATCAAAGTGTATCAGGCCGATGGGACAATTATGGAAACGTTAGGTGTGGCCAATGTAGACTTAAAAATCGGGAAGACTACCAGCCAGGTTAGAGCAGTTTTCGCTAAAGTGAGCGCACAGGGAGTTCTTGGCATGGACTTCCTGCTACCGACTGGAGGTATGCTGGACTTCAAACGATGGGAACTAATTCTCAACGGGGAACACTTTCAGTGTACCACCCGTTGGGGAACACCATTTTGCGCCCGGGTGGTTGTAGCGGAAGATACCGTAATACCTCCAGGCCATGAGGCGCTAGTCCTAGGGAGAACCACTCACACATTGGAGGCTGACGAACTGGGAATCATCGAACCAGTGGCGGATAACGAGGAGCTGGCAAATAAGGGATTAATTCTGGCAAGGACGCTTGTGAAGACGGGAAGGATGGAACTATGGCCTTGCGTGTTCTCAACCCCGGACAGAGGGAATGCCTTCTTCGGAGCGGGACCATGGCAGGTCGCCTCTCACAGGTTCAGGAGGGAGATGTAGACGAGGCGCCACTTGAAGCCTCATCGGCAGGAGGCGCACAGTCCGTTAGTGTACCCCCTCATCTCCTAGATCTGTGGAAGCGTAGCACAGGTGACTTACAACCCCAACATCACGAGGCGGTAGCCAGCCTCCTCACTGATTTCGCCGATGTCTTCTCGAAGAACGACCGGGACATTGGGAATTGCGACTTGGTAAAACACAACATAGACACTGGAGATGCGAAGCCGATAAGGGAAAGACCCAGGCGCCATCCCACTTGCAACCAGGAGGAGATCACCAGACAAGTAGAGGACCTACTCGAGAGAGGGATCATCGAACCCTCTGACAGCCCGTGGGCCTCCAACATTGTTCTAGTGCGCAAGAAGGATGGCAGCCGCCGCTTTTGCGTGGACTATAGGAAACTCAACTCAGTGACAGTAAAAGATGCCTACCCAGTTCCCCGCATAGACGACACACTTGATGCACTAACCGGAGCGAAGTGGTTTTCTACCCTAGACCTCGCCTCCGGTTATTGGCAGATTGAATTGGATGAGGAGGCGAAACGAAAATCGGCTTTCGTGGTTCGTGGGGGGTTGTACAGCTGGAGGGTGATGCCCTTCGGCTTGTGCAACGCCCCTGCGACCTTCGAGAGGCTTATGGAGCGTGTAGTAACGGGGCTTCAATGGGACACACTGTTGGTGTATTTGGATGATGTGATTGTGTACGGGAGGAGTGTTACGGAGGAGATATGCCGCTTGCGGGAGGTGTTCCAGCGATTACGCTCTGCGGGGCTAAAGCTGAAGCCAGGGAAATGCTTCCTGTTCCAAAAGGCAGTGAAGTACCTTGGACATGTGGTATCTGAAAGTGGAGTGTCCACTGATCCCGATAAGATCGAGACGGTCCAAACGTGGCCAACGCCGACGGACGTGAAGGGAGTGAGGAGCTTCCTGGGGCTCGCCTCTTATTACAGGCGGTTCATAAGAGGCTTCGCCGAAATCGCTCGGCCACTCCATCGCCTCACGGAGAAAGCGAGAGACTTTAATTGGGACGGAGAATGCGATGCCGCTTTTCATGAACTACAGAGTCGGCTACAAGAGGCTCCAATTCTGGCATACCCACAGCCGGATGGCGAGTTCGTGTTGGACACTGACGCGAGTGGAGAAGGCCTTGGAGCAGTCCTTTCTCAGATTCAACAAGGGGAGGAAAGAGTTATTGCGTATGCAAGTAGGACGCTCTCTAAGCCGGAGCGGAACAACTGCGCTACCCGGCGGGAGTTGCTGGCCGTTGTAGCTTACTTAAAGCACTTCCGGCAGTACCTGTATGGGAGGCGAATAACTGTTCGAACTGACCACGCCTCGCTCCGATGGCTCACCAACTTCAAAAACCCAGAAGGCCAAATAGCGAGATGGCTTGAGGCGATAGGGGAATACGACTACATCATTGAACATCGACCTGGCCGAAAGCATGGGAATGCTGACGCACTCTCCCGCAGGCCTTGCGGCCAGTGCGGACGGGCAGACGTTGAAGAGCTGATTGCGGACCAAATAACGGGGAGTGATGACGAGAAGAAGGAATCAAGAATGGTGACAATGTACCCCGACATTACACTGGAGGATATGCACCGAGCCCAAGACGAAGATCCATCCATTGGAATCATCTTGCGAGCAAAAGAAGCTGGAACTCGTCCCGAGTTTAAGGAGGTTTCATCACTAAGCCCCGCGACGAAGGCATATTGGACTCTATGGGAACAACTGGAGGTGCGGCAAACCGTGCTGTACCGTCGGTGGGAGTCTAATGACGGGAAGCAAACCCATTGGCACGTGGTTTTACCGGAAACGTACAGGAACTCTCTCTTGGAGAAGCTGCACGGAGGCGAAACGGGCGGCCACTTTGGGGTCGCTCGGACGCTCGCCAAGGCTAAAACGCGGTATTATTGGTGGCGTATGGCCGTGGACGTGAGGGCCGTGTGCCGGAAGTGTAGTCCTTGCGCGAGGCGCAAGTCACCTCCTAAGAAGAGGCGGGCACCACTTCAGCAGTACCGTGTGGGAGGCCCAATGGAGCACGTGGCACTAGACCTTATTGGTCCACTGCCCGAAACCGAAGGGGGGGAACAAATGGATATTGGTAGTGGGGGACTACTTTACGAAGTGGGTAGAGGCCTACGCACTCCCAGATGGAAAGGCAGCGACGGTTGCTGACGCCTTTGTGGCGAATTTTGTATGCCGCTTTGGGACCCCCCGGGAATTACACTCCGACCAAGGTAGAAACTTCTTGTCGGATGTTTTCACTAGCATGTGTGCGGTGTTGGGTATAAGAAAAACCCGCACCACCGCATATAACCCAAAGTCCGACGGGATGGTGGAAAGGTTCAATCGGACCCTTTTGGCTACCATCTCCATGATGTTGGACCCGGGCCGCAACCAAAAGGACTGGGACAAGCAGTTGCCCTTCGCAACATTCGCGTACCGGACGGTGCCTCACGAGTCAACTGGAGAGACACCCAATGCCATGATGCTGGGCCGGGAGGTGATGCTCCCGGTCGACCTCACCACAGAGACAACCAGGCCAGCAGATGAGGGGCCAACCACTGACTATGCGGAAGATTTGAGAGGGAGAATGCAAGTCGCCCATGACAAAGCGAGGGAACGGCTGGGCAAAAGCGCCCGCCACCAGAAGCGGACTTACGATAGGGGCACCGAGGAGGCTGCCTATCAGGCGGGGAAGTTTGTATACATGTTCAACCCTGCTAAAAAGAAAGGAGTCACTCCTAAACTCATGTCCCGCTGGGAGGGACCTTTTCTGATCCTCGACCGGTTGCCCGATGTCACGTTCAGAATACAACGATCGCCAAGGGGGAAGAAACAGGTGGTGCATGCCGACCGCCTCAAGCCCTACCTCGGCGAACCACTTGAGGACTGGACCGTGTCGCCTGCTGCCAGGAGGCGAAGCCATGCATTTTCACCAGGGAGTGCAGCCTTAGAAGGAGGCTGCACACCCCCTCGAGAGAAGTCCCATCCGGGGACAAGCTCCAGATCGGGGGGAAGCCCTCTAGAAGTGGGAATGGAGTCAATGGACAGTGCAGCCTTAGAAGGAGGCTGCACAACCCCTCGAGAGAAGACCCGTGAAGGGACAAGCTCCAGTTCGTGGGGAAGCCTCCCAGAAGTAGATGTGGACGATGCAGCCTTAGAAGGAGGCTGCATACGTTAACAACCTACCGAGCATGGAAAGTCGACCGAAGCCACAGGAACGGTTACGACACCGAGGAGAAATCCCCCCAGGAAGAGGCGACCCCCGATTCGCTTCCGCTAAACACACGATGTAGGAGAACCCCATGTATATAGTTGTACAGTAATGATTGTTTTTCTTTTATCTTGTTAGGTGATAATCTTCAGTAATAGCTAACGAGGAGGAAGGAGTGAGATAAGGAGGGGAAACATGCCGGGAAAAGACAAGATGGGAGAAAAGGAAGAGAAGCGCAAGGAGGAGAAAGACAAGACGGGAGAACAGACGGAGAAGCGAAAGGAGAAGAAGGGCAAGAAGGGAAAGAAGAAGGAGAAGAGGCCGCCTCCGTACGAGTGCAAGGAGTGCCCGTTAGAGTACCAGCAGAGGCAGAGCCTGCAGCGGCACATGGCAACAGAGCATGGGCCGAAGCTATACGCCTGGTGCCTGGTTTGTGGCCTCAAGACGGTCCGTAAGGACAACCTGCGCCGCCACTACCGGCAGGAACACCCGGAGAGGTTCAACGAGGTGGACGGGATTGCCTTGGAGACGGAGGAGGAGAGAGCAGCTAGGAAGCAGGGGGAACGAGCGGCAACCAGCAGCCAGGAGGAAACGGCACCTGAGCGGAAGAGGCCAACAGCTGAGGCGCCCCGCCGATGGGTGGAAGTGCGATTGACCAAGGAGGTTGGTGAGGGGAGTAGTAGCAGGAGAGGCGACAGTCCGCCTCCCCGGAAGAGGCTGACTCAGGAGGCTGCTTGCAGGAAAGTCGAAGTTAGGCGCAGCTTGGAGGATGCTACATCGTGAATGGAGGCGAAACAACTCCTAGAAAACGAGATGGCCGGCTGGGAACCGCCTCAGGATAGCCCAGAAGCCCCGAAGACACCCACAGGCTGGGAACAGGAGGACAACGCACCAATGGACCTCAGCATCGCGCATCGCCCCGGCCCAGAGGACGATGCGTGCCTGTCGCCGGCTGCTTCATGCAGCCTAATTCCACAAGAGGAGAGGCCCCAACTTTCCAAGGCTAGTCTCAACCAACTGGAGGAAGACTTGACCATTTCCAGCGACGACGACGATGAGGAGGCGCCACCGAAGGCTCAGGCCAAGGACCAGCCCGAACGCACCGTCATGCAACCCCTAGGAAAGCTGCTGGAGGGCAAGATCAGGCAGATTAAGGAACAGTAACCACCACTACTTATGAAAAGGGCGTACTACTGTGCGAGAAGAAGGAGGAACGGGTGTACGACCTCATCGTGTAGGCCCTGTGTGCTTGCCCTAATTGTTAGCCCAAAAGTTTCGATATTGTTCGAGCAAGTTTAAAGTTAAAGTTTTAATAAGTGTTCACTAAAGTTTCAATAAGAGTTCGTTCACATTCATAAAGTTTAGAAGTGTTTTGCAATAAGGTGTTCATAAAGTTTACAAGAGTTTAATAAAGTTGAATTTACTACTAGGCACAAGACCTGCCGATGTTATTGTAAAATTAAGTGAATTATTAAAACGTGCTGTTGCCCTTAATTATGAGGCGACAGAGGCAGGTCTACTGAATGGTAGGCACACCTTATGAGGCGCTATTAAAGAGGCGCCATGACTCTGTAACGTAATGTTTATTAAATTGGGCCAAGTGTGAGGTGCATATCTGATTTCTTGTATTGAATTTAAGTTTAGCTGATATAGCCGGGACGGCTAAGCAAAGAAGGAGGTTGTGTAGCGAAATCAGCTCTGCGCTGTATAGAGGCGTCAAAAGAGGGCGCTATCGCCGCGCGCTAGGCGCGCAGCACAGTCGTGGTTCTTCCACGTCCGCAATGTAGGACTCACTGCTACGTCCGCGGCACGGCTATAAAAGCCGAGCGTATCGCGCGCGCTCTCTCTCTCTCTCGGGTGGGACTCGCCGGGCAAGTTGACTTGGTGAGTATAGCTGGTTAGCTGAACTGCGGAAGCGGGACTCCAGTCGTGCACGGCGCGAGGAGGAGCTACAGGAGGCTTACTCAGGATCTGGGCTACACACGTCCAGCGGGACAGGATCGGGAGGCTTACTCACGATCTGGGTACCGCTGGTCCCTCACTGGGATCGGGATCACAGCGAGCTACTGGAGGCTGACTGGATCTAACCGGGATTCACAGGAGCTACAAGAGGCTTACTCAGGATCTGGGCTACGCATGTCCATCGGGACAGGATCGGGAGGCTGACTCACGATCTGGGTACCGCTGGTCCCTCACTGGGATCGGGATCACAGCGAGCTACTGGAGGCTGACTGGATCTAACTAGGATTCACTGGAGGCTGCATGAGCAGTCGCGGCCAGAGCACAGAGGAGAGCCGGGTGCACTAGAGGCGCTCGTTACCAGCGGCTGCAACCCCTTTGTTATAGGAGGCGCGGTGCGCAATAAGCCCCCCACAGGAGGCTCCCACATAGCAAATAAGAGGCACATTCATTCACATATGCACACCCCTTAATTACAGGCCCTACTGAGTATTGAATAAATCTTATATCTTTTATTACGGTACATGAAACCCAGTTGTCAGTGTCCAATATAATTCCTTTGTCCTTGTCTATTATTTAATTACCCCTTCCCCCATCTGATTTGTGAGCTACTACATTGGAAGTCAGCGGTATATTTCGGCCAAACGGACTGACTCGGGTTATTTCGCTAAATGGTGGCAGCGGTCTGTCGCGCTACAATATCAAAAGGTATATATAACTAGACATGTGTTTGTGGACAAACACAAGCTGTTACGGATATTTGAAATACTCTGTGCACGTGACGAACAATCAGTGACGTCACTGTAAATGTCATCTACAACAGCACATTATAATGTCAAGTTACAACCAAATTGAACATTATAGTTCTGTGGATATAGGCCTATAAACGAATAATATGCCCCTTTAAGGGACGTCACATGACATTTGATGATGACGTCACTTCAATTTTCATATCTATAACACATCCCTGCGAATGTGCATACCACGTTTTAATCCAATCGGACATGTACCTCCGAAGTTATAGCAAATCGAAGAAATGCACATTGAATGTCACGTCGCGTGACACATGATGACGTCATCGTTACGAACTCACCTGGGACCATCTTAGGCTGATGGTCTTACTAGTGTCTGACAAGTGTAAAGTCAATCAGATATATGGGTCATTCCATGTCAGACCAACGCACTTTTTTACCTCATGTCTTCCGATTTTGATAAAAATTGTTGTGCTTGTAGGTCCTGATGAGCAATGAATGCACACCAATTTTTTAGCCCGAACTGACCTACCATGTGGTCAGGGCAGAAACCACAAAAAAATGACATTTTTAAAGTAAAATACCACCCTTTTGATAGAAATATGTCAAAACCATGTCAATTTTCATCGAATATAATCAACTCTTTTGTCAAAATTAAATTTTGTGAAAAGTAGGTCACGTGACCTTTAATATGTTATCGTGACCTTTGACTCAATTTATGTAATAATGTATCATTCCGAAACTCAACGAAATGAATATGACTGGATAGAACATGTCTTCCTCTATCAGAATCCACTAAAAATTAATCGGGGTCTTCAAAATTCACAACTGTATGACTATTTTTGTACAGTTGGTAGGTTACAAATGAGTCAATTTATAGACATTACATTAGAAATCCACCAACCCAACTTACTATTCTGTTTCTAAAGGTACTTAAATTAATCGTGGGGCACCCAGGATTTTGCTTTTTTTTTGGGGGGGGGACAGCGGCTCATAGTTTTTTGGTTGTCATGATGTCACGATCACGAATATCTTCTACAACAATCTTTGGGTGGTGGTCTAAATATTTATCAAGTCTAAAATCGATCAGATTCACGAAAGTGCCAAAGTGGAGTGTTTTAAAACGTGTACAAACCCTATGGGAAAAAATGCATCTCTAATGACGTCACGGTCACGAATTTCTTATAGGACCCTCTGTGGGTGGTGGTCTAAGTCTGTACCAAGTCTGAAATCGATCAGATTAAAAAAAAAGTGCCAAAGTGGACTGGTAGAAGAAACGTGTACAAAACCTATGGAGTAAAAGTCTGAAAAAGGAGAAGAAAAAAAAAAGAAAAAAAAATCTTAACGAAACAACAACAGCTGTTTCGGTGTGTCACCGAAACAGCTAAAAAGAAAAAAGAAAAAACTAGAAATGTGTTTGTGGACAAACACGAGCTGTTTCTGATATTTGAAATACTCTGTGCACGTGATGAACAATCAGTGACGTCACTAAAAATGTCGTCTATAACAGCACAACATACGTACATGTCAAGTTACAACCAAATCGAACATAAAGGTCTGTAAATATAGGCCTATTATGAACAAAATGCCTCTTTAAGGGACGTCACATGACTTTTGATGTAATATCTCTCGAATGTTTCATCTATAACACATCTCGGCATTGGTACCTATCAAGTTACAATCCAATCAGACCTAGGGTTCTGTGGATATAGGCCTTAGAAAATTACCCTTTCAATATGACGTCACAATACATGTAATGACGTCATGATGACGTCACTTAAATTTTCACACTAATCCCTGTGTATGTGCATACCAAGTCTCCACCCAGTTGGACATGTACTTCAGAAGTTACAGCGATTTGAAAAATGCACATTTAATATATCACATGACAAATATGATGACATTATTGTTACGAAAATCATCGGAACTATCTTCGGCTGCTGGTCTAAGTGTCTGCCAAGTGTAAAGTCAATCAGACGTACATATATCCCCGTATGAAAGTGCTTAAGTGCAATGTTTCAACAAAAACGAGTACAAAACCTATGGAGAAAAATGCATCTTTAATATAAAGGGAATAACAGTGTGAGGAGCCGGTCTTCACTGCGTGATAATGACCGGGTTTGGGGGTGACCGCTGTTAATGGACCGAGACGTAGTTTTTTATGCATGTAGTATTTCGATTATGAACTTTGGTTTAAAATCAAACGTCGTAATTATTAATTCTTAGATTGTAACTAATTTGGATTGTTTAACCGATAAAATGTTTTCAATAGAGAATAAAGACTGTCACCTAGTTAAATGACATGGACACAAATTTTATTTGGAAAATGATTTTGTGCAACTTTTTATATTGCTTTTTATATGCTTGAAAACTATTTGGATTCCCTAAACGGTTTCTTTATTTTCTCTTTTTTTTCTTCTTAAAGTACACTTCTTAAAGCATTTTTAATATTCCATGCTTTTCTTTACTATTGGGGGCGCCTTTGCTGTGATGTCATTTTATGAACTTAGTTTTAAGTTCTGTTCAAATTGTGAACCCCAAAATTTGCTCATTGAAAACATTTGTAAGACTTAAATGTTTGCTCATTGACTTGTTGTCAATCCGATGAAACAATACATCACCAAAAACAGAAATGTCTATTGACGACAGCAAATCATGCAAATAGGTAGCATTTTAAAGGAGTACATTCTCTGTTTAATATCACCACTCATGTGATGCGTGGGGAAGGAAATGCCTAAGAGTGCCTAAAAACTGTTTCGACAGTTGACAGTACTGAGCTTACCGCATGGATTCACTGATAGAGGTGGGGTGAACAATTTCCCCCTATTCTTTCTACTCAGTTGCATCATGTGTATTATTGTTTATGGCCCATAACAATCCTTTTTGAATTAATTGTTAAACTAATTAATTAAATTATTAATGACTGTTTTATTCTTTTTTTTCAATGTATGTATTTGTTTTAACCGTGCGCAGAGTGACCTGCTACCCTTTGGGCCCCAGGTAACCAAATTCTTTGAAAAAAATAAATAAATTGAGGGCCAATAACGTTCACCTCCTATCTAATCCTCATTCAAACCTTGCCAAATCAGCTGGTTCAATGAACTTTGCAGCCAGGGCTACACCCAGGCCGTGTCAACAAACTTTCAGCAAGGCCTCCTGCCAAGTTTCTTTGAAAATCAACCCATACCTGTAACTTGACATAGTCGTCTCCCTTCATATCTGCATACCACAGCCGCCAGTCAATTATCTTTCCAGCGCACTGTCTGGCAACTGTCTGGACACTGTCTGGCACGTGGCTTTTTGTTGTGTTGCTGTGAATAGGGTCTTGCGTAGTGCGGGAAAGTACCTGCTGCCTCTGTGCAGCTGACGAGTTGTTGTAAAGTTTTTTTGTAAACGCTGCGCAGGGTTAATGTAAAGCGCTTTGATGTAATGTATAATATAAAATAATATGAATTATTATTACACCGTATCACATGAGCATTCAGTTCATATTATGAGCAATGGGTTATACTAAGAGTAGGCCCTATTCGTCTTTTGTGCGTATGGTTTTCCCCTTCATCAATGGAAATGTTACACCCCATGTTCTTTATAATTCACGTGTATAACCTTTGCCGCACGCGCGTGTGCATACCTATAGCATTTGGGGCGCCCTTTCTTATAGCAAGATGTGATGACGTCATCGTGTTTCACAGGTCACCGTACAAAAAGATGCCTAGTGTCCTATTTTCCCCTCTAAAAAGTTCTGTTTGAAATCATTCTGATTTCTTTTTTTTCTGGGTGAGCGGTACGACCCGATCACCGTTTTGAGTGACAACCCGCCACTGTTAAATTGTTCTGATAAATCTTCTTTTTTTATGCTGGACAATAATTCTCCGCGTGTTTACCCCAAACTTTTAGCATAACACACATCACTCGTTTGAGGGGTTGTCTTCTTTGGGTGAGAAGTTCTCGAAAAGTCAAGGGTCACCACACCAAAAATTGAGAAAAAAAAATGAAGGATAACATGACTGTTAGTAATCATCTTTCTGTGCAGCCTTTATAAACGACTGTGAGAGTTCGGAGTATTTTAAAAAGAATTTTACGGCATTTAATATGGGCATTTTATGAAGCCCGGGAAGGGACAGGGTGGAAATTTGTTTTGGAAATTCCTAATTCGCTCGCACGAAGTACTAATTCGTTCGCACGAATTGCTATTTCGTTCGCACGAATTCTTAATTCGTTCACACGAATTACTAAATCGTCGGGGAACGAATTAGTAATTCGTTCGAACGAATTAGTAATTCGTTCGCACGAATTCCTATTCGTAATTCGTGGGAACGAATTAGTAATTCGAATTATACGTTCGCACGAATTAGTAATTCGTTCGAACGAATTCGTGCGAACGAAATAGTAATTCGTGTGAACGAATTAAGAATTCGTGCGAAAGAAATAGCAATTCGTGCGAACGAATTAGCAAACTCCAAAAAAACAATTTCCACCCTGTCCCTTCCCGGGCTTCATAGCATTTAGCACTGGTGTCTATGGGAATTTTAATACAGGGGTGCCCCCCTATGGTTCAATCGATTGTTCATTGAATAAACACAATGCCATACAATGAAGTACAGGTGCTAATGAAAAAGGGCATTCGCAACAAATTGAGGGGGATGGCCGGGATGAATGATCCCTACCTCCCCTGGGCCCCGGCTGCTTACGCCACTGCTCTGGACCTGTAATTAACTAGGGGACTTGGCCCTTATAAATTTTTATTCTTACAGGAATCGCTGCGGATCCAACCTAAGAACGTAGACTACATTGTAGTAATTATTGGTAGGAGTCCATGGATCTGGGATAGTGGTCATTCGCCTTTAATCATTCATCTTCGTATGCATTGTCATTTCATTATAATCAAGAGTATCATTAATAATTGTCCCAATCAGTAAGAAATCAAACAATCATTCAGTCAGCAATTTATCATCAAGTTTAAGTCAAATCTTGCCCCGAATACAGCCGCTTTTAGACTAAATGTGTAGCTTTTCTTTGCCATGCAGCAGTGCCTTAACTAAATTGACCAATCAACCACCAAAATTCCCCAATATGCAACGTGTTGGTGACTCGCATGTTTTTCTATGGTGCTTGAACATACGGTTGGCGAATAGTTCGTGTTCCGTCCCAATATTCTGCTTTTATAATTTACTACATGCAAACAACGATGCTGTATAGCCCATGTCAATTTATAGTAATTAAATTTTATATTTTGTGTCAATGAAAATCTTTATGACTCTTAAAATGTTAATTAATGTTTACTTTCAGTTTTCATCAAACCGATTTATTTTTCCAGCATAGATCAGAAAACCCGAGCTCGAGTGGTCATTGGAAGGTGACACTAAAGAGCTGGGGCTATGTCATTATGTAGGTTCAGAGTTTTTAGACTGGTTCACCGAAGCCTTCAGTCAGAATGTAAGAGGTTAATCTTAGCGCAAACGTCATGCATTTTATATTTAATTCATTTGTTTGTTTATTGGTTTGTTTGCTGGTATGTTTAAGTTTACCATATTTCCAAATTAGTAGTAGAGCTAGGGTTTCCTAAGCTTGCATGCACGGAGTTCACTAGGGACAACAGCCGACGACCTCAAAGCGCATACAGATGCCCACGTAATACGACGCAGGGTAGATGCGCAGGAACCTGGCCCGGATCGCTCTCGGGAAAGTATTGGTCACTGCGGTGTCGTTGTTATAGGATCCACGGAACTGTGAGGGTGAACAATTATGGAAATGATTTCAACTATCGTTGAAAAGTTGACGGAGACAGCAGATTAATGACTGGAAAATGGTTAGAAGGAAACATAAGTCGATTAGACAACAAATCCCAAACTGACAATTTGTCCCTTGGTATTTGTTTCATTTACTTCTAAATAAAAAAAAGTGATGACAAAAGGTTTACTTGGTTGAGACTTGAACCCACGACCACGTTTACTAGTGGGAGTGTTTTTAATACCACTTGACCACAAAGCCTGTGTTATGCCTAGTTCGAAATGATCTAACTTAATTTCCATTCAACATCTGCACCCGTATTCAAAAGGTCGTGGGTTCAAGTCTCAACCGATCTATAGCATAAAGCTTGTGAATTTTATCTATCTCACGATGGGCACACTGAGTATACACTTGTTCATGAAATTTAGTCGTTCAGTGGGCCGGGCAAATTAAACAAAGCGATTGGATTACATAGACAACTGATCCATTATTGGTGAGCACAGTCCATTCTCGTCCATCGTCGCTGTAGGCAACTCTGTACGATATCACCGTCGAATACCAGCCCCTCATCCCCTGCGTGATAACGCTAGTGATGATCCCATCGCAACCCAGGTCCACTTGGATCCAAGGTTCGGATTCATGTCTATCTGCATTACACCAACCTGACCTCCAGCTTCCGTCTGCAAAATAAGCAGAACTTAAATCAAACCGTCTGTGCATAAAAGTGTTTAGCAAATTTAGGCCACAAGCACTACACCAGGGAAAGACCACACTTGCAGAGTAAGCTGAGCAGGAACTATCGCACTGCCAATTGTATGTGATAAGCAAAAATCGGCCGGGAACCAGCCACAAGCAGTTTACTTCATACAATATATATTCGTTGGTAACCTTCCCCCTTTGGTCGTTTAGCAAAAATGATTTGTACTTAGCATCTCAATTATGCTCAGATGTGGTTCTGTGATTGAACAAGGAGCTGGGCTATGTGCCTTACGCACTAGTCGGCGATATTGAATTGAAAGTGAGGTGAAATCTTTTTTTGAACTTACGAAGAGAAAGGAAAGCAAGCAAATTACTAATTAATTCAATTGTTGCTTTAATAGGTTATTTAAAATTTGTAATTAAACATTCCCTAATCTTACTGTATTGAATTTAATTGTATTTGTAATGTATTGTATAAGTATACATGTTTGTAGTCAATACTTATTGTATGCAGGGCTCCAATGGAAACCAGTTTTAAACTGTTTGGGCATAACCTGGGTAAAGAAATGGCATAAATAAATAAATAAATACATGTTTTAAGCTAGATTTTTTTTCAGAAAATGACAACAACAAAAAAGGCTGCATAAATAGTCTGGCGCATTCTCAATCAACAGTTAACAATTTAAGAATTACATTCAGGGAACTCGACAAAACGGCCAACTCATGCAAAAGGCCTATTTTTGAAGAGGAACTGGTCAAATTAAGTGATATTCACTGACCAAAACAATGTCGGAGTGAAATTAAGCAAAACAGACTTCACTTGGAAGCAACATTCTTGATGAGAGAGTTTTAATCTCTTGATTTGTTTTAAGCTGTTGACGAATTTTCTAATTGAATCCTAACATTTTGTTTGAGTTGTCTTGTTGCTTGTCTTATGGAATTGTTGAATAAAACGCCAATTAAAAAATTTACCGTCAAAGTTTAGCCGAGCTTCTCGCGGTGGATAAGAAGTGCTAGATGACGAAGCTGTGATGCTTGCATCTGGGATACGTCCATCTTCCATTCCAAAGGGTCGAGCCTCATTGCACTCTAAAACGTCTGTCACAGGCAGTGGACAAAAACGATCAAGATAGAGCGGGGTTCATTAAAACAAACACACCAGTCTAATTTTCCTGAAAGAGATTTATCAGCCGGGCGCGGATTCCGTCCTCTCCTGATCTTAGTATTTCACTTTTCAAACCATGCAGAATTTCATTAGATTGCATTGTTTTTCTTCTGAAATTTCCTTAGCATGCTCTTGGAGTTTCCTGATTTTTACCCTTTGAAAATATTCATAAATACCTGAGACAGTTTATAATACCCATTCCTATTGGTCGACAGCCAAACGGGATTGATTTCAAACCATTCACTACAGCTTTCTGAGCCACATCAGGCGCTAATCTTCATACAGGAACTTTTTATACAAGGTGAGTCAAAAAAGCGGAGCTTTAACCCCCAAAATTATATTTCATATAGAAAAAATATGTAGCACCAAATATAATAATGACTGGAAAGCCAACTTCATAAGCTACTTTTAGACGAAAAAGTACTGAAATTGCTCAATCCGTTCAAAGAATATTGCCATTTAAACATAAAGACCCAATATATTTTGGGGGGTTTGGGTTCCAGTTTTTTTTTACTCACCCCGTACGTAGTATACGCGCGCGGGGCACAAACCGTAGACATGGTCAGAGGGGTGTTTGACAAAGTGTGAACTAAAATTATTTAACACAATAGTCGGAGTTTTGTTTAAGTTTTGATTTTTTCGACTTTCTAAAATGTATTTATGATTGGGAATAAAATGGATTGCTGGCTTAGAGCACGCACGTTTAACACCCGCGTATAGGGCCTGGTCGTGGATAATGTACAGGGTGGTTAAAAAAAAGGACACCCACTTTTGACAGGAAATTTTCACCTTCTTATCTTAAATATTGTTTCACATAGTAGTAAAGTATAGGCCTTTAACCATGCATGGTGAAAAAAGCTTAGTAAAAGTCGCAAAAATAGTGACATAATGCTAATTTGAATACAACTCATCAAAATGAGTCTGGCCCAACGACGTTTTCGTAGTTCATAAAAATTGAAAAACCTTCCCATCAAAATATATTTTGCCCTGGTAACTTTTATTGAAGCTGTGCAATTATTCATGTCAGTGTTAAGAAGTAGTGCTGCAGGGCAGTATAGGTAGTGCCCCGCCCCCTTTTTGGTACACGTTCTTGGGGAATTGTGGGGGCGGTTTTAGGAGCAATGAGGATCCATTGTAAAGAGTATTAAATAGGTAAAAGGATTACCAGATGTATTGTGTAGGGATTATAATATGAATTTGTTTGTCATTTGGATGAACATTACTTACATTATGCTCAGCAAAAAAAACATTCATAAATACCTAAGACAGTTTACGCATTCCTATTGGTCGAGAGCCCGTCACGTGGCCGGTCTTAAACGGATGATAAAGACAGGGCTAGCTGGTCTTAACCACTTTTTCAGTGTCGCAATAAAATGTGGACTCCTAAAACTCCAGTGCCTCTTATCGTTTCATTGGTTGAACGTTCACAATCCTCACGTAGGCATGCGCAACACTACCAGGGAGTCAGAATTTTATAGTTCTAAATTCAATAAGCAACGCGCCAGGTGCGTTCTGCGCGACATCGCGCAGAACATGCTACGCGCGCGTCAATCTCCATAAAAGGGTTGTTTACATCTTACTTGCTAGCTGAACACTCCATTATTTTGCAGGAGGGATGTTTCAAAAAGCATAAAGTGAATTTGTTGAACAAAATCGGGATGTTTTGACGAATTATATGTTTTTTCTTACCGAAAAGGTATTTATGAATGGGAATAAATATGTGCTCCGTCGGTATTTATCACTCTGTTTAAGACCACTTAGAGCCTGGGTGCTGATAATTACCCGAGCCGGAGGCGAGGGTAATTATCAGCACCCAGACTCTAAGTGGTCTTAAACAGAGTGATAAAAACCTCCGAAGCACACATTTATTCCCTTATTCATAAATACCTAAGACAGTTTACGCATTCCTATTGGTCGAGAGCCCGTCACGTGGCCGGTCTTAAACGGATGATAAAGATATGGCTAGCTGGTCTTAACCACTTTTCCAGTGTCACAATAAAATGTGGACTCCTAAAACTCCAGTGCCTCTTATCGTTTCATTGGTTGAACGTTCACAATCCTCACGTAGGCATGCGCAACACCACCAGGGAGTCAGAATTTTATAGTTCTAAATTCAATAAGCAACGCGCCAGGTGCGTTCTGCGCGACATCGCGCAGAACATGCTACGCGCGCGTCAATCTCCATAAAAGGGTTGTTTACATCTTACTTGCTAGCTGAACACTCCATTATTTTGCAGGAGGGATGTTTCAAAAAGCATAAAGTGAATTTGTTGAACGAAATCGGGATGTTTTGAACGAATTATATGCTTTTTTCTTACCGAAAAGGTATTTATGAATGGGAATAAATATGTGCTCCGTCGGTATTTATCACTCTGTTTAAGACCACTTAGAGTCTGGGTGCTGATAATTACCCTCGCCTCCGGCTCGGGTAATTATCAGCACCCAGACTCTAAGTGGTCTTAAACAGAGTGATAAAAACCTCCGAAGCACACATTTATTCCCTTATTAATAAGGCAAAGCATAAAACATGTCAACGTATAAAGTGTATACTATACGTTTAAATGTAATTCAGTGATGGGTTTAAGGTTGACATTTTTGTAACGGTACCCGGTTTGATTTCATGCGGTCACTGTGGACAATTGTTTTCGAGGAGAGCTTTGTGAATACGCATGTAGTTGGAACCGCGATTCGTAGTTTATAGAGGGCGCTTACAATGCACACATTCGGTCACTGACTTGAAGAGCTCGTTCACAGTAAGCATTCGATATGTGTCCATGGAGTCAATGTTTTTTCGTTTCACGATTACAATGTCCTCCTATTATAACAGTGTGACAAGTTATTTCGCGTTCGCAACACATTGGGACCGGTTCACAAAATTATACGATTGTTATACAACCGCGTTTAAGTTTCAGCTCCGTGCGCGACCAAAAGAGGGCGCGTTTTTATCTCTTTTGAGAGCTCCATGGACGGGGGACACAGCGTGCGCGTACTGTACTGTACTGGTTCGTGCGCAAAGTACGCACGACTTCCTAAGTGTGCAAAAGCTATAGCAACCGCGTCTTTGCGTGAGCGTCAGGCGTCGTCGGCGCGCGAATATTCAAATTTAACTTGAAATGGTCTTCGAAACTAAGGCCGTGTTCGAAACGGGCTTCCAGAGCTACGGCTACGTCTATTGTCAGCGCGTCCCCGCGTATTTTCAAAGAGCACAGACCTAGACCCACTGATCTCTATATAAAGACTGGATAGCGGATATGCATACAACATTCACACAGAAGAGTTTGCATATTGACCAATTCGCCCCGGTCTCACGAAGATGGCCGCGTATAATACGAACGTTCTACGCGTAAATACGCGCGCGTTGTATCAACAGTTGACGCGCATTTTGGTCACGTACACATATTATGATGTTCTAAAAGGGACACATTTCCGCAGTGATTATCATTGCAAAACGCCGAAAAAGTGATATTTGCGGTATTTTAGTAACCACGACGTTAAAAAAAATTGTAGTTAACCTTGGTCAGTGGTGGTTGTCAAAATATAAGTCAAGTGAACCGCGACGTTACAAAAGAAATCATGCTGTCTATAGAGACGGCAACTTGTCCTTTGTAGATCACCAGCCGGTCTCACCAATATGGCGTCAAATTCGTACATTGTGCGGCTCTTTATTAGCTATCCAGTCTTTATATAGAGATCAGTGCCTAGACCTAGCTCTAGGCAGTTGATTCGGATGCAATAACTTTGGAGACATTCGAAATGCGCAGTGGATGGATCGGGAATCAGGAGCACGTTTTGGCGGCCCTTCAACTGGAACATGTTTCTGACGTCACAGCCGTGACCTGAAACATGTTTCCTGTGCACCGCGAAAACGACTGACCGGAAAATTGATCGTGACGTCATGTTACTGCCTACGTGACTGCACACAACCCCCAAAAAAATCACAAGGCGACCGGACATGATTATCAACATTCAAAGCAAAATTTCGTACAAATTGAAGGTAAAAACCCACTATTTAAACCCCATTTATGGTAAAAGTATCGTTGTCTGCTAAGCTTGTTCACCTTTCCGCCATCTTGAAACATAAGTGAACCGACCGGAAACATCGGTTCAACTTTGGTCGAAACAATGACGTCATTTCAGTGTAACCGAAGCGAATTCACAATGAAGACATTAGCCTGAAATCAAAACAAAGCAAAATTTCTTCCTAACGGTTCACGGTCTGATCATAAAACATAGTGTGAACTTGTACCATGTTACAAAGATGTTATAAATTGTGTTATGTCATCATGACGTCATCAGATATCAAATTACAAGCGATTCCAGGGCAAATCTTGACAAAATCGTTTGCACTATATCTTTTGAACTGAATAGATATCGTGTTAATTTTTTCGTGAGGTTGTAGACTATGCTGTGAGAAACATTTCTTGTCCCCAGACAAACAACCGCTTGACCTTTACTTCCGGTGTTACCGGAAGTGCAATAAAAACCGAATATAACTCAAAAGCGGAAGCATTTTACTACACACATATAAATTATGAAAGTGTTTAGTGAGAAATGCCAGTCACAAAAAAAGTGTGATGACGTCATCATTCAAAAGGACGCCCCCTAGCGGCACATTTAATATTGTTTGCTTTCTTTAATTTGAAAACCATCCGTTCAAATTTTACCAAATCGCCCCTTGATATTCTCTGTTTAACCACAGATAACGTGGCAAGGTTTCAAATTCATGACGTAATCAGACCGGAAGTTACTTCTACGGAGAATTTGAAAATGATCATATTTTCAATTAAATTCTATCATTTGATCCATGTTGTATATCTTCGTAGTCCAAATAACGATATCCATTACAAATGTACAATGTTCACCTTTTGCTTCCAAATACTGTGACGTCATTAAACCGGAAGTAAGGTGTTATGAATACCACACTTATATTTTCCAGATTTTCATGCGTTAATTAACTTCACAATGGATAAAAAAAAATTGGATTCTAGATGTTCTGTGGTGTGATCCGAAGCAATTTCTTACCACTTTCCTCCATGCTTTAACTAATATTTTCTTAGCAAAAGATAATTATTTGAGCATCGTTTTCAAGGTTGGAGTCATTGAATCAGCTATCGGTATTCTGAGCTATAGGCGTGGGGTTCGGGGCCCGCTGAAGGGCCCCGAAAAAAAATTGGATTCTCGATGCTCTGTGGTGTGATCTGAGGCAATTTCTTACCACTTTAACCAATAATTATCTTGAAAAAAAGTAAGACTGCTGCAAACTGCTTACTAACTGGATGGACCTGAAATATCTAAAAATTAATGTGGCCTGACGTTGCGAACTTAGAAAGTTCTTCTTCAAAGGCTAAAACAGAAATGGATTTAAGATAATAATTTAAAGATAATTTTTGAGGTTTTCTCAGCTAAAGGCAAAAGAAAAAATTTTGAACATTGTTTTCGAGATTGGAGTCATTGAATCAGCTACCAGAATCCTGAGCTATAGGCGTGGGGTTCGGGGCCCGCTTAAGGGCCCCGAAAATTTTTGGATTGTAAATGCTCTGTGGTGCTATCTGAGGCAATTTCTGACCACTTTAACCAATATTTTCTAAGCAAAAGATACATTGTAGTACATAATTGGGCCCTGTAAATGAGACACTTCAAAAAGTGTGGGGGGAGACTAGTCCCCTGCCCCCCCCCCCCGGATTGACGCCCATGGCGTCATGTAGATCAATGATAATTTGTTTAGAAACTCAAAATCTCAGGGGGGGGCCTGGGGGCGACAAGGTTTCATGGGGGCGCCCCCCCCACGCCCCCCGTGGCTACGCCACTGATTTCAAGGAATTTTAATTGGTCTATTATTATTATTTAGCTTATATGAATGGAGGAAAAAGTTTGTGCGTGGCCGATTCGCGTGATATCGCTGACTGAAACTGTGTGACCCACGGACCACCTGTCTATAATGTGGGTTCCGTGGTGTGAGCGAGCAGTGCAGTGGGTGTTAATACGCATTTTAGATTATCATTATGCGCTATGTCACGCCGGTTGTCAGCTTACTGGTCCGCGGTCGCCGGACGGAGGGTCGTTTCTCAGTGGTAATCATGTTGATCATTCGCGACTATTTAGATTTAGATCAATTATAATTTTTTTAGAAACTCAAAATCTCAGTGGGGGTCGACTGGGGGGGGGGGCGACAAGGTTTCATGGGGGGCGGTCGCCCCCCCCCACGCCCCCCCGGTGGCTACGCCACTGATTGGTAGAATTGACAGAGCGTCTCAAGTCGTTAAAGTTTATGAAACATAATTATGCTAATTTTAAGATAAAATGGCTTTTATATTGTTTTTTGTTGTTGGTCTTTTGCATGGGTATAATAAAATTCTGCACTGAATTTATGACAACGCGGCTTGCGCTCTCATCGAGCGCAGGCCCCTTTGTGAAAGGTCACATCGCGGTCACACATTGAGTGTCGAGGTGGGCGAAGTAACTTGAGCGCGCGCTGGGAGGCAGCTAGTGGATGTCTGGTCTGCATCCTTGTCAGGCGGTCATGATGAGTTCATGGCTCAAGTTGCCAGAGCGCGCGCAATGCCAGAGCACTGGCACAAAGACCGCTCAGTTTCGGTTTGGTTTTCGCTTGAGACAGTCAATGATTGTCGAGGCTCTCGTTCACGCTTCATGTTTTTCAGGATTTTAGTGTTCAAAAAATCGACTTATTTAATTGCTACTCTTTAACTGTTATCGGAACGAAACGACAACAGCAATACATGGAACGAGAATTTGCCCGACTTGAAGTAGTTCGATAAAAACGCAGATCGCCCCGTTTAATCGCCTAGGCGACCGCCCAACTGGGAGGAGGTGGAGTCCCAGACGTATCGAACGTTTTGGCTGAGGCGACGATTCCGAAAGCTTGTCATGATGATGATCCGGTCTGGAACGATATTGCGTAGGGGCTAGACGAGCGAGCATGGGCTAGCAACGCCGACAGAGAGTTGTTGGCCGGACGGACCGGAAACTCCGGAGTGGGTCAAGGTACTGGACTCGGACATCACGGCATCGAGTCTTCCTTTAGCAGTGCAGTGTGCTTTCCCCTCCCCGGCCGAGCACGGGAACCCGAGACAAACGGCGTGCTAACCGTTCCACCGGAATCGGGCGTGACCGGACCACGGCGTTACTTTGACAACCGGCGGCGAGCCACAAGTCCGTGCAGTTTCTTCTCATGCATACCGGGTGAGCAGATTCCTTTACCACTGTGTAATACCTGAAGCTCAGATAACAATGGGTGGTGGGCCGAGTTGACTCGGCAGGTTCGTGAGTTTCCGATTGTCCTAGAATTAGCGCACTCTCCAAAGCAACATGTTCAGACCTACCCTCCTTTTAGTGGAGCTGGAGAGCGTTTTGCATGCAGCTTTGCTTAGTACTTGCTGGTTTTCCCGTTAGTGTCTTGTCGAAATCCCAGGTTAGAATCAAGGATTGCAAATCTTACCACAATCAGAATAACGTAGAGCAGGCGTTAATATAAAGAGGATTGTGGGGATTTTATTAGGCCATGTGAGCGCTCGTAAGTTGTAAGTGTAGGGCAGACAAAGTACGGGTAATCCCTATAGAGAAAAGGCGTAGGTTTCAACATAACTTGAATGCAGCATACCAATGTATGAGACATACATGACAGCACGTCACCACTAGTACTTTATCAACGACGATGAGAAGTGAAAAATTGTAGAGCATGGCAAGTTTGAGAATGAGGGGGAATAGATGGACACAAAAAAATGCCAGGTTCCATAACATTAACACTTTACTAAGATAGTACCTAAGCAAAAACAGCCAGCAACAAATTGGATTTGGTTGTCGGATAGTTGCTGCAGGCGGGCTTGGATGTTGTAGCTTGGGGCTGCAAGCCACGGAGAGCAACTGTTTCTCACTAGGTACCATTGAGCAAACGGTTGGGGCATAGTCTGATAAGGATGTATGCAGAAATAAAACACGTAAATGGCACAATGCCTGCCCATTGATGACGCCTCAACAACATCATCATGGTTTTGTCAGGGAAAGCAGGACATTATGTGTGTGGGGAGAGAGCTCAAGAGGGGCACATTTAAAAGAAATAAATTAATTAATTAGTATATAAAAGAAAAAAAATGTCCCCAACAGGGATGCCGAAAGCTTTCGCGTGCAGTTCGTTGAGGATTGCCTCAAGAGATAGCAGAAAAATTATTTGATAAAACTATTGTTGCCAATTTTATTGCTCCCAATCCCATAATTGCAAAGGCCATGGTGCCCATGGCGTAGGCTATAGGGAGGCAGGAGGGGCGCCACCAAACACGAATACGTTTCACTTTTCCCAGTTCCTTGCTAGTAGTTTCAGATGGAAGCAGGCACGCGGGAGCCCCCGGCTCCTTCCCTTTGGTGGGTGAAATCCACGGCCGCGGAAGATTAACTACATAAGTACATAAATAGATAAATAAATCGTCACCGACACCACGAACTGACACCCTCTGCATCACATGTGTACAAAATAAATTATAAAGTAAAATTTCTTTTTTTGCACATATAAGCAGTTTGTATCATGAAGTTTAACATAACGAAGTTAAAATTGCTGAAATCAACTAAAATAAGCAAATTTTACTAGTGAATTTTCAAGAAATTGGTCAATTCTGGTATTTTTGGTTACCACGAAGTGACCCTGCACAAGGTGTCAGTTCGTGTAAACCAAAATGTACGTGTTTTCGGAGAGTGCGCGCATGCAATAGCGTTAGTCAGTGTCAGTTCGTGAAAACCAAAAGTGACGCGTTTTGGGAGAGTGCGCGCACGCATGCGCAGTGTGTGCGCGCACTCTCCCAAAACGCGTCAATTTTGGTCTTCACGAACTGACACTCACTAACGCTACTGCATGCGTGCACTCTCCGAAAACACGTAAATTTTGGTTTTCACGAACTGACACCCATCTTAATCATTTAATTGCTAATTAACTAAGCAGATTTTCACAATATAACGTTTATAATTGAGCAGCTTAAGCATTTTCACGTTAAATGATACGAAAACCTCTAAGATAGATGGATTATTTTACTGAGTAAATTCGTGTCAAACCTTTAAAAGCGTTTTTCTCCGATTTGTATTTCTGCAACGCTGATCACTGGGTGTCAGTTCGTGGTGTCGGTGACGAAATAAATAAATGAATCAATACATAGGCCCTACATACGAGCAATTGTCATTAGCGGGTGCACATTTTGGCGCCACTCACGTGTCAGTCAAGGTGCTGCCTAAGCAAATTATTTGAACAGAGTATTAAAGTGAGTAGGGCACTGCAACCGGCCATATTGTGGGTCATAGTCAACGATGGGTTATCAGTGAGTTTCATATTTTGTTAGTGAAATGGCCATTGACCAGTAAGATATAGCAGTGAGAGTTGTTGTATAAAGATAATTTTGGGGGCGTACATTCACTGGGTACAGGTCGTCTCTATTATATATGACATTGTCAGTGATTTCCTAACCATTAGACAAACATCGGGACGTTTGTTGATCAGTTCCTGAGAGGAGCCTACAATTAGGTTATTAAAGTGCAAAATTGTTAATCTGTGACAAGATGTGAATTGCCGTAATGGTTACTAGGTCCCTCACAAAAGCTCTGTTTTTGATCCACATACAGGGTGCATCCCCGAGGATATGGCAAGCGGCGGCAGCCTCATCCCGATGAGTTAAGGTCGGCGGGGCCGGCCACAGGATCGGTGACTTGGGAACCACTAGTGCAGTCCGCAGATTCCTTGCTTTGAAAGGAGTAGTGGGCGTTTCACCAGCACTTAACACAGAACTTTGTAGGGACATCTATAGTCCCCTGGGACTTGTGAGAAGCGATTGCGCTTTTAACTGCATGTACGGATATCCGTAGTCCATTGGGACTTTTGGAGAAGCGATTGCGCTTCTAACTGGACGGATATCCGTAGTCCATTGGGACTTGTGAGAAGTGATTGCGCTTCTAAATTAGTGTAGGGATAGCCGTAAAGTCCCTTGGGACTTGGGTGAAGCAATTGCGTTTCTAGGTGTAGGAATATCCGTAGTATTGGAATGTTATAATCGTTAGCATGTAAGTGGTAACTATGGGATTTTATTTAGCCATGCTGGTAGTTACATGGACCTGTTAATTATTAGAACTGGCAGCAGGTAAATTGTACATGTGATTTTTAAACCATGCTTGTTGGACTGTTTCAAGCGAATAAATGATTGCCGAGTGACCACAGTGCTTTTCTCGGTGTGATTCTCTTCACAACGGTAGACTTGACGGAGCCTCTAACGTCGTTGGAGTTTATGCAACATATGCTAATTTTATCATAAAATGGCTTTTATGTTATTTTTGTCTTTTGCATGGGCATAATAAAATTCTGCACTGAGTTTACGACAGAAAAGTTTGTGGTTACACGCTGTAGAAATATTAATTTTCAGCATTACCACAGATAACTTGGCAAGGTTGCAAATACATGACGTCGTCAGACCGGAAGTTACTTCTACGGAGAATTTGAAAATGACCATATTTTAAATGCAATTCTATCAATTGATCCATGTCGATCTTAGCTCAAATAAGATATCCATTACAATGTTCACCTTTGCTTCCAACACTGTGACTTAATCAAACCGGAAGGAAGGTTACGTGTTATGAATACATACACTTCCAAATTTTCATACGTTATTTAACTTCACAATGAACATTTATCCAATCCGATCTCAATCAGTATTCATTTCCCGTTATTGAATAATGACGTCATCAAGCAAGACATAACTTGAATGTGTACATAGAATGTTTCCTGAAATTTATCACGTCAAAGATGTATTTTTTCCAACAAAATAATGATTTTACCGGAAGGGATTTAATTTCGAAATCCTTTGTTCTTAATTAAAATATACAGTGTTTCATAAAATAGTTGTCTACCCGACCACTCTGCGTTTGTAACAACAAACGCGAACCTCTAGTTTTTTTTGTTTTTTTTCCCCGGTCATTTGCCCATTGCATTTGTACACGTTTTTGTCCCCGGCACTTTGGGCAATAAAATCAATCCGATTGCCTTTAAACTCGGCACTATAGTGCGAGTCTGCCAAAGCCCCGCCCCACAAAAAATAAACTTCCTTTAATTCTAGCTCTTACAATGCACATCGCATGTCCAGGCTTTTGGATTTTTCTGATGTGTCGCCTGATTTCTGCCCATGAACGGTGTGTTCCATCCAAATCCATTTCCACTGTAGGCCTATTTGTAACTTGCTGGACTTTCCAGCAAACTAAAACGGAGAATTAACGTAAACGATTTTGAAACTTTTGTCAGCAGCGCGACGTCGCAGCACGAACACCAAACCATTTGACACATCACAGAACACGTCACATACAATCGATTAACGCACATGTAGTTGGGTCAGCTACAGCAAGCGCGATCCGGAACTAGGCAAAAACATACGGCCATTCTTTGGCGACTTTTCAAATATTAGAGACTCCACAACTCATTCTGATTCAACGATCATTCGATGCAAGAGTTTATACGACGGTACGTAGAGTACGAACAAAATATTCGAAATCACACGGTCCGAGTGATGCACCAAGGAGAAAAAATTATCGTCGAAACAAAGGCTGTTTTGGCATTGTTGCCGAAACAGCCAATAAATGAAATCATATTGTTCATATTTTACATCAGAATATTATGATCATGTACAACGTCCTTTCAACTTTTGCTAGGGCTACACCCCCCCCCCTCCTAGGATCGACGTCATATATTGAGGGTCATGATCCTCCTGCGAAATACGAGGTCAAATGCTCCTGCTATACTACTGACCACCCACCAATAACTTGGCATTGTCGGTACAATCATTGTCACATGGGCAAAACTCATGTGTTTGCAAGCCTCAATGAATAATTGCCATATCAATTGTTCTCTGATGGAAGTGCACCATCATTCCAATGATGTCCAATCCTCCCCTCCCAGCTAGGCCCCGCCCCTTCCCTTGACACCAAATTCAGATTTTGATTTCTGCATGTATTTGCCTAAATTAATATTGTAAGGTGTCAATTTGCAGGTGAAGCTTTCATAATCTACACCAACAGGCGTACCCGTCTCACAGCCTACCCCCTGCCATCCCTCTTCCTACTCCAGCGCTCATAATGAGCAACTACCCCTCCCCTCCCAAAGAATTGTACAGAATATGTATTATTGTTAAGGTTACATATTGCCTTGCGGAAAGTCCACATATTTACATACACTATGTAGGTTTCGCTATTTTTTTTGTCAACGTGGGAGAGGTTTGGAATATCTGGAAAGCGCAGGGGCGGGGGGGGGGTGTAATATGGATACATGTACATGATACATGTACATGGTACATGTACATAATGCTGAATTTTTTTTAACATGCATTTACTGAGCTTGGTGGGTTTAGTGTAATTTTTTTTCTAGGCTTGCCGTGTGCGAGTAGAGACAGTGCCATATTGTAAACATAAACAACTGTTAAGCACTGACTACATCAGTCACAGAATTAAGGGCTGAGAAATAGGATACAGGTCGAGCGTTCTGTACAAAAGGCACCCTCAGAAAGGGGTTCAAACGGACGGTGACATTAGAGCTTTAACTCGTATCACTCCGGTCCGATTTCAAGCAAGTTTCTTGTAATAAGTATTCACATTTCTGGGTGACATTCGTGGATGACATATATCTGCGGATGACATTACTTACCGTCCGTCTCTGCGAAAATCAAGGTGCATCCAACGACCATCAGGAGAACCAGGCACATGTAAACCTTCATTCTTGCTAATGTAGAAAACGAGGGGGGAAAAGACAGACAGTAAGAAACTTGCAATCATATGGTTCTTTCGCTCTTTCCCTATGTCGAATGTACATCAGCGCGAGACTTTAACAACATTGTGTCATTCTTTTGAACAAATCATGCAGTATTGTGCTGTTCGTCACTCTAAAAAGTCCCGGGTCAGGTTTGACCCGGAAAAGGGTCATGTGGGGCCTGACTCTTTTCAGGGTCAAAAATGACACCTTTCCGTGTAAAAAATGACACTTTTTCGGGTCAAAATGACACTTTTCCGGGTCAAAATGACCCTTTTCCGGGTCAAAATGACCCTTTTCCGGGTCAAAATGACTCTTTTCCGGGTCAAAATGACCCTTTTCCGGGTCAAAATGACCCTTTTCCGGGTCAAAATGACCCTTTTCCGGGTCATTTTGACCCCAAAAAGGGTCATTTTTGACCCGGAAAAGGGTCAGGCCCCACTTGACCCTTTTTTAGAGTGGTATTGAGTTTGACTAGATGCAGCGGTAATAGTATCCCACAGCTTAGGTTACTGTCGGTTTTTAGCATATGTGCATGTTAAGTCATATCAACGTATATAGGCCCTATGACAGTCTCTCGTCATGAACAAAGTTAATAAGCAGGACGCAATTGCCTTTCCACTGAGCAACTTTCATATCAAATCTGGCCACCACGTTTATCCAAAGCTTACATTTCAGGTTGACACAGACTTGAAAACCAAAGCAAATTCAGGAGGTGGAAATGCACGCTTTCAAATTGATGTCTACTGAACGAATGCGCTAACAAAGCAAGTCGAAGCCCATCTGACTCTAGGGGCGTAAAACTCGATGTTCGCTCATGGACCATTACTTTTAATTAGAAATTACACACGCATGCGTATAAGTGATTATCGGAGGTAACAAGTAAAGCTTATCGGTAAATACATGGCAGAACGAACACAACAAAATTATTGGTCCTCTTTTAAACTTCGGAGTTTTTTGTTCACAATTTGAAGGAAGTATAGATGGTATGACCCTTTGTGTCCGCATTATAAAAATGCAGAAAAAAATCAGAACAATTACTTTAAGTTATAAACCATATTAACATCAATTAACATCAATTAATGTGTATATTATATTCGATTAAAAAAATGAAATTGATTTACTTTTCCTTAAAAGTAACACATTGAACAAATGTATACTTGCGATAAATGTGTTATTTATCGATTGACTAAGACATTAAACAGATGAATTGCGTTTGGAACATTTGAAGATTTTCAAAAGGAAGTGAATTTATTTGTGGTGGACGGAGTCTAATACCAAAAACAAAGCAGTTAAAAAAAAGGGTGACTGGAGTCCTTCATTATTGTACATAATTAATTACCATTTATAAATCTTCATAATAAACGAGGTCAAGATGGATGAAAAAAAATGATAAATTAGAAGTAAATTGGCGAAGTTTTTGATTACAGTTTTTTTGATTAAAGAATGGGAAAAAAACCTTGTGGTTTTCCAAGCACCTTTCTTAGATTAATGGGGAAAACCTGGTATTACCCATCACCCAACAAGATAGTGTTTCATTGCTGTATTTCGGGCTTGTGTGAATGGAAGACATATTAACATAACCTTTGAAGCGCATTTCCGGTGTTGCACGCAGCTACCAAAAATTAGCATCAGTATATCGATAGACTTCAGACTTTACGGAGCCTGTAACGTCCTTGCAGTTTATGCACGTACGCTTTTACTTAAAATAACCGTTTTATGGCTTTTTTGTCTGTGCATGGCCGCATGGATATAGTAAAATTCTGCTCTAAGCTACTAAATGAATGGTGAGTAGCTGCATCGTACACAAATGTTAATCTTCTGCATTAAGATATGAGAGGAAAACTGGTGAGAACTATTGCAATCACTGGTTCCAAAAAACAAAACGGACTGAAATCTTTCTACTTTCTTTCGTGTGATGTATACAATGGAATCAAAAATAATAAACAAGTATATTCCAATATTTAAATCATTATCTAAAAAAAAATATGAAACAAAATATAAACTAGAAATGTGTTTGTGGACAAACACAAGTTAATTTTGGATATTTAAAGTGTTTTGACGCCGTGCCCGGAGGTGCTGTCAGTGTCTTCGTCTTATAGCCTGTGACGTTGGTGAAAATGGCGGAGACGTACTCAGCGAGGTCACGTGATACCATATCAGACTATAAAACAGGTTAAAAAAATGCCAAGTTGTGATGTTGGGCCGCACATGACTATCCTTCGTTTGAACATTAATGCTCATCTATAGCTCCTTTGTACGATAATAAATATAGATGTCCGTGTGGGGACACACGCGTCAAGTTCACGTGTGCAATAGGCACGCAAACAATCCAAAGCGAAAGCACTTAGGAAATAATACTGTAAAATATCAAAAGGTATATATAACTAGACATGTGTTTGTGGACAAACACAAGCTGTTACGGATATTTGAAATACTCTGTGCACGTGACGAACAATCAGTGACGTCACTGTAAATGTCATCTACAACAGCACATTATAATGTCAAGTTACAACCAAATTGAACATTATAGTTCTGTGGATATAGGCCTATAAACGAATGATATGCCCCTTTAAGGGACGTCACATGACATTTGATGATGACGTCACTTCAATTTTCATATCTATAACACATCCCTGCGAATGTGCATACCACGTTTTAATCCAATCGGACATGTACCTCCGAAGTTATAGCAAATCGAAGAAATGCACATTGAATGTCACGTCGCGTGACACATGATGACGTCATCGTTACGAACTCACCTGGGACCATCTTAGGCTGATGGTCTTACTAGTGTCTGACAAGTGTAAAGTCAATCAGATATATGGGTCATTCCATGTCAGACCAACGCACTTTTTTACCTCATGTCTTCCGATTTTGATAAAAATTGTTGTGCTTGTAGGTCCTGATGAGCAATGAATGCGCACCAATTTTTTTGCCCGAACTGACCTACCATGTGGTCAGGGCAGAAACCACAAAAAAATGACATTTTTAAACTAAAATACCACCCTTTTGATAGAAATATGTCAAAACCATGTCAATTTTCATCGAATATAATCAACTCTTTTGTCAAAATTAAATTTTGTGAAAAGTAGGTCACGTGACCTTTAATATGTTATCGTGACCTTTGACTCAATTTATGTAATAATGTATCATTCCGAAACTCAACGAAATGAATATGACTGGATAGAACATGTCTTCCTCTATCAGAATCCACTAAAAATTAATCGGGGTCTTCAAAATTCACAACTGTATGACTATTTTTGTACAGTTGGTAGGTTACAAATGAGTCAATTTATAGACATTACATTAGAAATCCACCAACCCAACTTACTATTCTGTTTCTAAAGGTACTTAAATTAATCGTGGGGCACCCAGGATTTTGCTTTTTTGGGGGGGGGGGACAGCGGCTCATAGTTTTTTGGTTGTCAAATTTCTGTAGAAGACTGAAAACAATATTACCCAAAAAATCAAACAAATTGAGAACCGTGGAGGTTGGGTTCAAGCCCTCGAGCCCCAGCCCTCAAGTCCCCCTTCCCGGGTGTCCCGGTGATAAGTAATCCCTCGAGCGCGCTTGGAATATGAAATAATGCAATGCTGCTGTGACCCATGTTTTAAAACGTGTAAAAACCCTATGGGGAAAATTGCATTTTTAATGTGACGTAACCTGACACATGATGATGTCACGATCACGAATATCTTCTACAACAATCTTTGGGTGGTGGTCTAAATATTTATCAAGTCTGAAATCGATCAGATTCACGAAAGTGCCAAAGTGGAGTGTTTTAAAACGTGTACAAACCCTATGGGGAAAAATGCATCTCTAATGACGTCACGGTCACGAATTTCTTATAGGACCCTCTGTGGGTGGTGGTCTAAGTCTGTACCAAGTCTGAAATCGATCAGATTAAAAAAAAGTGCCAAAGTGGACTGGTAGAAGAAACGTGTACAAAACCTATGGAGTAAAAGTCTGAAAAAGGAGAAGAAAAAAAAAAGAAAAACAAATCTTAACGAAACAACAACAGCTGTTTCGGTGTGTTACTGAAACAGCTAAAAGAAAAAAGAAAAACTAGAAATGTGTTTGTGGACAAACACGAGCTGTTTCTGATATTTGAAATACTCTGTGCACGTGATGAACAATCAGTGACGTCACTAAAAATGTCGTCTATAACAGCACAACATACGTACATGTCAAGTTACAACCAAATCGAACATAAAGGTCTGTAAATATAGGCCTATTATGAACAAAATGCCTCTTTAAGGGACGTCACATGACTTTTGATGTAACATCTCTCGAATGTTTCATCTATAACACATCTCGGCATTGGTACCTATCAAGTTACAATGCAATCAGACCTAGGGTTCTGTGGATATAGGCCTTAGAAAATTACCCTTTCAATATGACGTCACAATACATGTAATGACGTCATGATGACGTCACTTAAATTTTCAAACTAATCCCTGTGTATGTGCATACCAAGTCTCCACCCAGTTGGACATGTACTTCAGAAGTTACAGCGATTTGAAAATGCACATTTAATATATCACATGACAAATATGATGACATCATTGTTACGAAAATCATCGGAACTATCTTCGGCTGCTGGTCTAAGTGTCTGCCAAGTGTAAAGTCAATCAGACGTACATATATCCCCGTATGAAAGTGCTAAAGTGCAATGTTTCAACAAAAACGAGTACAAAACCTATGGAGAAAAATGCATCTTTAATATAAAGGGAATAACAGTGTGAGGAGCCGGTCTTCACTGCGTGATAATGACCGGGTTTGGGGGTGACCGCTGTTAATGGACCGAGACGTAGTTTTTTATGCATGTAGTATTTCGATTATGAACTTTGGTTTAAAATCAAACGTCGTAATTATTAATTCTTAGATTGTAACTAATTTGGATTGTTTAACCGATAAAATGTTTTCAATAGAGAATAAAGACTGTCACCTAGTTAAATGACATGGACACAAATTTTATTTGGCAAATGATTTTGTGCAACTTTTTATATTGCTTTTATATGCTTGAAAACTATTTGGATTCCCTAACCGGTTTCTTTATTTTCTCTTTTTTTTCTTCTTAAAGTACACTTCTTAAAGCATTTTTAATATTCCATGCTTTTCTTTACTATTGGGGGCGCCTTTGCTGTGATGTCATTTTATGAACTTAGTTTTAAGTTCTGTTCAAATTGTGAACCCCAAAATTTGCTCATTGAAAACATTTGTAAGACTTAAATGTTTGCTCATTGACTTGTTGTCAATCCGATGAAACAATACATCACCAAAAACAGAAATGTCTATTGACGACAGCAAATCATGCAAATAGGTAGCATTTTAAAGGAGTACATTCTCTGTTTAATATCACCACTCATGTGATGCGTGGGGAAGGAAATGCCTAAGAGTGCCTAAAAACTGTTTCGACAGTTGACAGTACTGAGCTTACCGCATGGATTCACTGATAGAGGTGGGGTGAACAATTTTCCCCTATTCTTTCCACTCAGTTGCCTCATGTGTATTATTGCTTATGGCCTATAACATACCTTTTTGAATTAATTGTTAAACTAATTAATTAAATTATTAAGGACTGTTTTATTCTTTTTTTTATTTATGTAATTTTTTTAATGTAAAGCGCTTTTGATGTAATGTATAATATAAAATAATATGAATTATTATTACACCTTATCACATGAGCATTCAGTTCATATTATGAGCAATGGGTTATACTAAGAGTAGGCCCTATTCGTCCTTTGTGCCTATGGTTTTCCCCTTCATCAATGGAAATGTTACACCCCATGTCCTTTATAATTCACGTGTATAACCTTTGCCGCACGCGTAATTTCGATTCCTAGGAGAGTTACGGGCAATGTCATGAATAATTCATGTTTATCCATGAGAACGGACAATGACATCAACAGCATTGTTGTTAGTTACTCAACTAGTTACAATACATTAAAGCATTTTAAAGAACGGTTGTCGTCGAGCTACCACACAGTGGCCTAGTGGATAGCGAGATGAGCTATGGATACAAAGATCCCTGGTTCGAATCCACGTCGTCGCTGCTCACTTTCATCAGCTATTTTTCTTCTCCAAATTTATCACTGAGATAATTTTAAATTAAGGGGAAAATAGAACGAGAACCTAAGTCTTGCAATGATTCAAAGGAAAAACTGAATTATTCATGACATTGCCCCTAACCCTCCTAGGAAAAAAATTACGCTTGCCGCACGCGCGTTTGCATACCTATACCATTGGGGGCGCCCTTTCCCATAGCCCGATGTGATGACGTCATCGTGTTTCACAGGTCACCGTACAAAAAGATGCCTAGTGTCCTATTTTCCCCTCTAAAAAGTTCTGTTTGAAATCATTCTGATTTCTTTTTTTTCTGGGTGAGCGGTACGACCCGATCACCGTTTTGAGTGACAACCCGCCACTGTTAAATTGTTCTGATAAATCTTCTTTTTTATGCTGGACAATAATTCTCCGCGTGTTTACCCCAAACTTTTAGCATAACACACATCACTCGTTTGAGGGGTTGTCTTCTTTGGGTGAGAAGTTCTCGAAAAGTCAAGGGTCACCACACCAAAAATTGAAAAAAAAAATGAAGGATAACATGACTGTTAGTAATCATCTTTCCGTGCAGCCTTTATAAACGACTGTGAGAGTTCAGAGTATTTTAAAAAGAATTTTACGGCATTTAATATGGGCATTTTATGAAGCCCGGGAAGGGACAGGGTAGAAATTTGTTTTGGAAATTCCTAATTCGTTCGCACGAAGTACTAATTCGTTCGCACGAATTGCTATTTCGTTCGCACGAATTCTTAATTCGTTCACACGAATTACTAAATCGTCGGGGAACGAATTAGTAATTCGTTCGAACGAATTAGTAATTCGTTCGCACGAATTCCTATTCGTAATTCGTGGGAACGAATTAGTAATTCAAATTATACGTTCGCACGAATTAGTAATTCGTTCGAACGAATTACTAATTCGTGCGAACGAATTAGTAATTCGTGTGAACGAATTAATAATTCGTGCGAAAGAAATAGCAATTCGTGCGAACGAATTAGCAAACTCCAAAAAAACAATTTCCACCCTGTCCCTTCCCGGGCTTCATAGCATTTAGCACTGGTGTCTATGGGAATTTTAATACAGGGGTGCCCCCCTATGGTTCAATCGATTGTTCATTGAATAAACACAATGCCATACAATGAAGTACAGGTGCTAATGAAAAAAGGGCATTCGTAACAAATTGAGGGGGATGGCCGGGATGAATGATCCCTACCTCCCCTGGGCCCCGGCTGCTTACGCCACTGCTCTGGACCTGTAATTAACTAGGGGACTTGGCCCTTATAAATTTTTATTCCTACAGGAATCGCTGTGGATCCAACCTAAGAACGTAGACTACATTGTAGTAATTATTGGTAGGAGTCCATGGATCTGGGATAGTGGTCATTCGCCTTTAATCATTCATCTTCGTATGCATTGTCATTTCATGATAATCAAGAGTATCATTAATAATTGTCCCAATCAGTAAGAAATCAAACAATCATTCAGTCAGCAATTTATCATCAAGTTTAAGTCAAATCTTGCCCCTAATACAGCCGCTTTTAGACTAAATGTGTAGCTTTTCTTTGCCATGCAGCAGTGCCTTAACTAAATTGACCAATCAACCACCAAAATTCCCCAATATGCAACGTGTTGGTGACTCGCATGAACATACGGTTGGCGAATAGTTCGTGTTCCGTACCAATATTCTGCTTTTATAATTTACTACATGCAAACAACGATGCTGTATAGCCCATGTCAATTTATAGTAATTAAATTTTATATTTTGTGTCAATGAAAATCTTTATGACTCTTAAAATGTTAATGAATGTTAACTTTCAGTTTTCATCAAACCGATTTATTTTTCCAGCATAGATCAGAAAACCCGAGCTCGAGTGGTCATTGAAAAGTTGACACTAAAGAGATGGGGCTATGTCATTATGTGGGTTCAGAGTTTTTAGACTGATCCACCGTAGCCCTCATTCAGAATGTAAGAGGTTAATCTTAGCGCAAACGTCATGCATTTTATATTTAATTCATTTGTTTGTTTATTGGTTTGTGTGCTGGTATGTTTAAGTTTATCACATTTCCAATTAAGCATTAGAGCTAGGGTTTTTGCATGCACGGAGTTGACTAGGGACAACAGCCGACGACCTCAAAGCGCATACAGATGTCCACGTAAAACGACGCAGGGTAGATGCGCAGGAACCTGGCCCGGATCGCTCTCGGGAAAGTATTGGTCACTGCGGTGTTGGTGTTATAGGATCCACGGAACTGTGAGGGGGAAAAATTATGGAAATTATTTCAACTATCGTTGAAAATAATGAAAGGTTTGCGGAAACACCATGTGCGAATAATTTCTCAACTAAGAGAATGGTTCTGAAAAGAACCAGAGGTATAAACTCGACGTTCCGGTCAGTTTGCTCTGACCGTCGTCAGGAGAGAGCATACTGACCGGAACGTTGAGTTGAGTTTATACCTCTGGTTCTTTTCAGAACCATTCTCTTAGTTGAGAAATCATTCGCACATGGTGTTTCCGCAAACCTTTCATTATTTAGTATCTCCACCATGCAAAGCCTCAAATCTTACTTATCGTTGAAAAGTTGACGGAGACAGCAGATTAATGACTGGAAAATGGTTGGAAGGAAACATAAGTCGATTAGACAACAAATCCCAAACTGACATTTGTCCCTTGGTATTTGTTTCATTTAATTCTAAATAAAAAAAAGTGATGAAAAAATGTTTACTTGGTTGGGACTTGAACCCACGACCACATGTTTACTAGTTGGAGTGTTTTGTAATACCACTTGACCACAAAGCTTGCCTGTGTTTTGCCTAGTTCGAAATGATCTAGCTTAATTTCCATTCAACATCTGCACCCGTAATCAAAAGGTCGTGGGTTCAAGTCTCAACCGATCTATAGCATAAAGCTTGTGAATTTTATCTATCTCACGATGGGCACACTGAGTATACACTTGTTCATGAAATTTAGTCGGTCAGTGGGCCGGGCAATTTAAACAAAGCGATTGCATTACATAGACAGCTGATCCATCATTGGTGAGGACAGTCCATTCTCGTCCATCGTCGCTGTAGGCAACTCTGTACAATGTCACCGTCGCAGTGTAGCCCCCCAGCCCCTGCGTGATAACGCCAGTGATGATCCCATCGCAACCCAGGTCCACTTGGATCCAAGGTTGGGATTCATATCTATCTGCAACACACCAACCTGACCTCCAGAATGCGCCTGCAAAGTAAGCAGAACTTAAATCAAACCGTCTGTGCATAAAAGTGTTTAGCAAATTTATGCCACAAGCACTACACCAGGGAAAGACCACACTTGCAGAGTAAGCTGAGCAGGAACTATCGCACTGCCAATTGTATGTGATAAGCAAAAATCGGCCGGGAACCAGCCACAAGCAGTTTACTTCATACAATATATATTCGCTGGTAACCTTCCCCCTTTGGTCGTTTAGCAAATATGATTTGTACTTGGCATCTCAGTTATGCTCAGATGTGGTTCTGTGATTGAACGAGGAACTGGGCTATGTGCCTTACGCACAAGTCGGCGATATTGAATTGAAAGTGAGGTGAAATCTTTTTTTGAACTTGCGAAGAGAAAGGAAAGCAAGTAAAGTACTAATTAATTCAATTCTTGCTTCAATGAATTATTTAAAATTTGTAATTAAACATTCCCTAATCTTACTGTATTGAATTTTATTGTATTTGTAATGTATTGTATTATTATACATGTTTGTAGTCAATATTTATTGTATGCAGGGCCCCAATGGAAACCAGTTTTAAACTGGTTGGGCATAACCTGGGTAAAGAAATGGCATAAATAAATATATAAATACATGTTTTAAGCTAGATTTTTTTTAGAAAATGACAACAAAAAAAGGCTGCATAAATAGTCTGGCGCCTTCTCAATCAACAGTTAACAATTTAAGAATTACATTCAGGGAACTCGACAAAAACGGCCAACTCATGCAAAAGGCCTATGTTTGAAGAGGAACTGGTGAAATTAAGTGATATTCACTGACCACAACGATGTCGGAGTGAAATTAAGCAAAACAGACTTCACTTGGAAGCAACATTCTTGATGAGAGAGTTTTAATCTCTTGATTTGTTTTAAGCTGTTGACGAATTTTCTAATTGAATCCTAACATTTTGTTTGAGTTGTCTTGTTGCTTGTCTTATGGAATTGTTGAATAAAACGCCAATTTAAAAATTTACCCTCAAGGTTTAGCCGAGCTTCTCGTGGTGGTGCGTAAATGCGAGATGACGAAGCTGTGATGCTTGCATCTGGGATACGTCCATCTTCCATCCCAAAGGGTCCAGCCTCATTGCACTCTAAAACGTCTGTCACAGGCAGTGGACAAAAACGATCAAGATAGGGCGGGGTTCATTAAAGCAAACACACCACTGTTTTCCTGAAAGAGATTTATCAGCCGGGCGCGGATTCCGTCCTCTCCTGATCTTAGTATTTCACTTTTCAAACCATGCAGAATTTCATTAGATTGCATTATTTTTCTTCTTCTGAGATTTCCTTAGCATGCTCATGGAGTTTCCTGATTTTTATCCTTTGAAAATATTCATAAATACCTGAGACAGTTTATAATACCCATTCCTATTGGTCGATAGCCAGTATCGGGATTGATTTCAAACCATTCACTACAGCTTTCTGAGCCACATCAGGCGCTAATCATCATACACGAACTTTTTATACAAGGTGAGTCAAAAAAGCGGAGCTTCAACCCCCAAAATTATATTTCATATAGAAAAAATATGTAGCACCAAAAATAATAATGACTGGAAAGCCAACTTCATAAGCTACTTTTAGACGAAAAAGTACTGAAATTGCTCAATCCGTTCAAAGAATATTGCCATTTAAACACAAAGACCCAATATATTTTGGGGGGTTTGGGTTCCAGTTTTTTTTTACTCACCCCGTACGTATTATACGCGCGCGGGGCACAAACCGTAGACATGGTCAGAGGGGTGTTTGACAAAGTGTGAACTATAATTATTTCACACAATAGTCGGAGTTTTGTTTAAGTTTTGATTTTTTCGACTTTCTAAAATGTATTTATGAATGGGAATAAAATGGATTGCTGGCTTAGAACACGCACGTTTAACACCCGCGTATAGGGCCTGGTCGTGAATAATGTACTGGGTGGTAAAAAAAAAAAAGGACACCCACTTTTGGCAGGAAATTTTCACCTACTTATCTTAAATATTGTTTCACATAGTAGTAAAGTATAGGCCTTTAACCATGCATGGTGAAAAAAGCTTAGTAAAAGTCGCAAAAATAGTGACATAATGCTAATTTGAATACAACTCATCAAAATGAGTCTGGTCCACGACGTTTTCGTAGTTCATAAAAATTGAAAAACCTTCCCATCAAAATATATTTTGCCCTGGTAACTTTTATTGAAGCTGTGCAATTATTTATGTCAGTGTTAAGAAGTAGTGCTGCACGGCAGTATAGGTAGTGCCCCGCCCCCTTTTTGGTACACGTTCTTGGGGAATTGTGGGGGCGGTTTGAGGAGCATGAGGATCAATATTGTAAAGAGTATTAAATCGGTAAAAGGACTACCGGATGTATTGTGTAGGGATTATAATATGAATTTGTTTGTCATTTGGATGAATGGTCATATTTTTAATTATATATTTAATTATATGTTAATTACATTATGCTCAGCAAAAAAAACATTAATAAGGCAAAGCATAAAACATGTCACCGTATAAAGTGTATACTATACGTTTAAATGTAATTCAGTGATGGGTTTAAGGTTGACATTTTTGTAACGGTACCCGGTTTGATTTCATGCGGTCACTGTGGACAATTGTTTTCGAGGAGAGCTTTGTGAATACGCATGTAGTTGGAACCGCGATTCGTAGTTTATAGAGGGCGCTTACAATGCACACATTCGGTCACTGACTTGAAGAGCTCGCTCACAGTATGCATTCGATATGTGTCCATGGAGTCCATGTTTTTTCGTTTCACGATTACAATGTCCTCCTATTATAACAGTGTGACAAGTTATTTCGCGTTCGCAACACATTTGGACCGGTTCACAAAATTATACGATTGTTATACAACCGCGTTTAAGTTTCAGCAGTTCCGCAGTAGACCACCGTATGAGCTCCGTGCGCGACCAAAAGAGGGCGCGTTTTATATCTTTTGAGAGCTCCGTGGACGGGGGACACAGTGTGCGCGTACTGTACTGTACTGGTTCGTGCGCAAAGTACGCACGGCTTCCTAAGTGTGCAAAAGCTATAGCAACCGCGTCTTCGCGTGAGCGTCAGGCATCGTCGGCGCGCGAATACATTCGAATTCAACTTGAAATGGTCTTCGAAACTAAGGCCGTGTCCGAAACGGGCTTCCAGAGCTACGGCTACGTCTATAGACCGCTTGCAGACGCGTTCGATAATTGACGCGCGAAGGTGCGCGACGCCATGTTGTGGGACAAAATGTGCATGGATATATATGCGCTTGTCCCACAACATGGCGTCGCGCGCCTTCGCGCGTCGATTATCAAACGCGTCTGCAAGCGGTCTATTGTCAGCGCGTCCCCGCGTATATTCAAAGGGCACAGACCTAGACCTAGCTCTAGGCAGTTGATTCGGATGCAGCCGCCTCCAATAACTTTGGAGACATTCGAAATACGCAGTGGATGGATCGGGAATCAGGAGCACGTTTTGGCGGCCCTTCAACTGGAACATGTTTCTGACGTCACAGCCGTGACCTGAAACATGTTTCCTGTGCACCGCGAAAACGACTGACCGGAAAATTGATCGTGACGTCATGTTACTGCCTACGTGACTGCACACAACCCCCAAAAACACACGGCGACCGGACATGATTAACAACATTCAAAGCAAAAGCGGGAGGTTTTTTTATGGCGTTTCCCTAAGGGCCCTGTCACACTTCTGCGTATCCTAATTCCTTATGAGTTGCGCATTGACATTTTTTTCATACCCAGTCGTACGCACACTACGCACCTCATATGCATCTCTATCGTTTTGTGTAGGTTTTATGTGCGCAGATATACGCATGGTACGGCCCAGTCATAGATATAGAACTTAAAAAACTAGATCGGACGCGCGTATAATACGCGCATTTTGACAGGACGGTGCCATTGGTCACGTGAATAGGGTCAAAAATTTAAACGCGCATTTCTTCGGCGTGACGATCACTTGCACTTCTCCATCGATGCTTGCCGTGGTAGGCTAGGAGGAAAGGACTTGATAATGGTGGCAAACTGTGCAGCAGCAAAGTGCAACTAAGACGGAGAAATGGTCCCGGAGGACAGTCTCTCAAGAAGTTAACATCATGTGTGAGTAACTTAATACATAGAATTTATCTCTTGTGACTGTATTTCGAACAAGACAGCTTGTACAAAAATTAACTCATTATAGGCTACGTTACGCAAGGCCAATGGACATAAATCACAAGAGTGGATGTGTAGAAAAATCCCCCATGTGTGATCCAAAGGATCCTCCGAATTTTGTAATAACCGCGCAGGGCCTACTTGAAATCTTGACAGTACATTGTTTTAAAATTTAAGATGGTACTCCTTGCCTGAAAATCGACTAACAATTATTTCTGGCCTAACGTCACCCCTCCCCTCTCGTGATTTGCAATAATAGTCCGCTGGGAACAAGGATTGGGAGTCACTTTTTGTTGTAGGATGTGAGTGATTGAAGAAAATGCACCATTCTCCCAGTTTGAACACATCAATGACGTTTGCACTAGAAACAATTTCAAGGCGTAGGCCTATGTGATGATCCGTCAATTTTTCTTTTAATTTGTCCATTGTTAAGAAAGACTTGCCACAAATCTGTTCACTCACTATGTGTTCTAAACAACACGAACAAAATATCAAAAAATCCACAACAATTTCGGGTAGACTTCAGGAGTGTTCATTTACGGTAAAGATATGATGCTACGAAGGCCCATTAGAGCCACTGCAAGTATATATGTTACAGATTATGTAATTCGTTATTACGGATTATTAATTCGTTATTACGGATTATTTAATTCGTTATTACGGATTATTAATTCGTTATAACGGATTACTAGTTCGTTATTACGGATTATTAATTCGTTATTACGGATTATTTAATTCGTTACTACGGATTTTTAATTCGTTATTACGGATTACTAATTCGTAATAACGGATTATTAATTCGTTATTACGGATTATTTAATTCGTTATTACGGATTATTAATTCGTTATTACGGATTATTTAATTCGTTATTACGGATTATTAATTCGTTATTACGGATTACTAATTCGTAATAACGGATTATTAATTCGTTATTACGGATTACTAATTCGTTATCACGGATTACTAATTCGTTATCACGGATTACTAATTCGTTATCACGGATTACTAATTCGTTATCACGCATTAAGTCTGATGTTCTCACACGTGGAGAGCACGTGACCAGGGGCCTATGTATATAACGCCGCTAGGCGGCGCTATCTTTGCATACAACGTTTGCACTCCTTTGCCATACTTGCCGAGTAATGACTCAGAACGTATGAGTAATTCGTAATAACGAATTAAATAATCCGTAATAACAAATTAAATAATCCGCAACATATATACTTGCAGTGGCGCTAATGGCTTTCGTATGATGCTGTTTGATCTGTAGCGTATAGTGTATCTAGGCAACTCCCATCTCATTTTCATTTTTTTTTTAAGAACACGGATTGTATATCTTGAAGGATAAAGTCCTACAAAAATGTGTGCATTTTGCCAAAACTACAAAAAAAATTCAATCGAGGCTTATTAATTTTACTTCCCAGGTTCCCCCATGGCGATCGAAAGAGATTAAAAGTTAGGCTTCAGCGGATTAGGAGAAATATTCCAAATGGCAGCAAATGGAATCCAACAAAGCACGATGTTCTTTGCAGCGACCATTTCCCTGCAGAGTGCTTCAAGGTGGAATGGGGGAAAACACGTCTGCGTGACGATGCCGTACCGTCCAACTTTGAAGACTATACCCGACTCCTTTGAAGCCTGTAAGTATTACAATGAGACTTGGGGCAAGGATAGGCTATCAATAATTATTGTCATGTATTTAAAGGCCTATCATGTGCTTTATTTGTTTTATTTCGTAGAAAGACTACAGTTTCGTGTATAGACTTCAGCACGAGAGAGAAAAGCTGCCAACGACAAGGAAACAACCAACCCAAGCCCCCGTCGGAGATATTGCTTCAGTGCAGGCTGTATCGGCAAATCAAACATCAGCGATAGAGCATGCATACAGTCTACCACCAGAAATGACAGGAAGGCTATATGTCCAAGCTTGAACAGGAAAACAGACAACTCCGGCAGGAAAATCGACGATCATGTCGAAAAAGATCTTATCCGTCAGAGAGGTGTAAAAGGCCTGAAAGAGGAGCAACTTGTTACTCCAAAGACGGCCGACCAGATGGAAACACAGTTTCTTATTCTGCAATTGGAAGTCACTTTTCTGGAGCTATAGGAAAACTGCGACTTGCTCAACAAATCACAATCATAGTCAACAGATGAAGAAGTTTGCACTGCTTGACGAAAGCGTACATCTTCGTCAGAAAGAAGATTGCACTGCCAACTGTGCGTACAGTGAGGAGATAGCTGGCCACGCATAACTGTGCCTCATGCGTGGACCATAGCTAAAAGTTTACAAGTTTCGCTCAGTATTTCGTTATCGTCTTATTATTGCTCCTCAGAAATTGAAAAATTTAATAACCGTCTGTTTGCGTGAGGAAGATATATTGAAATTACTTATTCTGGTTCATAAATAATGGGAAGCAATACTCAACTGCTGGTAGTTGCATAGGCTAGACCTTCACATGAATGTGCGGATGGTGACAACCAAATGTATTTTTTTTTTCATGAGCAATGATATTCGTGACATCTTGATTAATGGCTATGGATATGGAACTGCCATTTCATCAGCGTATTTATTAGCTAACGAGTAAGTTTTCATTGTATATAAATTGTTTATTATCTAAAAGTTATTTAAGTATCGGTGTGTTCAGTACCAACAGATGACCAGAGATGGTTTTTGTAGTCATCCATTCATTTCAAATTTAATGTTCCTATTGAGGCTAGCAGTATTAAAGCAACGTATTATTTCGAGTGCGTGTTTTTATTGTTGCTCCTTTACAAAATGATTTTCTGTTATTTCATTTTGATGTTCGTAAAATTAAAAGTTTATGTTTTGTCTGATGGGCAAGTAACGGTTGATATTTATTGCACATTTTGAAAAAGGAGGGGGAAATCTCATTAAACAGGTTGACATTTTAACTACGCTTTTGACATTTGCCTTTGTAAAGATATAAGAACACAATGTGGTTACTTCTCGGTACAAATTAGTATTCTTGGCTGAAAATCAATTACCTTCAACACAGTCGCCAACTTGGCCCCAAATACGACACAGATGCAAACCCATGTAACTTTTCGAAGGAATGTGAAATGTCAAAAATCGTAGTTAAAAATGTCAACCTGTTGTTAAGAACTTCAAGCATAGCTGAATTCAGGTGGGGGTGTTGGCGATATTTTTCCGTCCAGCATTCACCAGCTGCCCTTGGCGCGTGGCCCTATTCACGTGACTTTGCAGTGCGTCCATGAAGAACCCAAAAGTTTTGTACACAGTGAATGGCGCGTTCGAACGCGCGTCCGATCTAGTTTTTTAAGTTCTATATCTGTGGGCCCAGTACGCATGATAGTTTTGGGCATGCACAAAACTACGCTGCGTACGCTGTTACGCAGGTCATAAGTTATAAATACGCAGCGCAGTGGTCCAACATCGGTCGAGTGCGTTACGAGTACGCTATGTGTTCGTGACGCACCCTGTCAGCATATGAGCCGCCTGTATTGGACCACTGATCTCTATATAAAGACTGGATAGCGGTGATAGCGGTGTAGTGGTGACAGTTTGCCAAGTTATTCTCGCAATAAACCCTGTAATCCCTCATATTTATGTACGAGTTCATCGATGCCCTAAGACAGTCACTGCACGAAAAGAGGGTTCTTCCCGCACCTTTTCTTTGAGAATAAATGTAGGGCCTATGGCTTTGTTCGTCTTTTGAAACTCCCGCACTAATCTCATTCAAAGTGAACAACTGGGCTTTTATTTTAGTTTCCATTGTTGTTGCATTCGACGTGGCAGTCCCTGGCTGTGTGTGTTTGTTTGCGTGTATAATAATCTAAAGTCTTTACTACGAATGACAAAGGTTACCGTACAGAGGAGCCAGTTGATCGGCCAAGTTCCATTGATCACGCCCCTTCGCTTCAGCGAGGAATGTGATTGGACAGGATGACCATCATGACGAGCTGTCATGACAAACCGTCATGAATAACCGTCCAAAAAGAAAGAACGCTAATTCACGGTACTTTTAAATAGGCTCCATGTACTGGCAATAAGTGTTTATTAGAGGAACGTTCGATGTGCATCCATGGGGATTAATTAGCGGTGTCGTAGACACAAGTGTGAGCATAGTATTATGATTGAATTTCAGGGAATCGTGATCAGGACAGGATCAGACTGGGTTTTACAAGGTACATACCGTACTGTTTTCTTTTCTACCAAAGGCACAAAAGTATACTATTATTTTACAAATTACAATAGACTTTCTCAAACCACTAGTCTTCAATTCTTGCTCGTTCCTTGCTCTTTTCTAGCTCATTTCTTGCTCTTTTCTTGCTCATTTTGCACTTTTCTTGCTCAATTGCTCTGTGATCAAGGAATCTCTTCGAGGAGCAAATGAGCAAGAAACGAGCAAGATAACATGTCGCTTGCTTAATAATAATAATAATAAAAAGTTTCATTCACTAGAGTATGTCCATAAAGTAATCGGTAATTCATCTCATCTCATCTATCCTCTTCGTGCAAGCTGGCACATAAGGCCTCCACACCCTTCTTCCACTGTCTCATGTCTTTTGCTTTATTCCGTGCCTCATTCCATGACTTCCATCCAAGATCTTCCCTTTTCCTTTTCCACTGTTCTACGCCATGTTGTTTTTGGCCTGCCAACTTTTCGTTGGCCATCTGGATGCCATGTCAGAGCAGTCCTGCAATGTATTCCTTCTCTTTTCGCAGTATATGACCTATCCAGTTCCATCTCCTTCTTTTCACTTCCAGACTAATTTTATTTACTTCTGTCACGTTGTTGAGTTCCGCCATTGAGATGATGTTGGGCCAAAATGTTTGCATAATTTTCTTCAGGCATTGATACTGGAATGAGTCCAGTTTCTTTTCGTCACTTTTGTTCATTTTCCAGGTTTCGCATTCATATAGTAGCACTGGTCTAACAATGGTTTGGTAAAGCTTGTTTTTTGTTGGCCTGGTGAATTGTTTTGACGTCCACATTTTATTCAGCTTCCTAAATGCAATTCTTGCTTTCTTTATCCGGCTGTTCAAGTCCTTTCCTCCACCTCCTTCTTTGCCAATATTTTCCCCAAGATAGGTAAATTCTTCCACATCCTCTATGTCTTTTCCATCTAGCTTAACAGTTTCTGTTTTCTTACTATTCATTCTCATGATCTTTCTCTTCTTTCCATTGATTTTCAGGCCCACTTTACTTGCAAATCTGGTTAGGTTGTCAGTTTTCTTTTGTATGTGAGAATGGCTGGCTGACAATAAGGCAATGTCATCAGCAAAGTCTAGGTCTTCAAGACGGGACATCATCCTCCATCTTATCCCTGTGTTACATTTTTGGGTAGTCCTTTTCATCACCCAGTCAATCACAAGCAAGAATAGAAACCCTGACATCACCCATCCCTGTTTCACTCCTGTCTTTACATGAAACCATTCTGTGACCTCGCCATCCTCTAGTACTGCACAGATACTATCACTGTACATTGCCATAATAACTTTGATGAGTTTTCTTGGAATCCCGTACTGTCTCATTATTTCCCAAAGGCTGTCCCTGTGAATCGAATCAAATGCCTTCTCAAAGTCAATGAAGTTTATGTATAGCGATGATTGCCATTCAATGGACTGTTCTATAATATTCCTTAATATGAAAATCTGTTCCGTTGTGCTTTTCCCTTCTCTGAAACCTGCTTGTTCTTGTCTGAGCTTATCGTCAAATCCGGTTTTGATTCTGTTGATTAGTATCCTGCCCAACACCTTGCTTGCAATTGGAAGTAGCGTAATTCCTCGCGTGTTCCCACATTCTGCTAAGTTTCCTTTCTTAGGCAGTTTTACAATTAAACCTTTCTTCCATTCATTTGGTATTTGCTCATGATTCCAAACATCACTTATTACGCTGTGCAACATATTTGTTGCCATATCAATGTCTGCTTTTAATAACTCTGATGTTATCTGATCCACTCCACCAGCTTTTCCATTTGTGAGCTTTTTGATTGCACAACTTACTTCGTCTTTAGTGATAGGATTTGTGTTGATGTTGTCTAGTTCACCAATATCTTCAGATTCAGTTTCGACTGGAGTTGTTGGGGATTCTCTATTCAGAATTTCTTCAAAATGTTCTTTCCATCGTGCTTTTCTTCCTGCATCATCAGTTATGATCTTTCCATGTTTGTCTTTAACTCCTGATGCATGGCGTGGTTTGTCGTTGCATATTGTTTTTGTTATGCCGTACAATTCTCTGAAGCTCTCTGTGCTTCATTTGCTAAATTTTCCACCCACTTCCTTTTGTCGTTTCTCATACTAGTCTTCACTTCTTTATCCCTGGCTTTGTATTCTTGCTGAATGTTTTGTTTTATCCTGGTAGAGCTTGTCCTATACATTTTAATTTTGATGTGTTTTCTTTCTTCATCTTTTTTTCAATCGGTAATTAGGTTGCTATATTCTTTGTTTATACTGACGCTTTAAGTTACTAAACAACATACATAGAAAATATAAGGCCAAACAAAAAAATGGTGTGTTTACGGTAAGCCGACCGACCTGGAATTTTTTTCGGCCAAATTGCCGACCTCAAACTTTTTATTGCTATTTTGAAGGTTGATATTGACAAATTTCAAGCATTTCAAGTACATTATTTGCCGTTTTCCACACTTGAATCTGACCATGATTTGACACAATCATACCTGTGTTAAACGTGCGAAAATCGCGATGATCTCAAACCTTGAATTCTCAAACTACGAAGTACGATTATTTTTGCACAATTGAATCGGGGTGAACTGGTACGCCTAGCTGGCCGACGGACGGCATGGTTCTCCCCACGTACAAACGTGCGTACTGCGTATCGGCCCGATATGCTGGAATTGCGGCCCGATACGCCGACAAAAATGCCGATCACATTTTTCAGCCCCTGATACGCACAATATAATTATCATACACACCATTAAAATGCACAATATAATCGTTGCATACGGCATTATTTCATCTTGACAAAAATCCTGTTTTTCTAATGCATGTGTGATCAAAATGCCCACGATGATGGGTTCTGTCGACCACCAGCACCCAGCTAGCAGCGCATACGTATACAGCATGGTATACTGGTTCCCTTCGCGTGCTAACGGATTCTATGCTATGATGAAGGATCGGAACCAGTGATTACTGCCGCTAGATCTCCACACATCGTAGTAGTGGGCCGAAGTTGGATCGTAAAAATATTACCAAACAAACATCGCTGGAGAAAGAGAATTTCTGCGAATTAATTCACAGAACGTGATCTTTACTTTCTGTGTATTTGTTTTTCATTAAAATGACGAGATTGAAAAGCTCGAACTTGTGGCGAAACATCGTAGCGTGTTTCTGCAGTAGTGCAAGATTTTCGGCCACGTGGGATGGGCCGTACACCGTGCAGTAATGCACACTTGATACTGAGCCGTGAGCACGGCACGTACTCCTAGAACTATGAGGCTCCACGTAGTGGAGCCTCATAGTTCTAGGAGTACACGGCACAATGTACGGCCGGCCAGGCGGAATGTTGGCGGCGCCAGCGGCCGTGTATATAGTGGAATCACCCACCTCAAATATATTTTTAATTAGGTGAGGCAAGTTTTAATCATTTTTGATAGCCAGTCTTGATAATTTTCGTGGCGCAAATAAAAATAATCCAGGTACAAATTGAACTTGATTCCTTGCTCTAGTGTGATGCTCCATTAATCAGCACCCCCCAAAAAATTGGCGAAATAATTTTCCGACCTATTACTGACGCTATTTTGAAAGGCATGTAATCGGAAGCAAAAGTGATTTTTTTTCTGCACCTTAATTTCTTAATTTGAAACTTACTTGTAAATGTAATCCATACTTTTCTAGTTCAGGAAGCAGTTAAACACGGGTTGTGAAATGTTGAATTTTTTTAAGTTAACAATTTAGATTTTTCTTTAATTACAAAAATATTAGGGACCTACAAGATCTCCTCTGAATTTTAAGGACAAATCGTAAGTTAAAGACCCCCAGATTTGCTCTAAAATGCACTAGAGAGCTTCTAAAATTTTCGGGCTGTTGAACCAGCAATCTTCCCCCACAGGTTTAAAATCCTGGGCAGCTGGAGAACCCTGGGACGATACGAATTAATTTGGAATGAAATATACCGATTAAATACCTTGAATGCTTGAATAATGTTTTTGTTTGGCCTATGTAATATATATAAAAATTATTCACTTACGCGCGCGTGTTGTCTGCATCGTCGTTTGCCTTTTCCCCTTATGTTGTACTATTATCTTCAAGCAATAATACTCATTCAGCGATAATCCCCATCTCATGATAGATTTGTCCATCGATCCATGACGTCACTTCGCCTCAGACACGCCCCGTTTATGATTCTCGTTGAGGTTACCGATATGATCCTCTATAAGGATCATGATCCTCCTCATAAAAACGGGGTCAAATACCCACTATACACTACTGAGATTGTTGTTGTTTACAATAATTGTGTCTACGCCAAGACGTTTTCTCACGAATAATTTTGGGAATTTCCTTGAACTTGTTCCAGTCTCCAATGTTAGGCAATCCTTCACCTACTGGTTAGCTCAATTTACGGACACCTCGTTTTTTCCCCCGTTTTTGTTTTCTGGGCTAAATATCACAATGTTATCATTGTTCACATGATTTTGCATAAGGTTTTAATAAGGTAACTGTACCAGTAAGCAACTTGGTGAATTTGAAGTTCATCAATGCTGATGTTTGGCAAGATGATGATATCTGGAGACAAGGTATGCGCGCAACTTTAGGGCATAATAGTATCCATTTTGGATCGTAACTATGTCCTCATAATTATTCAGTCACTTATATGCTTTGGAAAATGTTATTTAAGTAAAGATATGTAAGTAGAGTCCCCAAAATACACTTTTCATTTTTTTTTTATACCCCCATATGGAAATAAATATATTACACGCAGGTACTAACAAATTAGGCAAATTAGGCAACCTTCCAAAAAGAATTTCATGTGTCACCCCTTCTAAATTTCTTCTCTAGGGCTATACGAATCTATCTGCCAAGTTAGGTGCTTTGGACCAGTCGGTCACGATCTTGTCAAAAATTAGATCTAAGGCACCCGACTATTAAAAGTGGAAGCACTGCCTGATCTTGAAAATGCATTTTAATACGGAAACTTGGAATGTTTTAATCTTGCTTTGTACACTGACGTCGTATCTCATTATAGTGTTTTGTCAGTTACGGTCATCATTATGATAATTCAGACACGCGAATGAGTTCAAATGAGTACGTTTTCGTAGTTCGCTAACTATAGAACTGGAGAATAACGGAGGCCTGATGAGTGAGCGTTACTGGTCTAGTAAAGTACCTCATTGTTGTTCGTTATGTCAACAAAATGATTGCTTAGGCTATTATTGTCGTATAGGAATAATTTGGGGTCAACTCACTTTACTGGGCTTGGGGGGTTTAGTGTAATTTTTTTTCTAGGCTTGCCGTGTGCGAGTAGAGACAGTGCCATATTGTAAACATAAACAACTGTTAAGCACTGACTACATCAGTCACAGAATTAAGGGCTGAGAAATAGGATACAGGTCGAGCGTTCGCGTCTGTACAAAAGGCACCCTCAGAAAGGGGTTCAGACGGACGGTGACATTAGAGCTTTAACTCTATCACTCCGGTCCGATTTCAAGCAAGTTTCTTGTAATAAGTATTCACATTTCTGGGTGACATTCGTGGATGACATATATCTGCGGATGACATTACTTACCGTCCGTCTCTGCGAAAATCAAGGTGCATCCAACGACCATCAGGAGAACCAGGCACATGTAAACCTTCATTCTTGCTAATGTAGAAAACGAGGGGGGAAAAGACAGACAGTAAGAAACTTGCAATCATATGGTTCTTTCGCTCTTTCCCTATGTCGAATGTACATCAGCGCGAGACTTTAACAACATTGTGTCATTCTTTTGAACAAATCATGCAGTATTGTGCTGTTCGTCACTCTAAAAAGTCCCGGGTCAGGTTTGACCCGGAAAAGGGTCATGTGGGGCCTGACTCTTTTCAGGGTCAAAAATGACACCTTTCCGTGTAAAAAATGACACTTTTTCGGGTCAAAATGACACTTTTCCGGGTCAAAATGACCCTTTTCCGGGTCAAAATGACCCTTTTCCGGGTCATTTTGACCCGGAAAGGGGTCACGTTTATCCAAAGCTTACATTTCAGGTTGACACAGACTTGAAAACCAAAGCAAATTCAGGAGGTGGAAATGCACGCTTTCAAATTGATGTCTACTGAACGAATGCGCTAACAAAGCAAGTCGAAGCCCATCTGACTCTAGGGGCGTAAAACTCGATGTTCGCTCATGGACCATTACTTTTAATTAGAAATTACACACGCATGCGTATAAGTGATTATCGGAGGTAACAAGTAAAGCTTATCGGTAAATACATGGCAGAACGAACACAACAAAATTATTGGTCCTCTTTTAAACTTCGGAGTTTTTTGTTCACAATTTGAAGGAAGTATAGATGGTATGACCCTTTGTGTCCGCATTATAAAAATGCAGAAAAAAATCAGAACAATTACTTTAAGTTATAAACCATATTAACATCAATTAACATCAATTAATGTGTATATTCGATTAAAAAAATGAAATTGATTTACTTTTCCTTAAAAGTAACACATTGAACAAATGTATACTTGCGATAAATGTGTTATTTATCGATTGACTAAGACATTAAACAGATGAATTGCGTTTGGAACATTTGAAGATTTTCAAAAGGAAGTGAATTTATTTGTGGTGGACGGAGTCTAATACCAAAAACAAAGCAGTTAAAAAAAAGGGTGACTGGAGTCCTTCATTATTGTACATAATTAATTACCATTTATAAATCTTCATAATAAACGAGGTCAAGATGGATGAAAAAAAATGATAAATTAGAAGTAAATTGGCGAAGTTTTTGATTACAGTTTTTTTGATTAAAGAATGGGAAAAATACCTTGTGGTTTTCCAAGCACCTTTCTTAGATTAATGGGGAAAACCTGGTATTACCCATCACCCAACAAGATAGTGTTTCATTGCTGTATTTCGGGCTTGTGTGAATGGAAGACATATTAACATAACCTTTGAAGCGCATTTCCGGTGTTGCACGCAGCTACCAAAAATTAGCATCAGTATATCGATAGACTTCAGACTTTACGGAGCCTGTAACGTCCTTGCAGTTTATGCACGTACGCTTTTACTTAAAATAACCGTTTTATGGCTTTTTTGTCTGTGCATGGCCGCATGGATATAGTAAAATTCTGCTCTAAGCTACTAAATGAATGGTGAGTAGCTGCATCGTACACAAATGTTAATCTTCTGCATTAAGATATGAGAGGAAAACTGGTGAGAACTATTGCAATCACTGGTTCCAAAAAACAAAACGGACTGAAATCTTTCTACTTTCTTTCGTGTGATGTATACAATGGAATCAAAAATAATAAACAAGTATATTCCAATATTTAAATCATTATCTAAAAAAAAATATGAAACAAAATATAAACTAGAAATGTGTTTGTGGACAAACACAAGTTAATTTGGATATTTAAAGTGTTTTGACGCCGTGCCCGGAGGTGCTGTCAGTGTCTTCGTCTTATAGCCTGTGACGTTGGTGAAAATGGCGGAGACGTACTCAGCGAGGTCACGTGATACCATATCAGACTATAAAACAGGTTAAAAAAATGCCAAGTTGTGATGTTGGGCCGCACATGACTATCCTTCGTTTGAACATTAATGCTCATCTATAGCTCCTTTGTACGATAATAAATATAGATGTCCGTGTGGGGACACACGCGTCAAGTTCACGTGTGCAATAGGCACGCACACAATCCAAAGCGAAAGCACTTAGGAAATAATACTGTAAAATATCAAAAGGTATATATAACTAGACATGTGTTTGTGGACAAACACAAGCTGTTACGGATATTTGAAATACTCTGTGCACGTGACGAACAATCAGTGACGTCACTGTAAATGTCATCTACAACAGCACATTATAATGTCAAGTTACAACCAAATTGAACATTATAGTTCTGTGGATATAGGCCTATAAACGAATGATATGCCCCTTTAAGGGACGTCACATGACATTTGATGATGACGTCACTTCAATTTTCATATCTATAACACATCCCTGCGAATGTGCATACCACGTTTTAATCCAATCGGACATGTACCTCCGAAGTTATAGCAAATCGAAGAAATGCACATTGAATGTCACGTCGCGTGACACATGATGACGTCATCGTTACGAACTCACCTGGGACCATCTTAGGCTGATGGTCTTACTAGTGTCTGACAAGTGTAAAGTCAATCAGATATATAGGTCATTCCATGTCAGACCAACGCACTTTTTTACCTCATGTCTTCCGATTTTGATAAAAATTGTTGTGCTTGTAGGTCCTGATGAGCAATGAATGCGCACCAATTTTTTTGCCCGAACTGACCTACCATGTGGTCAGGGCAGAAACCACAAAAAAATGACATTTTTAAAGTAAAATACCACCCTTTTGATAGAAATATGTCAAAACCATGTCAATTTTCATCGAATATAATCAACTCTTTTGTCAAAATTAAATTTTGTAAAAAGTAGGTCACGTGACCTTTAATATGTTATCGTGACCTTTGACTCAATTTATGTAATAATGTATCATTCCGAAACTCAACGAAATGAATATGACTGGATAGAACATGTCTTCCTCTATCAGAATCCACTAAAAATTAATCGGGGTCTTCAAAATTCACAACTGTATGACTATTTTTGTACAGTTGGTAGGTTACAAATGAGTCAATTTATAGACATTACATTAGAAATCCACCAACCCAACTTACTATTCTGTTTCTAAAGGTACTTAAATTAATCGTGGGGCACCCAGGATTTTGCTTTTTTGGGGGGGGGGGACAGCGGCTCATAGTTTTTTGGTTGTCAAATTTCTGTAGAAGACTGAAAACAATATTACCCAAAAAATCAAACAAATTGAGAACCGTGGAGGGGGTTGGGTTCAAGCCCCTCGAGCCCCAGCCCCTCAAGTCCCCCCCCCCCTTCCCGGGTGTCCCGGTGATAAGTAATCCCTCGAGCGCGCTTGGAATATGAAATAATGCAATGCTGCTGTGACCCATGTTTTAAAACGTGTAAAAACCCTATGGGGAAAATTGCATTTTTAATGTGACGTAACCTGACACATGATGATGTCACGATCACGAATATCTTCTACAACAATCTTTGGGTGGTGGTCTAAATATTTATCAAGTCTGAAATCGATCAGATTCACGAAAGTGCCAAAGTGGAGTGTTTTAAAACGTGTACAAACCCTATGGGGAAAAATGCATCTCTAATGACGTCACGGTCACGAATTTCTTATAGGACCCTCTGTGGGTGGTGGTCTAAGTCTGTACCAAGTCTGAAATCGATCAGATTAAAAAAAAGTGCCAAAGTGGACTGGTAGAAGAAACGTGTACAAAACCTATGGAGTAAAAGTCTGAAAAAGGAGAAGAAAAAAAAAAGAAAAACAAATCTTAACGAAACAACAACAGCTGTTTCGGTGTGTCACCGAAACAGCTAAAAAGAAAAAAAGAAAAAACTAGAAATGTGTTTGTGGACAAACACGAGCTGTTTCTGATATTTGAAATACTCTGTGCACGTGATGAACAATCAGTGACGTCACTAAAAATGTCGTCTATAACAGCACAACATACGTACATGTCAAGTTACAACCAAATCGAACATAAAGGTCTGTAAATATAGGCCTATTATGAACAAAATGCCTCTTTAAGGGACGTCACATGACTTTTGATGTAACATCTCTCGAATGTTTCATCTATAACACATCTCGGCATTGGTACCTATCAAGTTACAATCCAATCAGACCTAGGGTTCTGTGGATATAGGCCTTAGAAAATTACCCTTTCAATATGACGTCACAATACATGTAATGACGTCATGATGACGTCACTTAAATTTTCAAACTAATCCCTGTGTATGTGCATACCAAGTCTCCACCCAGTTGGACATGTACTTCAGAAGTTACAGCGATTTGAAAAATGCACATTTAATATATCACATGACAAATATGATGACATCATTGTTACGAAAATCATCGGAACTATCTTCGGCTGCTGGTCTAAGTGTCTGCCAAGTGTAAAGTCAATCAGACGTACATATATCCCCGTATGAAAGTGCTAAAGTGCAATGTTTCAACAAAAACGAGTACAAAACCTATGGAGAAAAATGCATCTTTAATATAAAGGGAATAACAGTGTGAGGAGCCGGTCTTCACTGCGTGATAATGACCGGGTTTGGGGGTGACCGCTGTTAATGGACCGAGACGTAGTTTTTTATGCATGTAGTATTTCGATTATGAACTTTGGTTTAAAATCAAACGTCGTAATTATTAATTCTTAGATTGTAACTAATTTGGATTGTTTAACCGATAAAATGTTTTCAATAGAGAATAAAGACTGTCACCTAGTTAAATGACATGGACACAAATTTTATTTGGCAAATGATTTTGTGCAACTTTTTATATTGCTTTTATATGCTTGAAAACTATTTGGATTCCCTAAACGGTTTCTTTATTTTCTCTTTTTTTTCTTAAAGTACACTTCTTAAAGCATTTTTAATATTCCATGCTTTTCTTTACTATTGGGGGCGCCTTTGCTGTGATGTCATTTTATGAACTTAGTTTTAAGTTCTGTTCAAATTGTGAACCCCAAAATTTGCTCATTGAAAACATTTGTAAGACTTAAATGTTTGCTCATTGACTTGTTGTCAATCCGATGAAACAATACATCACCAAAAACAGAAATGTCTATTGACGACAGCAAATCATGCAAATAGGTAGCATTTTAAAGGAGTACATTCTCTGTTTAATATCACCACTCATGTGATGCGTGGGGAAGGAAATGCCTAAGAGTGCCTAAAAACTGTTTCGACAGTTGACAGTACTGAGCTTACCGCATGGATTCACTGATAGAGGTGGGGTGAACAATTTTCCCCTATTCTTTCCACTCAGTTGCCTCATGTGTATTATTGCTTATGTCCTATAACATACCTTTTTGAATTAATTGTTAAACTAATTAATTAAATTATTAAGGACTGTTTTATTCTTTTTTTTATTTATGTAATTTTTTTAATGTAAAGCGCTTTTGATGTAATGTATAATATAAAATAATATGAATTATTATTACACCTTATCACATGAGCATTCAGTTCATATTATGAGCAATGGGTTATACTAAGAGTAGGCCCTATTCGTCCTTTGTGCCTATGGTTTTCCCCTTCATCAATGGAAATGTTACACCCCATGTCCTTTATAATTCACGTGTATAACCTTTGCCGCACGCGTAATTTCGATTCCTAGGAGAGTTACGGGCAATGTCATGAATAATTCATGTTTATCCATGAGAACGGACAATGACATCAACAGCATTGTTGTTAGTTACTCAACTAGTTACAATACATTAAAGCATTTTAAAGAACGGTTGTCGTCGAGCTACCACACAGTGGCCTAGTGGATAGCGAGATGAGCTATGGATACAAAGATCCCTGGTTCGAATCCACGTCGTCGCTGCTCACTTTCATCAGCTATTTTTCTTCTCCAAATTTATCACTGAGATAATTTTAAATTAAGGGGAAAATAGAACGAGAACCTAAGTCTTGCAATGATTCAAAGGAAAAACTGAATTATTCATGACATTGCCCCTAACCCTCCTAGGAAAAAAATTACGCTTGCCGCACGCGCGTTTGCATACCTATACCATTGGGGGCGCCCTTTCCCATAGCCCGATGTGATGACGTCATCGTGTTTCACAGGTCACCGTACAAAAAGATGCCTAGTGTCCTATTTTCCCCTCTAAAAAGTTCTGTTTGAAATCATTCTGATTTCTTTTTTTTCTGGGTGAGCGGTACGACCCGATCACCGTTTTGAGTGACAACCCGCCACTGTTAAATTGTTCTGATAAATCTTCTTTTTTATGCTGGACAATAATTCTCCGCGTGTTTACCCCAAACTTTTAGCATAACACACATCACTCGTTTGAGGGGTTGTCTTCTTTGGGTGAGAAGTTCTCGAAAAGTCAAGGGTCACCACACCAAAAATTGAAAAAAAAAATGAAGGATAACATGACTGTTAGTAATCATCTTTCCGTGCAGCCTTTATAAACGACTGTGAGAGTTCAGAGTATTTTAAAAAGAATTTTACGGCATTTAATATGGGCATTTTATGAAGCCCGGGAAGGGACAGGGTAGAAATTTGTTTTGGAAATTCCTAATTCGTTCGCACGAAGTACTAATTCGTTCGCACGAATTGCTATTTCGTTCGCACGAATTCTTAATTCGTTCACACGAATTACTAAATCGTCGGGGAACGAATTAGTAATTCGTTCGAACGAATTAGTAATTCGTTCGCACGAATTCCTATTCGTAATTCGTGGGAACGAATTAGTAATTCAAATTATACGTTCGCACGAATTAGTAATTCGTTCGAACGAATTACTAATTCGTGCGAACGAATTAGTAATTCGTGTGAACGAATTAAGAATTCGTGCGAAAGAAATAGCAATTCGTGCGAACGAATTAGCAAACTCCAAAAAAACAATTTCCACCCTGTCCCTTCCCGGGCTTCATAGCATTTAGCACTGGTGTCTATGGGAATTTTAATACAGGGGTGCCCCCCTATGGTTCAATCGATTGTTCATTGAATAAACACAATGCCATACAATGAAGTACAGGTGCTAATGAAAAAAGGGCATTCGTAACAAATTGAGGGGGATGGCCGGGATGAATGATCCCTACCTCCCCTGGGCCCCGGCTGCTTACGCCACTGCTCTGGACCTGTAATTAACTAGGGGACTTGGCCCTTATAAATTTTTATTCCTACAGGAATCGCTGCGGATCCAACCTAAGAACGTAGACTACATTGTAGTAATTATTGGTAGGAGTCCATGGATCTGGGATAGTGGTCATTCGCCTTTAATCATTCATCTCCGTATGCATTGTCATTTCATGATAATCAAGAGTATCATTAATAATTGTCCCAATCAGTAAGAAATCAAACAATCATTCAGTCAGCATTTTATCATCAAGTTTAAGTCAAATCTTGCCCCGAATACAGCCGCTTTTAGACTAAATGTGTAGCTTTTCTTTGCCATGCAGCAGTGCCTTAACTAAATTGACCAATCAACCACCAAAATTCCCCAATATGCAACGTGTTGGTGACTCGCATGTTTTTCTATGGTGCTTGAACATACGGTTGGCGAATAGTTCGTGTTCCGTACCAATATTCTGCTTTTATAATTTACTACATGCAAACAACGATGCTGTATAGCCCATGTCAATATATAGTAATTAAATTTTATATTTTGTGTCAATGAAAATCTTTATGACTCTTAAAATGTTAATTAATGTTAACTTTCAGTTTTCATCAAACCGATTTATTTTTCCAGCATAGATCAGAAAACTCGAGCTCGAGTGGTCATTGGAGGGTGACACTAAAGAGCTGGGGCTATGTCATTATGTAGGTTCAGAGTTTTTAGACTGGTTCACCGAAGCCTTCAGTCAGAATGTAAGAGGTTAATCTTAGCGCAAACGTCATGCATTTTATATTTAATTCATTTGTTTGTTTATTGGTTTGTTTGCTGGTATGTTTAAGTTTACCATATTTCCAAATTAGTAGTAGAGCTAGGGTTTCCTAAGCTTGCATGCACGGAGTTGACTAGGGACAACAGCCGACGACCTCAAAGCGCATACAGATGCCCACGTAATACCCCCAAGGCAAGATGCGCAGGAACCTGGCCCGGATCGCTCTCGGGAAAGTATTGGTCACTGCGGTGTCGTTGTTATAGGATCCACGGAACTGTGAGGGTGAAAAATTATGGAAATGATTTCAACTATCGTTGAAAAGTTGACGGAGACAGCAGATTAATGACTGTAAAATGGTTGGAAGGAAACATAAGTCGATTAGACAACAAATCCCAAACTGACAATTTGTCCCTTGGTATTTGTTTCATTTACTTCTAAATAAAAAAAAAAGTGATGAAAAAAGGTTTACTTGGTTGAGACTTGAACCCACGACCACGTTTACTAGTGGGAGTGTTTTAAATACCACTTGACCACAAAGCCTGTGTTATGCCTAGTTCGAAATGATCCAACTTAATTTCCATTCAACATCTGCACCCGTATTCAAAAGGTCGTGGGTTCAAGTCTCAACCGATCTATAGCATAAAGCTTGTGAATTGTATCTATCTCACGATGGGCACACTGAGTATACACTTGTTCATGAAATTTAGTCGTTCAGTGGGCCGGGCAAATTAAACAAAGCGATTGGATTACATAGACAACTGATCCATTATTGGTGAGCACAGTCCATTCTCGTCCATCGTCGCTGTAGGCAACTCTGTACGATATCACCGTCGAAGAATAGCCCCTCATCCCCTGCGTGATAACGCTGGTGATGATCCCATCGCAACCCAGGTCCACTTGGATCCAAGGTTCGGATTCATGTCTATCTGCATTACACCAACCTGACCTCCAGCTTCCGTCTGCAAAATAAGCAGAACTTAAATCAAACCGTCTGTGCATAAAAGTGTTTAGCAAATTTAGGCCACAAGCACTACACCAGGGAAAGACCACACTTGCAGAGTAAGCTGAGCAGGAAGTATCGCACTGCCAATTGTATGTGATAAGCAAAAATCGGCCGGGAACCAGCCACAAGCAGTTTACTTCATACCATATATATTCGCTGGTAACCTTCCCCCTTTGGTCGTTTAGCAAAAATGATTTGTACTTAGCATCTCAATTATGCTCAGATGTGGTTCTGCGATTGAACGAGGAGCTGGGCTATGTGCCTCACGCACTAGTCGGCGATATTGAATTGAAAGTGAGGTGAAATCTTTTTTTGAACTTGCGAAGAGAAAGGAAAGCAAGCAAATTACTAATTAATTCAATTGTTGCTTTAAAAGATTATTTAAAATTTGTAATTAAACATTCCCTAATCTTACTGTATTGAAATTTATTGTATTTGTAATGTATTGTATAATTATACATGTTTGTAGTCAATACTTATTGTATGCAGGGCTCCAATGGAAACCAGTTTTAAACTGTTTGGGCATAACCTGGGTAAAGAAATGGCATAAATAAATAAATAAATACATGTTTTAAGCTAGACTTTTTCAGAAAATGACAACAACAAAAAAGGCTGCATAAATAGTCTGGCGCATTCTCAATCAACAGTTAACAATTTAAGAATTACATTCAGGGAACTCGACAAAAACGGCCAACTCATGCAAAAGGCCTATGTTTGAAGAGGACCTGGTGAAATTAAGTGATATTCACTGACCAAAACAATGTCGGAGTGAAATTAAGCAAAACAGACTTCACTTGGAAGCAACATTCTTGATGAGACAGTTTTATTCTCTTGATTTGTTTTAAGCTGTTGACGAATTTTCTAATTGAATCCTAACATTTTGTTTGAGTTGTCTTGTTGCTTGTCTTATGGAATTGTTGAATAAAACGCCAATTAAAAAAATTACCGTCAAAGTTTAGCCGAGCTTCTCGCGGTGGATAAGAAGTGCTAGATGACGAAGCTGTGATGCTTGCATCTGGGATACGTCCATCTTCCATCCCAAAGGGTCCAGCCTCATTGCACTCTAAAACGTCTGTCACAGGCAGTGGACAAAAACGATCAAGATGGGGCGGGGTTCATTAAAACAAACACACCAGTCTAATTTTCCTGAAAGAGATTTATCAGCCGGGCGCGGATTCCGTCCTCTCCTGATCTTAGTGTTTCACTTTTCAAACCATGCAGAATTTCATTAGATTGCAATATTTTTCTTCTAAAATTTCCTTAGCATTCTCTTGGAGTTTCCTGATTTTTATCCTTTGAAAATATTCATAAAAACCTGAGACACTTTACCCATTCCTATTGGTCGACAGCTAGTAACGGGATTGATTTCAAACCATTCACTACAGCTTTCTGAGCCACATCAGTCGCTAATCTTCATACAGGAACTTTTTATACAAGGTGAGTCAAAAAAGCGGAGCTTCAACCCTCAAAATTATATTTCATATAGAAAAAATATGTAGCACCAAAAATAATAATGACTGGAAAGCCAACTTCATAAGCTACTTTTAGACGAAAAGAATCCAGTGCCTCTTATCGTTTCATTGGTTGAACGTTCACAATCCTCACGTAGGCATGTGCAACACTACCAGGGAGTCAGAATTTTATAGTTTTAAATTCAATAAGCAACGCGCCAGGTGCGTTCTGCGCGACATCGCGCAGAACATGCTACGCGCGCGTCAATCTCCATAAAAGGGTTGTGAACACTCCATTATTTTGCAGGAGGGATGTTTCAAAAAGCATAAAGTGAATTTGTTGAACAAAATCGGGATGTTTTGAACGAATTATATGCTTTTTTCTTACCGAAAAGGTATTTATGAATGAGAATAAATATGTGCTCCGTCGGTATTTATCACTCTGTTTAAGACCCTGGGTGCTGATAATTACCCTCGCCTCCGGCTCGGGTAATTATCAGCACCCAGACTCTAAGTGGTCTTAAACAGAGTGATAAAAACCTCCGAAGCACACATTTATTCCCTTATTCATAAATACCTAAGACAGTTTACGCATTCCTATTGAAAAGGGCACTCATACATCCGTAAAATAAACACAGCATCACACATGGTACTATCTATCGATGGGGGCGCTGTTCAAAACCGACAATTATGCACACAAATGGCCAATATATGGTGATTTTCAGGGCGAATACATGTGCAAAATTCTGAAAAAGGCACCCAAAACGGTAGACGACACAAAAAGGGCACCACTTCTTTTTTTTTTAAAGGGCACTTGTTCAAAAAAAAGGCACTTCGTAAAAAAAGGGCACTCTTTACAAAGTATTGGGGGGTAAGTCCGTTGAAAAAAAGGGCATATGAATGGAAAAAAAAACAGTTTTTACAAAATATTTTTTTTTTGGGGGGGGGAATATCCCCCCTTTCCCCCCCCCCCCCCCCGCTAGCTACGCCTATGTGCTCATCTGCTCATTTCGTCGGCCATTCACAAATCATTGCTATGCTCATTCGTTGATCAGTGTAAAGAGATTTGCGGATGGGCGGCCACATGAGCAGATGAGCACAAGCTGATCAGAAAATGAGCAAATGAGCAAGAAATGAGCAGGTAATGAGCAAGTGAGAAGGACAGAGCAAGACATGAGCAAATGAGCAAAAATGAACAAGGAATGAGCAAAAAATGATCAAGTGAGCAAGAAAAGCGCAAGAATATCGTTATATAGAAGTCATTAAATTGTTATTGATTAAGTGTGGTGTGAAATAAAATCAACTGTTGACACGAACTTGTAAATGAGAATGTAAAGTGTGATGCTGTGTTTATTTTACGTGTCTCGTATCTCTTTTTTAGTCATCTTTTATAACTCATAGGCCTCTATATATTTGACAAAGTTACATTTATTAATATCATAACACCTGTTCACCTATTTGAAAATAATAAAGGCATTGAGGTATTTTCGCTTTTTCAAATACTGAAATTTTAAATTAATTGGTCCAATCAACATCATTAGCGTAAAAAGCAAAGAAAAGAAGATGAAAAACAACTTAAATGCTATGAAAGGCCTATACTGAATAGGTATTTTCAGTACACTTATAATAACTAACAATACATGGCTTGAAATATGATTTATGTGTACATTTACCTCCTCATCGGGAACCGGCATGCAAAAACACACTTAAAAAGTACGCCCACTGTGTGCTCTCACTAATAGCCGTCTGTATACCCTTTCATTTGCGTAACCAATTACCTCTACCAACAATACTCATTCAACACTAATCCCCACGATCGATTTGTCAATCGATCCGTGACGTCACAACGCCAGAGACACACCCCGTTTATGATCCTCGTCGGGGTTACCGATATGATCCTCGATGAGGATCATGGTCCTCCACCAAAAAACGAGGTCAAATACGCACTTTACACTACTGTCGACTGTTGATTGAGCCTGTTAAAAAAAATATGTATTTCCTTTAAACGTAGTTATCAAGAATCCTTGAATGTGTAATTAATAATGTGGTGCTTTGCAGTTGGTACTGGTAAAGTCATTTTCCTAGTTCCGGATTTTTCCTAGTTCCGGATCGCTTCAAATAAAAGCCTACCTATTTTGAATTGGTCTCCAATAAAAGCCTACCTATTTTGAATTGGTCTCCAATACTATTTTTTTCTGACGAAGTGCATTTTGAAAAGGAAAATGTAAGCTTCTTGATACACAAAGATCTTTTTGTTACTATCTTTAGAAAAGGAATTTTGGCTAGATTTGCGACTCGCACTTTGACATGTTTGGACGGTTTGTAGAAAATCACGTAAGCCGCGAATCGACGATAATTTTTTCTCCTTGGTGCATCACTCGGACCGTGTGATTTCGAATATTTTGTTCGTACTCTACCGTCGTATAAACTCTTGCATCGAATGATCGTTGAATCAGAATGAGTTGTGGAGTCTCTAATATTTGAAAAGTCGCCAAAGAATGGCCGTATGTTTTTGCCTAGTTCCGGATCGCGCTTGCTGTAGCTGACCCAACTACATGTGCGTTAATCGATCGATTGTATGTGACGTCACGGTGTTCTGTGATGGGTCAAATGGTTTGGTGTTCGTGCTGCGACGTCGCGCTGCTGACAAAAGTTTCAAAATCATTTACGTTAATTCTCCGTTTCAGTTTGCTGGAAAGTCCAGCAAGTTACAAATAGGCCTACAGTGGAAATGGATTTGGATGGAACACACCGTTCATGGGCAGAAATCAGGCGACACATCAGAAAAATCCAAAAGCCTGGACATGCGATGTGCATTGTAAGAGCTAGAATTATAGGAAGTTTATTTTTTTGCGGGGCGGGGCTTTGGCAGACTCGCACTACAGTGCCGGGTTTAAAGGCAATCGGATTGATTTTATTGCCCAAAGTGCCGGGGACAAAACGTGTACAAATGCAATGGGCAAATGACTGGAAAAAAAATAAAAAAATAAATAAAAAATCTTATCGAAAACAAAGGCTGTTTTGGCATTGTTGCCGAAACAGCCAATAAATGAAATCATATTGTTCATATTTTACATCAGAATATTATGATCATGTACAACGTCCTTTCAACTTTTGCTAGGGCTACACCCCCCCCCCCTCCTAGGATCGACGTCACGAGACCCTCAATGACCCTCATATATTGAGGGTCATGATCCTCCTGCGAAATACGAGGTCAAATGCTCCTGCTATACTACTGACCACCCACCAATAACTTGGCATTGTCGGTACAATCATTGTCACATGGGCAAAACTCATGTGTTTGCAAGCCGCCATGAATAATTGCCATATCAATTGTTCTCTGATGGAAGTGCACCATCATTCCAATGATGTCCAGTCCTCCCCTCCCAGCTAGGCCCCGCCCCTTCCCTTGACACCAAATTCAGATTTTGATTTCTGCATGTATTTGCCTAAATTAATATTGTAAATAGGTGTCAATTTGCAAGTGAAGCTTTCATAATCTACACCAACAGGCGTACCCGTCTCACAGCCCACCCCCTGCCATCCCTCTTCCTACTCCAGTGCTCATAATGAGCAACTACCCCTCCCCTCCCAAAGAATTGTACAGAATATGTATTATTGTTAAGGTTACATATTGCCTTGCGGAAAGTCCATATTTACATACACTATGTAGGTTTCGCTATTTTTTTGTCAACGTGGGAGAGGTTTGGAATATCTGGAAAGCGCAGGGGGGGGGGCGGGGGGGGTGTAATATGGATACATGTACATGATACATGTACATGGTACATGTACATAATGCTGAATTTTTTTAACATGCATTTACTGGGCTTGGTGGGTTTAGTGTAATTTTTTGTCTAGGCTTGCCGTGTGCGAGTAGAGACAGTGCCATATTGTAAACATAAACAACTGTTAAGCACTGACTACATCAGTCACAGAATTAAGGGCTGAGAAGTAGGATACAGGTCGAGCGTTCGCGTCTGTACAAAAGGCACCCTCAGAAAGGGGTTCAGACGGACGGTGACATTAGAGCTCTAACTCGTATCACTCCGGTCTGATTTCAAGCAAGTTTCTTGTAATAAGTATTCACATTTCTGGGTGACATTCGTGGATGACATATATCTGCGGATGACATTACTTACCGTCCGTCTCTGCGAAAATCAAGGTGCACCCAACGACCATCAGGAGAACCAGGCACATGTAAACCTTCATTCTTGCTAATCTAGAAAGCGAGGGGGAAAAAGACAGACAGTAAGAAACTTGCAATCATAATGGTTCTTTCGCTCTTTCCCTATGTCGAATGTACATCAGCGCGAGACTTTAACAACATTGTGTCATTCTTTTGAACAAATCATGCAGTATTGTGCTGTTCGTCACTCTAAAAAGTCCCGGGTCAGGTTTGACCCGGAAAAGGGTCATGTGGGGCCTGACTCTTTTCAGGGTCAAAAATGACCCTTTTCCGGGTCAAAATGACCCTTTTCCGGGTCAAAATGACACTTTTCCGGGTCAAAATGACCCTTTTCCGGGTCAAAATGACCCTTTTCCGGGTCAAAATGACCCTTTTCCGGGTCATTTTGACCCGAAAAAGTGTCATTTTTGACCCGGAAAAGGGTCAGGCCCCACTTGACCCTTTTTTAGAGTGGTATTGAGTTTGACTAGATGCAGCGGTAATAGTATCCCACAGCTAAGGTTACTGTCGGTTTTTAGCATATGTGCATGTTAAGTCACATCAACGTATATAGGCCCTATGACAGTCTCTCGTCATGAACAAAGTTAATAACCAGGACGCAATTGCCTTTCCACTGAGCAACTTTCATATCAAATCTGGCCACCACGTTTATCCAAAGCTTACATTTCAGGTTGACACAGACTTGAAAACCAAAGCAAATTCAGGAGGTGGAAATGCACGCTTCAAATTGATGTCTACTGAACGAATGCGCTAACAAAGCAAGTCGAAGCCCATCTGACTCTAGGGGCGTAAAACTCGATGTTCGCTCATGGACCATTACTTTTAATTAGAAATTACACACGCATGCGTATAAGTGATTATCGGAGGTAACAAGTAAAGCTTATCGGTAAATACATGGCAGAACGAACACAAAAAAAATATTGGTCCTGTTTTAAACTCCGGAGTTTTTTGTTCACAATTTGAAGGAAGTATATAGATTGTATGACCCTTTGTGTCCGCATTATAAAAATGCAGAAAAAAATCAGAACAATTACTTTAAGTTATAAACCATATTAACATCAATTAACATCAATTAATGTGTATATTAATATTATAAACCATATTAACATCAATTAATGTGTATATTCGATTAAAAAAATGAAATTGATTTACTTTTCCTTAAAAGTAACACATTGAACAAATGTATACGTGCGATAAATGTGTTATTTATCGATTGACTAAGAGATTAAACAGATGAATTGCGTTTGGAACATTTTGAAGATTGTCAAAAGGAAGTGAATTTATTTGTGGTGGACGGAGTCTTATACCAAAAACAAAGCAGTTAAAAAGAGGGTGGCTGGAGTCCTTCATTATGTACATAATTAACTACTATTTGTAAACCTTCATAATAAACGAGGTCAAGATGGATGAAAAAAAGTGATCAATTAGAAGTAAATTGGCGAAGTTTTTGATTACAGTTTTTTGATTAAAGAATGGGAAAAATACCTTGTGGTTTTCCAAGCACCTTTCTTAGATTAATGGGAAAAACCTGGTAGTACCCATCACCCAACAAGATAGTGTTTCATTGCTGTATTTCGGGCTTGTGTGAATGGACGACATATTAACATAACCTTTGAAGCGCATTTCTGGTGTTGCACGCAGCTACCAAAAATTAGCATCAGTATATCGATAGACTTCAGACTTTACGGAGCCTGTAACGTCCTTGCAGTTTATGCACGTACGCTTTTACTTAAAATAACCGTTTTATGGCTCTTTTTTGTCTTTGCATGGCCGCATGGATATAATAAAATTCTGCTCCAAGCTACTAAATGAATGGTGAGTAGCTGCATCGTACACAAATGTTAATCTTCTGCATTAACATATGAGAGGAAAACTGGTGAGAACTATTGCAATCACTGGTTCCAAAAAACAAAACGGACTGAAATCTTTCTACTTTCTTTCGTGTGATTTATACAATGGAATAAAAAAAATAAACAAGTATATTCCGATATATAAATCATTATCTAAAAAAAATATATAAAGCGAAATATAAACTAGAAATGTGTTTGTGGACAAACACAAGCTGTTTTTGGATATTTAAAATACTCTTTACACGTGATGAACAATTAGTGACGTCACTTTAATGTCATCTATAACAGCACATTATACGTACATATCACGTTACAACCAAATCGCGCACAAAGCTCTGTAGATACAGGCCTTATAATTTAGAAAAGTGACCCTTTAATGGACGTCACATGACATTTGATGATGCCATCACTTGAATTTTCATCTGTAACAGATCCAGGTATTAGTATATCAAGTAACAATCCAATCAGACCTATGGTTCTGTAGATATAGGCCTTAGAAAATGCCCTTTTAATGTGACGTCATATGAAATGTGATGACGTCACTTCAATTTCCATCTGTAACACATCATCGGGGACCATCTTCGGCTGCTGGTCTTAGTGTGTGCCAAGTATAAAGTCAATCATGTATATGAAAGTCAGAGTTGTAACGAGTCGAGTCGAGTCATTTTAAAGAAGTGACTCCAGTCGAGTCGAGTCATTAGGTGAAGAAGGTTGAGTCGAGTCGAGTCGAGTCAAGTCAAGTCGAGTCATGTATTTAGCTCGAGTCAATTCGAGTCACAAATATTTGAACACTCTACAATAAATACACAGAGAAAGTCATCTTTTGGCTTTTTAAATATTACATGGCAGGCTACTACATGTGGCGACACCTTTTTTTGCCTCCTAATGAAAATAAAAAGGGGATGCTAGCTGATCGTCATTCAACTAATGGGGACACTGATCAAACCACGTATGCATGTATACATTATTCGCAAACATTCTAACGTGACGTGAACAAAAATCGGCAGCGGCGTAAGTCATTGCAGATATTTTTCGTAAAGTTTTGCTTTTATTTTTGGGACTCGATTCTGATGAGGGACTCCAGTCGAGTCGAGTCATCTGCTCGCAGTGACTCGAGTCGAGTCGAGTCATTTGCCTTTAGGGACTCGAGTCGAGTCGAGTCACCAAAATATGTGACTCGAGTCGGACTCGAGTCGAGTCATTACAACTCTGATGAAAGTGCCAAAAGTGTATGGTTTGAAGAAAAACGTGTACAAAACCTATGGGGAAAATGTGCATCTTCAATGTGACGTAACGTGACACCTGATGAAGTCACGATCACAAATTTCTTTCACGACCATCTGTGAGTGATACTTCAAACTGTGTATTAAGACTAACGTCGATCGGATTTACGAAAGTGCCAAAGTGGAGTGTTTTAAAACGTACACAAACCCTAGGGGGAAATACATCTTTAACGTGACGTAACCTGACACTTGATGACGTCACGATCACCAATTTCTTCTAGGACCATCTGTGGGTGGTGGTCTAAGTGTGTACGAAGTCTAACGACGATCAGATTCACGAAAGTGCCAAAGTGAAGTGTTTTAAAACGTTACGTGTACAAACCCTATGGGGAAAAACACATCTTTAAAGTGATGTTACCCGACACTTGATGACGTCACGATCACCAATTTCTTCAAGGACCATCTGTGGGTGGTGTTCTAAGTAGGTACCAAGTCTAACGTCCATCAGATTTATGAAAGTGCTGAAATAAAGTGTTTTAAAACGTGTACAAACCCTATGGGGAAAATGCATATTTAATGTGATGCAACATGACACCTGATGACGTCATGATCACGAATTTTGACTAGTACCATCTGTGGGTGTGGTCTAAGTATGTATCAAGTCTAAAGTCGATCGGATTTACGAAGATGCCAAACTGGAGTGTTTTAAAACGTGTACAAAACATATGGGGGAAAATCATCATTAATGTGACGTAACCCGACACCTGATGACGTCACGATCCCGAATTTCTTCTAAGACCATCTGTGGGTGGTGTTCTAAGTATGTACCAAGTCTGAAATAGATCGGATTTAAAAAAAAAATGCCAAAGTGGACTGGTGGAAGAAACGTGTGCGCTGCTCAAAACCTATGGAAAAAAATGAGAAAAAGAACAGAGTTACGCAACAAAGGCTGTCTTTAATAAGCATAAAGATAAACTTTATTCACTGTTCATAATCCTAACGAAATAGGCCAATACCAATTATTTTCATATCTTTAGGCACACAGTTAATTCGAGAGAAAAAACATTCTCTATTTTGTGAACCAATTAAAAATAGACAATCTTTCGAATCAATGTACAGATAATGTTTTAAAAGTATAATTTGGTTAGGTTCACAACACTCTCTGTAAATTTCACAACAGTCTACGGAAGTGTTACCAAAGAAAAGGAAAACCAACATGGTTCAAAATCAATATTTCTTGCGTGACAAGAAAAACAAAATTCAATACATGGAAAATGTAGACTACAATTTTAATTGCAAAGTATTTGTTGATGTACCCTAACGTGGCGCGGCCCCTAACGTGGCGCACTTTGATTTTTCGCCTGTAGCGCCTACCTAGAGAAAAATTTTTAACTGAAATTTCTCAGAAAGTGAAATTTCATCAAGTTTTAAACATTCTGTTCATAAATCGCGAGTTTATTCACCCGTAACAAAGTTAAAAGAAAAATTTATTTTGGCGTGATTTTCCGATTTTATTTTCAAGTACAAAGAGAACCCTTTGAAAATGCCCCGAAAATAAGAAAATAAATTTCTGACAAACATCTGGTTGGGTATGTAAGTAGGGATAATCATTTTTTTATCAGAATTTATCTAGTTTACAGAAATTCTTAATGTTAACTGGGAATTTTCCGAGATTTATTCAAGTGCGCCACGTTAGGGAACACTCCGCCATGTCCGCCGATTTGTGCCCAATTTCCGGACGCCACCGTTTTTGAATTTCGGGTTAAATTTTATGAAACCGAAATTGTTCACAGAGGATAAATAGCAAGCATTAATAAGGTAAAAGTACTTGTTTTTTACTGCATGAATTTGAGGTTTGTGAACAAAGAGGTTGGGCAACACTACACGAGGAAAGTCGGGTAGGCTTCGAAGTGCGCCACGTTAGGGAACACCACTAAAAATATTCAAACAAATTGTACAAATTTTGAGAGAGATGGATTATGCATAAACAGTACAAATGATCGCAATGAGAAAATATACAAATATTTCAGAATTGCATCAATACATACTAACATATTTACTCAAATCTGTCACGTATACTATATTTCAGATGACGCCAAACTCATAAACATTGATGATCGTCACAAAATCATTTTTCAGTTATCTATTTCTTCAAACTAAACCACCAAACTTTCGTAAAGGTAAACGACTGGAAAATTATTTCTCAAATCCCCCCCCCCCAAAAAAAACCCCAACAAAACCATAACAAATTAAATAAAATAAACAATCTGTAAACTGTATTCACTTTTCACTGTCCCCGATTCTATAAGCGTATTATCAAATGCACAACACTAAATATAAATAATACTCTAAAGCAATATCTTTGATTTGATGTAATGGTTAACAATCGGACTCTAAAAAGTCCCGGGTCAGATTTGACCCGGAAAAGGGTCATGTGGGGCCTGACCCTTTTTTCCGGGTCAAGATGACCCGGAAAAGTGTCACTTTTGACCCGGAAAAGGGTCAGGCCCCACATGACCCTTTTCCGGGTCAAATCTGACCCAGGACTTTTTAGAGTGCAGCAGCACAAACAGTGTGAGGGCAATCTCAACATGCCGAGAAAGTAACAAATCCAGTATTTGATTCTGTCAACATTATTTCCAGCTGCCCATAATAAAAGAGCCACTATGTGAAAGGATGCCCCTCTTTCCACCACCCTGACCCTTTCCAATCACCCTCTCCCCTCCCCTCCCCTACTCCTTAATACTTTCCAGCGACCTAATAACATTTTGCCAACATGGTTTTTCTCGTTCCTGAGGGTCTAATTTAGGTATCTAGCTAGGTGGCATGTTCTTATCATTCGGTGCCCACGGGACTATAAATGGAGTACCCTTCAATGCAAGTTCTACCCTTCACCATGTTCACGTGCGCTTACATAGGCATAGAAGTGGGGTACTTCCTTTGTTCTCGTGTACTAAAATTTCGCAACGTCGGACACTTATGTCAAAATGCTCTTATTTTAACCATAGTTAATTTCCTGGGCTGAAATTCGGACTCAATAACCCTTTTCTAAAACTTCCATTTGCGACAGATCAACCCACCTTGGAAATTCCTAGTTTTTGAGTGAAATCCATATCTATTTCGTGAAAAACTTGTGGAATACCGAAACGGTACCCCGCAAGTCGGTAGGCATTCCTTGTGGGGTACCTCTCATTGTTCCGGTACCCCATACGGCAGCGTTTGTACACGCCTGTATAGGTACTGAGTCCATCAACAAACCAGCATACATGTATATAAGGATGTAAATGCACTGTTAACTCTAAATGTCCCTGTTGGATTCGACCAGGAATTTTGACTCGGAATCAGGCTTGGCCTGACACACTTGTGTCAAAATAACCGCTCTGGTGTCAAACGACGCTTTTGTCAAAAAAGATAATTTGTTGGGTGTCAAAACGTCATTTCTCACCCCTCCTCCCTCCACCTCTTTCCAATCACCCTCTCCCCTCCCCTTTCCCTGAATACTTCCCAGCTATATGAAGTGCTCTTTCAAGACAATGCTACTCTTCATGCACTGGCGCCGATTCCATCAACAAACCAGCATATAAGGCTGTAAATGTACCGTGCGCTCTTAAACGTCCTCGTCGGATTCGACCCGGAATCTGGATCAGATTCGATTTGATGTCTTGTGGGTCAAAATGACACTTCTCTTTGTCAAAATGGCAAGTGTTGGTGTCAAAATGAAAAACGGCTCTGAAGTGTGGGTAATGTGAACTATTACAAATCAAACCGCCCAGAGAAGTTCCTGTTTACATCGAACGCCCGGGATGTCGAAGCCGGCGTACAAATATGTCTTTCATGCTGAATCCACGGTGGATTGGTACATGAACTGCACTCGTGTATTCTTGTTCTATGCTTGTAACTGTGTAAGAACCATGTCAGAATTGTCATCAGAAAGCGAAGTTGAAGCCGACTTTCGGAGGAAGAGTTTTTCATCTCTGACTTAGGATGAGCGCATGCAAACAAAGCGGGCCAGATTGTTCCGCACATGAATGAGTCTGAATCGAAAGTGGAGACAGCAACAATGCTGATGAAAATGCCATTCCTGGCGTAAGTTGGGAAGATTTGAGGAAAATATGAACCCGTTTGATTATTCATGTACAGGTACACTACAAAATGAGATAATGGAAGAAGATATTTGATGTGTGTATATGAAAGGAGGATCAATAAAGAACTCAGAGACACCGAACCTTGCTTATTTTCACTGGGAAGGCTAAATTACCGACTTTGGTAGGCAATAGGTTACTGTGCTTTTAAGGATAATGATTATAGTCTGAACCATGTATTATGATCCACATTTTCCTTGATAAACCCCTATAAATTTCAACTTTCTAGGGAAAATTGTTGTTCCCCACAGATCGAGCACAGAGGGCAACATAACTGAGAACCAGTACATAACATAAGTTGACAGCGGATTCTGGATTCTGTCCTACCACCTGAGCAGAATCCCCCACCACCAGTCAAGCCTCTACCCATCAGAGGACTCAACTTGAAGTGGCCAGAGTGGCAATGCCTGAACCGGCTGCGGACCAGAATGGGGCGATGCAGGGCCAACATGGCAAGATGGGGGTATACCGATAAAGAAGATACCCTCTGTGACTGCGGACAGACCCAAACGATGGACCATGTTCTGGAGTGCGGCGGAATAAACTGCACGGACGAGGACCTGACCCTTGTCACTGAGACGGCCATCACAAGCATCCAGAGATGGAGGGACATTATATGATCTATGGAGGAGACACGAACGAACGAGTTGACAGCGGAGATGATGGCCGAAACTATTTGACTGAACTTAGTGCTGATGACTGGGGTAAATACTGTGCTTAGACCAAGGATGGTGATCATGGTTTAAACCAAGCACTGTAACATTATAGCTACTCTTTGGCAGCCACATTTCTAAGCAGGCTTGTGTAAAAAAAATATTTCAAAACAAGCCAGTTTTGTTTTAAAGGTACTGCTAATAAGTGTAGCTTCTTGGACTGGTTCCAAACAAACAATCGAACTGCTCATCAACAACAGTCACAAAACTATCAGCATTGTTAGCTGACATATATTAGCTAATATCTGCAACAACTGTTATGGCCATTTCTAAAAGAGATAACGTTTCACTCTGCTAGTGCTATCATCGAGGAGGTGATGGCGGGAACTGCCCCTGACGCTCCCTCTGCAAGCTTCCGGAAGCCAGCCAACTTGATCCAGGAGCTGATGTCTTTACCATTCCTGCCCCAAGAACACATCTGAGCTTCGTTTGACAAGATCAAGTCCAAGGTCACTGAACCACTTCTGACGCAGTTATTCAAGTACATTCAAGATACGTGGCTTGACAGCAATGTCTAGCCACCACTGACTGGTCAATCGTCAAGCATAGCAGCAGGACCAACAATGATGTTGAGGGATGGCATCGGAGGCTCAATTGCAAAGCTGCTAGAGATGGACTACAACTGTACAAGCTCATCCCCTGCTCCACAAGAGGCCAAGCTGATCAACCTTCAGATGGTGCTTGTACATGAGTCTAAGATGAGCAGAAACCAACGACAGAGAGCAAGACAAGTCGAGGGGCGAATCGTCAAGATGCGGGACTACATGCACAGGACACTCATGACATCGGCCCTCCTTGTAGCATGTAGCCATCTCCACAGACCAGCCATGTAAACGCACCCAATCCTCTGCAGGACCACTCAAAAACAAACGGTCATTTTCAGGACCAATCAAAAGCCAAACGGCCCTTTTCAGGGCCACACATTTTCACAAAAGAGAATTTGATGTTGTTTGTATCAAAGAGGATGTGCAGTCCAATAATGTGTATCTATTGGATCAGAGTGTTGGGTCTTGTGCTTGATTGTTAAAAGAAAATATAGGACCACAGTTTAAGAATATTTCTGATCAACCAGCCACAACCTGCTGTTGTACTTGATGGAGAAGAAGTTCTGACAGGAAGGATCCAAGAAAATATGTTATCTAGTAATGACTATCTGTTGTGTAGTGGGAGTCACCGGTTTAATTGATTGAGATTTGTGTTCAATGTGTCGGATGATGAGGTAAACACCTTTGCCCTTTCAGTAAAAACGTTCCAAGGAGGAAAGTGACAACAAAGCTCAAGTGGGCATGTTGGTTTAGGAGGAAAAGCCCGTTGCAAAGTGGTATCTTCTACCGGTATATCATGAATGCAGAATATACGACAAACCCTCAATTTATCAAAGACTTCACATATGATATGATGTACATGTACATGTAGGTTTCCAATGCTCAGAATCCTACGTAATCCTGGAAAATGTTCTTGCAGAAGAAATGGAGAGCAAACATCCAGATTCTTTGTGATCCAAGCAACAAACGACAAAGAACAAAATGGCGGCAAAGATTTGTTTCAACCTTTGAAAAATCCAATCACATTGTCACTTTTTCAAAAGTGGATATATTGCTAACCCTAGCCACTGAAGTGTAGTAAAGCATGAATAAAGTCACTGAAGCATGGCGCAGCTGGGTGTCTCCTGAGCTGCCCAGCCGGCCATGTGTTAGTCTTGAGAACAGCACCTTTAATACAGTAAACACCTTGTGTTATTGTACCCAGTCCCTCGACTCCCAAGACTCAACCCAGCCAGCCTTGTCGGAATCTCCGGTAAGACAGCCAAATACAACATCTACTTCTGTCGAGGTTGAACCCTCAGTTGCTAACTTTGACATGCAACAAAAGTTGCATAGTGAAAGCCAGCCAAATGTACACTGGTCGGAGAAATGTGGACATTTAATATTCCAGTACAAGTATTTAACAATTGTTGACTGCTGTGATGTGGGATATGCCGTTTTTAACACCCGCATAAGGGGAGGAGGGCAATTACAATTAAAATGTGTAGCTCTTGGCTTGTGAGGGAGATACTCAGTGGTAAAAAGTAAAAAATAACAAAATGTATTCAATCCTCCAATTTAAAAAAAATGGGGCGGGGGGATGAGGACGTGGCCCCCTTGACGTGATGCCCCCCATCCACCAACAAAAAGGGCGGGCACAAAAGTGTTAACCTCATCTTTAGACACATTCACCACTTTCTACCAAACCCTCTTTCTTCGTACACTTCTTTCCTGAGTCGGTTTCTTTGCTTCTGTCATTCAAAACAAAATTGTTATTATTGTTACTTGATGATTAAAGTAAGCACACAGCTACGGAGAAGACGGCTACGTGCCAGACTTTCTTTGTTTGGTACATGATGTGTCATGGGACAGGAGTGGTCTGCTCCTGCCTAGTTCTAGAGCTGCCCTTGTGCAGCTTTTTCAATGAAACATTCCATGGAGGAACGTAGCAGACAACAAGCTCAAGTGGGCCTGTTGGTATAGGAGGAAATGCCTGTTGCAAAGTGCCATCTTCTTTATCATGAATACATTAATATATTACAAAACTCAATTTATTAAAAGACTTTATTTTAATACGTCCGATATGATGTAGGTTTCAAATGCAAAGAATATCCTACGTTATCTTGGAAAATGTTCTTGCAGAAGAAATGGAGGACTACATCCAGATTCTTTGTGATCCAAGCAACACGTAAGAAGAAACAATTTGGGAGAAAGGTTTGTTTCAACCTTTGACAAATCCGATCACCTTGTAATATATGTCACTGTTCCAGCTGTGGATATTTTGCCGGCTCTGACAAAGTGTTCTGAAACAATCCTCTTCCAGCATTCTCCTCTTATTGTTTAATACTGACATCATCTGCTCCATGTACATACACTTGTAGGCAGAATAAACCAAGTCAGTTCTGCATATAATGGTTCTCAATTCTCTACTTCTGTAGAGGCTGAAGCCTCAGTTGCTAACTTTGACACGCAACAAAAGTCACAAAATGAAAGCCAACCAAATGTACACTGGCAGGAGAAATGTGCACAGTTAATATTTAACAACATGACTGCTGTGAGGTGGATATGCCGTTTTTAAAGGGACACTGCATCCTGGATGCACCCAATTGGGCTAAAAAACGCGCTTTGAACGAAATGATGTTAATCTGAAAAAAAAAAGTAGGATATAAACATCCACACAACTATCCTTTAACAACTGGGTGGTGGTGTGTTATTCTTGTGTTGGGCGTGCAAGAACGACTTTCGGGGTCCACTTTTGCGACCCCAAAAAGACGAGCTGCTTGGGTGCTAGTTGTGATTCCAGTCGGTGAGATGTTCCTTGGAAAACAATCACCAAAAAAGCGTGTGCGTTCATCGGTTGAGTGAAGAATAAAATAGGGAAAAACACCGCCGCTGTTTTAGATTAATAAAAATAATGAGAAATATCCACAACTACCGAATTAAACATGCATACTTCCACAGCCGCGTGCCGAGCTTAGCACTTCAGCTGCAGTAGCCGGTCAGCCTAGTGCAGTGCGGTGGGACTAGACAAAATGTCCGCCGCGTCAAATGTAAACAACATTTTTTTTTTCTTTTCTCAAGAACGGTAAGACATTAGGTTGGTTTCCTTTCAACCAGATGTTCAAAACAGGATAAGTAAACAACCCAAAACATGAAATTTTTGAGAATTTCAGGGCGCAGTGCCCCTTTAACACTATAGCACCCAAGGTAGACAGTTTTGGAAATGTCATCCAGTATACAGAGGTCTGTGGATATTTATCGAGTATGACATCATAATTATTAAAGACAAGATGGCTTACGTCATTTGACGAACTGTGCACCATCTTGTATTGGACGTGTGGGTACGCCAATTGGCGTACTGTAAATTTACATACTGTACACCATCTTGTAATGCACTTGTGGGTACGCTAATTTGTGTATCGTACATCATGGGCTTGTGGGTACACCAACTATACCATATACCATATTGTAATGGACTTGTGGGTTAGGAGGAAATGCCCACTGCAAAGTGGTACCGGTACCTTCTATATCATCAACACACGAATATATTATAAACCACATATTTTTCAAAAAACTGTACGTCCTATATAATGAAGATTTCCAATGCCCAGAATCCTACGTAATCCTGGAAAATGTTCTTGCAGAAGAAATAGAGGACAAAAATCCAGATTCTTTGTGATCCAAGCAACAAACGACCGAGAACAGGATGGTGGCAAAGGTTTGTTTCAACAAATCCGATCACCAAGACAAATACGATCACCTTGTCACTTTTTCGGCGGTGGATATTTTGCCGGCTCTGGCAAAATATTCTAAAACAAACCTCTTCCAGCATTCTCCTCTTATTGTTTAATACTGACATCATCCGCTACATACACTTGTAGGCAGAATTAACCAAGTCAGTTACACATATATTGGTTCACAATTCTCTACTAGTACTTCTGTAGAGGTTGAAACCTCAGTTGCTAACTCTGACATGCAACAAAAGTTACATAGTAAAAGCCAGCCAAGTGTACATTGGTAGGAGAAATGTGGACAGGGTTTCAATGAAAGTATGATAATTTAGCGTCTGTATTACACTGTGGATTGTTTACAAACAGTATACTCAGTGTTGCCCTCAAGTGATTGTAAGAAAAAAATCACTTGGGCGGGACTCGAACCCAGGACCTCCAGCTTACTAGCACAAACGTCTTACCACTTGACCACCATTTTCTGAAGAGTCGACTATGGGCATCTCTGCACAAGAATGGCATTTCAATATGCTCACATGCTCACACAGGGGGAAACATTCTCAAATTTGAGCCAGCAATTTCTGCAGCAGTATGGGTCGATTGGGACGAGCAGTGTACAAAAGGAAGAAAAAGCTGGTTGCAGAATGGCCATAAACAAGTGTAAATCCCCAATCTGTCATTTTCAGATGAGCTCACCAACAGTCTTCATCCAATGAGCAGGAACAAACCATCACTGAGGGTCTTGAGCTGTGGAAGTCCATTCTACCTGAGCAATGTTTTGGAGGCAGTGGAGAGCAGGGACCGGTGGTGTTTCATCACTGATGACTGTCTCTCGGAGAGAAAGTCTCTTCACGCAGCCTTTTTTCATGCCACCCTTCTCCTTTGCACCTTCCATGTTTTGCAAGCAGTGGGGAGATGGGTCTGGGCTGCAAATCATGGCATCAAGAAGGAGCATTGCCAGAGCTTGTTAACCCATGCCAAGCTGATGGTTTATGCCCCAAGCATCAGTGCAGTTGAAGAGGCCTTCACCAAAACCCTTGCTTGACCCTCTTGTTGTCCGGTAATTTTGTGAGTATTAATTATTTTTTTCCCAGAAAGCAACAATTGCTTGGCAAAAACCTTCGCTGTGTACATGTACATGTAATCAGCAAGGTGCAATTTGACGCAGCTCTTTGCATGGGCAAGACCAGCTTATTTGAAAGACGTGAGGTTTGGGCTGTGGCATTTCGGGTGCATCTGATGATCAGGGGCTATAACACCAACAACTATGCTGAGGCAGCTATTCTGAAGGATTCCATTCTAGCGTCACCTACGTAATCCTGGAAATTGTTGTTGCAGAAGAAATGGAGGACCTTCATCCAGATTCTTTGTGATCCAAGCAACAAATACGAAGAGACAATTGTGACAAAGGTTTGTTTCAACCTTTAACAAATCCAATCTCCCTGTCACTTCTGCGGTGGATATTTTGCCAGCTCTGGCAAAATATTCTGAAACCACCTCTTCCAGCATTCTCCTCTTAATGTTTAATACTGACATCATCCGCTACATACACTTGTAGGCAGAAAAACCAAGTCAGTTACGCATATATTGGTCCTTAATTCTCTACTTCTGCGGAAGTTGAAACTTAGTAACTCACTTTGACATACAACAAAAGTTACAAAGTAAAAGCCGGCCAAATGTACACTGGTAGGAGAAATGTGGTCATCTAGAAATGTAGACGAGAAGCAACAACCACACACCGGTACCCAACAGCAACCACCTGCAGAGGCAGATAGTACAGAGTTTACATCCATATAGATGTTGACCACACATTAGGTGGCCTGCTGTTTAAATGCGTTTTCAGGTATCGTTTAAACATGCGTGAATCATGCTATATTACGGTACTCTTGATTGGTTTTGTGTTGATATTATGAAAGTCTGTCATAAAACAACACAGGTGGGATGTTTATTTAGACATTTTTTCCCTTTCTGCATCAACAGTATGGACGATTGTTTACAATCCTGTCGATTTCCCCTCGAAGACCACTTGAACAAGATACGTGAGAACTAAGTGGATGGGGTCCGTAAAAATTCTATTTGTTTTTTAATGTGATCTACTGAAGGGGAAAAAAAAAAAAAAAAAAAAAAAAAAAAAGTGCTGACAAGTCGAGACAAGCATATCGCTCTTTGTGACATAGGGCTATGTTTTTATGCCTTCCGAATTGCTTGAAGAAAGAGATGACAATGAAGATGATATATCCCACATCTACAGAGAGAACTGGGGGACCATCAGATCACGCAGGCCTACTCACCGGAAGACCGATACAAGACATTTACAATATCAGAATGACGCCACCTGGCGTCAATATGAGAAACATTCTGGAGTCAGTTTTCAAGCGGTTGACTTGTCGTGCAACAATCAGCATTTCCTTTGGATTTGTATTGCGCCATACGGAAACGGGTGAACTGAAGTACTTTCATATAAGTGACAACAATGCTAGTTTCACGCGTACTCCGTTTACTGTTGGCTCTCGGCAAGATCTTGAACAGTTAATCGCTCATTTTGAGGATGTAGACATCTTGGAAATCCTGCTGCAACAACGCCTTGACACTAAATGGACAGTAGTCTCTCTCACCAATGTGGCAGTATACATGAACAAAATGCCTCAGTTCTACATCAGTGCTCGTGTAAACCTGCCGAAATACACTCCCAAAAATTGAGTTGTTACGGGGCATACCCACAATGCCCACAACGGCCAAGTATATGACGACAACCTCCATATCTTTAAATGCTTGCACTCCATCAAAAAGGAGATTTGGATGCACTCCAGAGATGAACGCGGCATTTGACAACCACATTTGAACAGGTTATCGGTAAGAAAGTAGACAAGGGAATAACCTCAGATGATCTGTCCAAGGAGTGAAACTCGAAACTGATCCCGCCGATGATGCTCCCCCAGACAAGAGCTCACCTGGTCTGTTTACCCTGTGCAACTACCCCAACACCCTCCACATGAACTTCTACAAAGATCACTTTTCATACATTTCTGACCTGCAAAAGTACAGCAGAAATTATGAGTGTTTAAAGTGCAGAACAGTGTTTACCAGATCATCCAACCTTTAGATCATCCAACCTTCAGCATCATCCACATGCAATTTAAATGTAAAACACAAATTCGAAGGTGAAACGTACCTATTGCTACTTTTTTACTGATTTTCCTTTATTATAAGATATCCTGTACTCTAATTAGAGTAGTTGTTTGTATTCTTCTAACAGATAGTAAATTGTTTTGCTTTATTGCAGTTTTTACGTGATCTGTGATCTGTGATCTGTGATCTGTGATTTGTGATCCGTGAACTTGAACCTGTGATTCGGTGAATCCATGAACCAGAAGAAACAGAATAAATCTAGGGAGCAGCTACAATGAACAAAGTGCATGGACAGAGTGGACATTACCAAGTTACTGATTGAACATTCTGAGTAAAGCACACTTTGTGAATTAAATACGGTACAAACTGTAACCGTCACAGTACCACTTGCACCCCAACATCTTCAAACTTTTGGATGAAGAAAGAATCTGCTGGACGAAGACTTCAATTTTTTTTTCCGTATCGCAGTACCTGCAATTTTGAAGGCTAGCTGGTTTGAACAAATGTCACAAACCAATGACCAGGCAACAAAACTGAATTGAGACAATTGTAGCAAGCTTCTCAGCGTGAGTTTAGCAAGAAACATGCCGGATTTTGAAAACGCATCATGTTTCCTGTCCAAAGAACACCCTTCTTACCTGTTGGAACAGATGGTGGAACACCTTCACCGCATTAGCCTATTTGCTGCTGAAAGAGAAATACCAATGAGTGTTTGAGGATTTGGACGAAATGTTCATAAAATGGACCCCTGGTATAAAACTTGCTTCTCATTACTAGCTAACTACATGTATGAATTTTTTTATTGGAACAAAATCACTGTTTTTCATACCAGGCTGACTAAAGCTATATAGAGGAACGTTCCAGCGGTAGCGGCAAATATCCACCTCTGGATGACATTCTCGCTGCCCAGGAGGAGCCCGGCATAGAGCCCGGCAAAGCCTATCACGTTACTGATCAGGCTACACAGCATGGCCTTCCTGAATAGTCGAACTTCTGATCTTCGATGATTTCGATCGTCTTCAATCAAAGTTCACACCAGGAAAATACCTGAAGATAACTCAGTATAATGTCACGGAGGAAACAAACAAAACAAAGATAAAGCTCCATCAGAAGTCCAAGGTAAGACATTAATGTTACACTCCAAACAACCGTTGAATCTATATAAATCTTTCTTTTAATATACAAACGAATCATTTTGAATGCCCCTCTCTATACAAAACTGTCTAGCTGATTGATGAATGTTGATAAAAGATTTGCAATGTATACACAATCCTGTCGATTTCCCCCTCAGAGACCACTTGAACAAGCGTCTGAACAGGTACGTGAGAAACAAGTGGATGAGGTATGTAAAAGATCTATTCGATTTCTTTCAGTTGATCTACTGAAAAAAACCAAAAAAAAACAGAGAATGACTGCTGACAAATTCAGACTTGCCTATCGCTGTCCGTGACATAGGGCTATGTTTTTAGGCCTTCCAAATGGCTTGAAGAAAGAGATGAAAATGAAGATGATCTATCCCACATCTACAGAGAGAACTGGGGGACCATCAGATCACGCCTACTCACCGAAAGACCGATACAAGACATTTATAACATCAGAATGACGCCACCTGACGTCAATATGAGAAACATTCTGGAGTCAGTTTTCAAGCGGTTGACTTGTCGTGCAACAATCAGCATTTCCTTTGGATTTGTATTGCGCCATACGGAAACGGATGAACTGAAGTACTTTCATATAACTGACAACAATGCTAGTTTCACGCGTACTCCGTTTACTGTTGGCTCTCGGCAAGATCTTGAACAGTTAATCGCTCATTTTGAGGATGTAGACATCTCGGAAATCCTGCTGCAACAACGTCTTGACACTAAATGGACAGTAGTCTCTCTCACCAATGTGGCAGTATACATGAACAAAATGCCTCAGTTCTACAAAAGTGCTCGTGTAAACCTGCCGAAATACACTCCCAAAAATTGAGTTGTTATGGGGCATACCCATAATGCCCACAACGGCCAAGTATATGACGACAACCTCCATATCTTTAAATGCTTGCACTCCATCAAAAAGGAGAGTTGGACGCACTCCAGAGATAAACGCGGCATTTGACAACCACATTTGAACAGGTTATCGGTAAGAAAGTAGACAAGGGAATAACCTCAGATGATCTGTCCTAGGAGTGAAACTCGAAACTGATCCCGCCGATGATGCTCCCCCAGACAAGAGCTCACCTGGTCTGTTAACCCTGTGCAACTACCCCAACATCCTCCACATGAACTTCTACAAAGATCACTTTTCATACATTTCTGACCTGCAAAAGTACAGCAGAAGTTATGAGTGTTTAAAGTGCAGAACAGTTTTTACCAGATCATCCAACCTTCAGCGGCATCCACATGCAATTTAAATGTACATGTAAAACACAAATTCAAAGGTGAAACGTACCTATTGCTACTTTTTTACTGATTTTCCTTTATTATAAGATATCCTGTACTCTTATTAGAGTAGTTGTTTGTATTCTTCTAACAGATAGTAAATTGTTTTGCTTTATTGCAGTTTTAATGTGATCTGTGATTTGTGATCCGTGAACTTGAACCTGTGATTCGGTGAATCCATGAACCAGAAGAAACAGAATAAATCAAGGGAGCAGCTACAATGAACAAAGTGCATGGACAGAGTGGACATTACCAAGTTACTGATTGAACATTCTGAGTAAAGCACACTTTGTGAATTAAATACGGTACAAACTGTAACCGTCACAGTACCACTTGCACCCCAACATCTTCAAACTTTTGGATGAAGAAAGAATCTGCTGGACGAAGACTTCAATTTTTTTTCCGTATCGCAGTACCTGCAATTTTGAAGGCTAGCTGGTTTGAACAAATGTCACAAACCAATGACCAGGCAACAAAACTGAATTGAGACAATTGCAGCAAGCTTCTCAGTGTGAGTTTAGCAAGAAACATGCTGGATTTTGAAAACGCAACATGTTTCCTGTCCAAAGAACACCCTTCTTACCTGTTGGAACAGATGGTGGAACACCTTCGCCGCATTAGCCTATTTGCTGCTGAAAGAGAAATACCAATGAGTGTTTGAGGATCTGGACGAAATGTTCATAAAATGGACCCCTGGTATAAAACTTGCTTCTCATTACTAGCTAACTATGAATTTTTTTTATTGGAACAAAATCACTGTTTTTCATAGCAGGCTGACTAAAGCTATATAGAGGAACATTCCAGCGGTAGCGGCGAATATCCACCTCTGGATGACATTCTCGCTGCCCAGGAGGAGCCCGACATAGAGCCCGACAAAGCCTATCACGTTACTGATCAGGCTACACAGCATGGCCTTCCTGAATAGTCGAACTTCTGATCTTCGATGATTTGGATTGTCTTCAATCAAAGCTCACACCAGGAAAATACCTGAAGATAACTCAGTATATTGTCACGGAGGAAACAAACAAAACAAAGATAAAGCTCCATCAGAAGTCCAAGGTAAGACATTAATGTTACACTCCAAACAACCGTTGAATCTATATAAATCTTTATTTTAATATACAAATGAATCATTTTGAATGCCCCTCTCTATACAAAACTGTCTAGCCGATTGATGAATGTTGATAATAGATTTGCAATGTATACACAATCCTGTCGATTTCTCCCTCAGAGACCACTTGAACAAGCGCCTGTACGTGAGAATCAAGTGGATGAGGTATGTAAAAGATCTATTCGATTTCTTTCAGTTGATCTACTGAAAAAAAAAAACCCAAAACAAAGAATGACTGCTGACAAATTCAGACTTGCCTATCGCTGTCCGTGACATAGGGCTATGTTTTTAGGCCTTCCAAATGGCTTGAAGAAAGAGATGAAAATGAAGATGATCTATCCCACATCTACAGAGAGAACTGGGGGACCATCAGATCATGCCTACTCACCGAAAGACCGATACCAGACATTTATAACATCAGAATGACGCCACCTGGCGTCAATATGAGAAACATTCTGGAGTCAGTTTTCAAGCGGTTGGCTTGTCGTGCAACAATCAGCATTTCCTTTGGATTTGTATTGTGCCATACGGAAACGGATGAACTGAAGTACTTTCGTATAAGTGACAACAATGCTAGTTTCACGCGTACTCCATTTACTGTTGGCTCTCGACATACAAAGTGCATAGACAGAGTGGACATTACCAAGTTACTGATTGAACATTCTGAGTAAAGCACACTTTGTGAATTAAATACAAACTGCAACCGCAACAGTACCACTTGCCCCCCAACATCTTCGAACTTCTGGATGAGGAGGGAATCCGCTTGGACGAAGACTTCAAATTTTTCCCGTATCGCTGTACCTGCAATTTTGAGTGCTAGTTTGAACAAATATCACAAAACAATGACCAGGCAACAAGACTGAATTGGGGGAACAGCAACCGGCTTCTCAGTGTGAGTCTAGCAAGTAACGTGCTGGATTTTGAAAACGCGACACGTGTTTCGTGTCCGAGGAACACCCTTCTCACCTGTATAGATGAGATCACCGTATTAGTGATACTAAAAGAGAAATACCAATGAGTGTTTGAGGATTTGGACGATATGATCAATAGTCAGCAGCAAGAACTGGCACAAAACCAAACCCAAAAAACAAGATGTCTACTTCAGCCTCATTGACGAGACCAACAAAGACCTTTACTACACAACCAAGAAAAACATCGAGGGTGGGCCATCCATCGTGTTCCAGCGGCACATGAAAAAGGCAAGACCTACAACTGCAGAGGCCAGGAGCTGTGAGAAAACATCGGTTTGACGTGAATGCGCTTTACCTAAGATGGTCTCTTATGCAGCCAATGCCAATAGGAACATTCATCAGAAGAAAGGAAGCTGACTATTTTAAGTCTGTAGACGCCATAGGTTTGGAGTGAAAGCAACTGATTGGTTGAATTGGAGTGGGCATACGGAGGGTGTGTTTGTCTGGCACTAAGCTAATCGCGAAGAAAACTGCTTCGGCCAGAGAAGAATTCAAGTTGACAGATACTAACAAATATGACACCAAAACCGTGTACCAGTATCACGGGTGTTATTGGCATGGGCACGTATGCGAACTCAATCCGCTTGCATTCAGTACTGTCAAAAGCCTTTCATTTATTTTTGATAGTTTGAATGATATACATGTAATAAAAAGCCATGGATTTTGTGTCATAATGTCACATAAACATCCAGGTCCTGCTTAGAGAACTTATGAGAATGCCTTGAAGGATGGTAAGGCAAGGCGCCTCAAGATGCCGGTAGTGGTGAGGCGTGGGGACGAGACGTCCCAACCACACGTGGAGACTGCACCGTTAGAAGAGGCCCCAGAGCCAATGCATGTTGACACGTCAGTGGCAAAGAATGGAGCAGTGGTGGTGCTGTCACTTTCTCTAAGTTCAGTTTCACTTTCAGAAAACGGGACGCCGGCACCACCACCGAGGACTAGCTCAGGAGGGAAGTCCACCAGGGCACTCAAAGCCCTGAGGAGGGAACCCCCTGCAGCCCCCGGAGACAGAAGAACTCATATCAGATGAGAGTGATGCTGAGGTAGAACAACAATGTGACCCTTCCAGAAAGGCTCCGGTTGGGTTTCTGAACAGTGAATCGTTGATACCGGGTCAGGTTGTGAAGGTGACTGAGACGTTCACCTTTTCAAGCTCCACAGGGCAGACAGAAAACGGGACGCCGGCACCACCAACGAGGACTTGCTCAGGAGGGAAGTCACGTCAGATGAGAGTGATGCTGAGGTAGAACAACAATGTGACCCTTCCAGAAAGGCTCCGGTTGGGTTTCTGAACAGTGAATCGTTGATACCGGGTCAGGTTGTGAAGGTGACTGAGACGTTCACCTTTTCAAGCTCCACAGGGCAGACAGAAAACGGGACGCCGGCACCACCAACGAGGACTTGCTCAGGAGGGAAGTCACGTCAGATGAGAGTGATGCTGAGGCAGAGCGACAATGTGACCCTTCCAGAAAGGCTCCGGTTGGGTTTCTGAACAGTGAAGCGTTGATGCCGGGTCAGGTGGTGAAGGTGAAAGAGACGTCCACCTCTTCAAGCTCCACAGGGCAGACTTACCCTTCATGAATCCAGAGAGAGGGAATACCAGGCAATATTTCTCAAGGGGCTTCAAGCGGACAATTCACCGTCCAAACCCACAAGGGTGTTTGAGATTAAAACTACAGCAGGAGGAACGAAGGTTGCCAGACATTGTTAGCATTACAATGTCTGGTACAAGGAAGAGTCCATCGCATTACAGAGACTGCCTAGCGTACAACCTACTACCCGAATGGGACACCAGCGATGACAAAGGTCTAGGACGTGTTCTTCACCGCTGGACTGGAGGTGTAGTCACCATGGATGGTATCATGAATAAAATAATAGAAGTTCCAAATTAGATAGATGAGTTCATTTTTTAGCTTTTCACTTAAGTAAAGCTTTCTTTTATTTTAAAGTTTATTGATGCTAAAGTACTTGATTGACTGTGAAATTCTACAAACAAAATGTTTTTGTTTATTTTCATCTTGCCGTACAAAAAATCAGTACGATTGGTTTTACTTTTGATAAGATTTCTCATATAATGTGGTGCTTAACTACATGTACTTTATAAAGGATAATGTAAATTCCAGGTTCTAAAGACTTTCAGTGGTTTCAAACTTTATACCAGAAAACTTTGGAGATTGTTTCAATTTCAATTACACATACGGATGCATTTTTAGAGAAGAAATATTGCTTTAATTTTGTGTAGCTTGATTTTGATTATAATACATATAATACAAATGCACAAGCAACTTGATGTCGTCTAGGAGGGTTGCCGGCTTGACTCGAGTTTTGAAGGAAACTTTTTCAAAGTGATATTTCGACGGCATCAAGATCACTGTACTAGTTTTGCACTCAAACAAGATTGCCAAAATTCATTCTACTTCAGGGCGATGATTAGTGAATGAAGATTTCCTACCAGGCAATTTTCTACAAGAGGACATTACGAGAAGTAAACAACAGCATTTACTGATGGCTTGAGATTAACAACTGGAGTTTCTGTCTGTGGCCAACAGGTGGAACATTGATGGAACATTCAAGGTAATAAAGGCACCGTTCAAGCAACTAGTGTCCTTTAATGCCTTTGTGTCTAAAGATGAGGAAGCAAAACAGATTCCACTTGCCTTCATCCTAATGTCAAGCAAGAAGAAAAGAGATTATAAGGCAGTGCTTATGGTACTAAAGGCATGCCTTCCTGATGACATACATTGTGTAGAGTAGGTACAAATGTACAAGAGTTGACATTAGGTGCAGTCGCCCAAAAATCTTTGGTAGTGCTTTATTCAAGGGCCATTCAAAATTTTTGATCGTTTAAAATTTCGATTTTGTTTTCTGGAAATTGTGAGTGGGTGAGTCAAGCTAAATAATCAAAATTCACTTTCCATTGAAAAAGAGCCCCCAAGCTAGATCTTCTGACTGAACTACGTGCAAGCATAGCGTGTTTCTTTTCCACTTTCGTCCCATGTATGTAATGTGTGTATAGACCCACTGCGTGAAACACAATGGAAGGAAGTGGTTTTTTTTTCAGTAGACTTGGAAGACAGGCGTTCGTAGCGGTTAGGCCGTGCAGAGGCATCAGGGTACAGGGTGTTATTGCGGGCGTCGATTACCAATCGCTATAAAAACTGGACTGTTCAACCACTGCCCGATTCTGCCCAAACCTGCCCAAACCTGATCTTTCTCAGCTAGCTCACATGACAGTCACATGACAGTCACAACCTCGTATGTCACATGTCATCCACCCAATCCAGAAAACGACAAAACCACGGCCATCTTTGCGGCTTCCAAGACTGCAACCTGTCATTCCCAACAGCATATCTGAAATACAGCAAATCTGCAGGGCACCAGTGCAAAAGGGGCAGACCAACAACTTCATCACGCCATCACTGAACTGGCCACACATGTGCCTGGGTGTAATGTTCTAGTATACGGTAAGTACATGCAAGTGCATGTGCAAGTGCACGAAAATAGGGGTGGGTGGGTCAAAATAATTTGAAAAAAATTCGCAATATAAAAACATTGAACATTTTGAATGGCCCCTTACACAATAATTGGTAACTCAAATTTCTGGTCATGCCGGTAGCTCATGATGGAGCACCTATTGCCGCTAAAATGAGGTGTTAGCTCGGCCTAAAGGCCTTTCATTTCTTCCTACACGCAAAATAGAGCAAAGGCTGTGACCTGGTAAAAACAACACAGAGAATCCTATAGAACTATGATTCATAATGTAATCTTTTCCTTTACTTTGCAGCCGCTGTTGTCATTGGTTGATGACTAATAAACACTACACGAACTATCAACTAAAGAGTTATACTTATTGATGACAACAGCGGCAAAATGCCAAAAGTTACCTGCCACAGTTTACTTCCTACAACCTATGCTTATTCTTGTTTCGATCTTTGCTTATTGTTCATGTTCACGCCTTTGCAATCTGTGCATTTCTTTAGGTTACTTAGTTATGTCTGTTACATTTGGAATCTTTTCTTCCTAGAATTGTTAGTCTTTGTTATTCCCAAAGACTTGGGGGGCATATAGAACTATGATTCATAATGTAATCTTTTCCTTTACTTTGCAGCCGCTGTTGTCATTGGTTGATGACTAATAAACACTACACGAACTATCAACTAAAGAGTTATACTTATTGAAATCCCTCCCAGAAAAAAAAATGTGATTTTGACATTACAGGCTCAAAACGTCAACAATGTTACTAGTTTTCAGTCAACAAGGTTATTATTTTTTTCCGTAAAATGTTTAAAAAGAGTTCAGATATCAGTCATGGAAACCGACAACAAGACAAACGGTTGCTCTCACCTGAAAAGTTTGTGTTATTTTATTTACAGAAAAATCTGTGTTGGTTTAGAAGTACATCACTGCAGCTGAAGAGGTGCATGTCATGAGTGAGGACTATCCCGCAGACGGTGACGAAGGGGACGCTGTGTTTTTGAGGAGTAGCCTCCACAAACATCTCAAGAGCCCCAAAGGAGCCGATAAGACTACCTTAGGTTCTTCATTGTTAGTGTAGAGGGGACAATTTTAGATTGTTCTCTGTTTCATATATTAAGTTAACCTCCCTCCCCCTGGAAAATGATTTTCTTAGTAGATTTCCCCCTGGTAAAACAACACTGTAATTAGACCCTTAGAACAATGAGCATACTGATAACAGGCCATGTGCTCTGCAATCCTTTGCGAGACCTTATTCACTTTGCAGACCGGCAGTGGAGTGCACACTACTCACTTTTCCAAGTTTTCTATTCCTGCCTTTCCAACTTGGTCTGTTCATTCTTTGGTTGTTGAAGTTGTTGTGTATTTGATTCGCAACCCACTTACCCGGTATATATCGTGTTGGACTTTTGTTTTTTTCGTTTTTTATGTTTTTCCTTAGTCCATTGGTTTGAAAGTTTGTTAGGACTCTTCGGGTTAAGAACATTTTTTTTGTGGTAATTTCATCTTTTTAGGGACTTTTCTTTTTTTGTTGGAACCTTGTATTTAGGAACAATTTTCCTCTTTAACGCTTGGATTAATTTTTTTGTTTTTTTGTTGGTTTGTTTTAGGAGCTTTGTTATTTTAAGTTCAGTTCCTTGGTTGAATTCCTTTTTTTGGGGGGTACTATTCGACAGTGTTTTTTATAATTACATTTTAGAATAACAGTCTTGTTTGTTCCTAGGTTCACGCAGTTGCTAGTCGCAAGTCATTTTTTTTGTATTTTAAAACCTTCTAGTTTTAGCTACTCTGGGTTTTGGACAACTTCTTGTTCTTTTGTTTCAACTTCATTTGGCCGATACTTTGTCACACTCTGGATTTCTTTTTTCTTTTTTTTTTGTTGCCTTCAGATTCATTAACATTTTTGTTGTTTTTTTGTCGAGAATTTAATATCAGTCGTTTGTCTCTATATATTTATTCTCCTTGCGTTTTTTCCCTACTCGATCAATTCAAGTTTTTTTTAGCAAGTGAGTTCCCCAACTCTTTTTATCGTTTTAGCTTGATTTAGTCTAGTGTGCCACTTTTCTGGGCTACATTTTTTTCTTTTTGGTGGAGAATCCGGGTAGGGATTATTTTCTTCTAGAATTTAGCCAAGATTTTATTTGAATAGAGGCAGTGTTTTTTTGGTAGCTTTAAGGCCAACACGGTATCTTAAGTTGGGAAGCGGAGCAGTACCAATGACAGAGAAGCAAAAGATGTTGGTGCCAACACTCATGACACCAAGCACTCCCCCGAGACTAATGCCCTATTTCTACGGCGAGACCTCTCCTTCCCACCAAAGCCCTAAGGTGAAGGAGACAGACAGCTTCCCAGCTCAGCACCATCAGCCAGCCTGTCAACCGGTGACCACTTCACCCTTACACCTTGCCCACTTTGACCCCGACCCTGCCAGACCTGAAGACCGACAGTCCCCCACTCTTCAACAGAGGATGCTCACCACCCACCAAGTGAAGAGCGTGCAAACTTTCACCGGCAAGGAGAAACACGGTCCCCGCCTGGAAGATTGGATTCGGGATGTAAGATTCCTTCTCGAGTCTAAAGGCACTACCCCAGGAGCCCTCCAATTTCACGAGGTGGTACGGCACACCGGAGGAAGAGCGAGGGACGTCCTACTCAATCTGGAAAGTAGGACCCCCAATGGCGTAGACGCAGAGGTGGCTTTCGCCGAGCTCCTTGAGGAGTACGGAGAGGATAAGAATGCCCTGTCTCCCGTGGCAAAATTCTACGCCAGGGTGCAGCGAGGGAACAAGACTCCAATGGAGTACGCGATTGCATTGGAATCAACACTGAGGGAGGTCGAGGAGGCAAGGCGACGCCGTGGACAGAAGTCGACAGAGGAGGAGAGCCGTGACAGAATGTTGTCGACACAGTTCATGGTTGGTTTGAAAAATCTGCGATACAAACAGAGGTTGGCGCCAATGCAGCCCAGGTTCATGGCCTTCCGGGATGTGCGCCGGGAATTGCACATCATCGATGAGGAGGAGAGACAGGCAGCGGAGATAAGACGACAGCAGACATTCTTGTTTTCGATGAACGAGGTTGCTCAAAGCTTGGCCCAAGTAAAATGCCAGTAGTAAAGATGTAGAGAAGACAGCCCAACCTGTGAAGCAGGACATCCCGGTCCACCCCTGCCAAGCAACTCCAACCCACCCCTTCTCCAGCAAATGCTGACGCAGCAATTGGATGAGATGAAATTGATGTTTCGTGAGCAGATGCAGACACTAGGCCAGGTTCTGAGCGAGCAGCGGCACCAAGGACAGCGACTAGGGCAGCTTGAAGCGGCAGTATTTCAGCCAAGACACGATTGAAGAACCTTGCAATGGAAGCGCGGCCCTCCTGTGTTACCTTCCACCAACCTGTTGAGGTTCAAGTCATGCCATCAGGGAAAGCAGCCCATGTATCATGGATAAGTAAACTCTAATACGTTCCAGCAACTAGAATCCTTGCATGCCATGGTGGCATCATTCGATTCTTTTCGGTTTGCCCACCTTCTATCATGCTTTTTTCCAAAGATAGCCTTAAAATCTATCACTATATTTGTCAAAAGGGTGTGATTTATTTTGATGCAACTGGCTCTATAATGCAGAATAATACAAAACTAGCCGGCGGAAAAAAATATCAATTGTATGACTTGGTAATTCGTCACCCTCTTAAGGGATCTTCTCCTCTTGTCCTCGCATCATTACTAACCAACAGCCACAATGCAAGCCCAATTTGTAATTTTTTGTATTCTTTTTTGCAATCCGATGGATTTTTTTGCAAGCCATGGTGTCCGAAGATGGCAAAACAAAGCAGGTTTTGCCCTGATCATGTCAAACAAGAAGAAACGAGATTAAAGGCAGGCTTATGGTATTAAAGGCATGCATCCCTGACGACATCAAGGTATGAGAGTTCATGTTAGATTTTGAGGCTGGTCCACTGCTGACTGATCGTGCAAGACCTCTCCTGCAATTCCTAAGAATATTCTTGATTAACGAATGAGGATTTCCTACCAGGCAATTTTCTACAGAAAGACATTGTGAGGGGCAAAGTCTGGCAAACAACGGCACAGATCTACTGATGGCTTGAGATTAACAACTGGAGTTGCTGTCTGTGGTTAAACAGTGGTACACTGATGGAACATTCAAGGTAGTAAAAGCACCGTTCAAGCAACTAGTGTCCTTTCATGCCTTTGTGTCCAAAGGTGGGGAAACAAATCTGGTTCCACTTGCCTTCGCCCTCATATCAAGCAAGAACAAAAGAGATTATGAGGCAGTATTCATGACATGATTGTAAAAAATGAAAGGCGTTTAAAGGTCGATGTTGTTTTTTCTGGAAAGGTAAAGCACAGTTCACAAGAGAGGCGGGCACGATTTGTGCGTAATATGAAACGAGAGTCCCTCAAGGAGCTACTAAAATACAAAAAACCAAGGAGGGAATATCTTGACAGCCTCAATCGTTTGACCGACAGAGAATTTCAATCAGGATGCCGGGACAATGCTCCAAATAAAGACGTCTGACAGAAAATAAGTAGCGAGGCAAAAACTTGTACAGAGTCAGATAAGAATGAAGTGCAAAGCGTCATAGATATGTACTTAAAGCAGACTGATAATAACAAGAAAATTGGTGGCATCATTCGATTCTTTTCGGTTTGCCCACCTTCTATCATGCTTTTTTCCGAAGATAGCCTTAAAATCTATCACTATATTTGTCAAAAGGGTGTGATTTATTTTGATGCAACTGGCTCTATAATGCAGAATAATACAAAACTAGCCGGCGGAAAAAAATATCAATTGTATGACTTGGAAATTCGTCACCCTCTTAAGGGATCTCCTCCTCTTGTCCTCGCATCATTACTAACCAACAGCCACAATGCAAGCCCAATTTGTAATTTTTTGTATTCTTTTTTGCAATCCGATGGATTTTTTTGCAAGCCATGGTGTCCGAAGATGGCAAAACAAAGCAGGTTTTGCCCTGATCATGTCAAACAAGAAGAAACGAGATTAAAGGCAGGCTTATGGTATTAAAGGCATGCATCCCTGACGACATCAAGGTATGAGAGTTCATGTTAGATTTTGAGGCTGGTCCACTGCTGACTGATCGTGCAAGACCTCTCCTGCAATTCCTAAGAATATTCTTGATTAACGAATGAGGATTTCCTACCAGGCAATTTTCTACAGAAAGACATTGTGAGGGGCAAACAACAGCACAGATCTACTAATGGTTTGAGATTTACAATTGGAGTTGCTCTCTGTGGCTGAACGGTGGCACACTGATGGAACATTCAAGGTAGTAAAAGCACCGTTCAAGCAACTTGTGTCCTTTCACGCCGTTGTGTCTAAAGATGGTGAAGCAAAACAGATTCCACTTGCCTTTGCCCTGATGTCAAGCAAGAAGAAACAAGACTATAAGGCAGTGTTTATGGTATTAAAGGCATACCTCCCTGACGATATCAAGGTACGAGAGTTTATGTTAGATTTTGAGGCTGGTCTGTGGGCTGCATGCTCCTGCAAGTGTTTTTCCTGAGGTCCGGTGCGTAGGGTGTGTTTTCCACTGGCGCAAACTACAAGAGGTTGGCCTTTAGCAGAGCTATATGGAGGACGAGGCTGTGTATACAAGTTGCTGAGGAGGCTCCTGCCACTTCCCTTTCTCCCAGGTGACCAGATTACAGATATGTTTGCAAAGATCAGAGAGCAGGTCAACACTGGGATGATGCAGCAGGTACAATATGGACGGAGGGTGACTGGTCTCGACTTGTATGGAGTATGTTCATGTACATGTACATGCAGTTTATCCACACAAATAACGATGTTGAATACTGGCATAACTAAATTAACCACAAGGACATGCAGTCTGTCCGAACAAACAATGACATCGAAGGTTGGCATAACCGCATCAACCGCAAGGCCTAGAAGGGTCATCTGCCGCTCTACGTCCTGTTGATGCTGCTGCAGCAGGTTATAGAGTATATATCTACACACATACCATGGATGGTGGGTGATTTGACTCCAGATGTATGGAGTGTATAGGCCTACATGCTATCTGTCCGCACAAACAATGACGTCGAAGGTTGGCACAACCGCATCAACAACAAGGCCAAGAAGGGTCAGCTGCCGCTCTATGTCCTGTTGATGCTGCTGCAGCAGGTCATGGAGTATATATCTACACACACACCGTGGATGTAGGGCGATTTGTCTCAAGATGTACATGTATGGAGTGTATAGGCCTACATGCAATCTGTCCGCACAAACAATGACGTCGAAGGGTGGCACAACCGCATCAACAACAAGGCCAAGAAGGGTCAGCTGCCGCTCTACATCCTGTTGATGCTGCTGCAGCAGGTCATGGAGTATATATCTACACACACACTGTGGATGGTGGGTGATTTGTCTCAAGATGTACATGTATGGAGTGTATACATGCAATCTGTCCACACAAACAATGACGTCGAAGGGTGGCACAACCGCATCAACAACAAGGCCAAGAAGGGTCATCTGCCGCTCTACGTCCTGTTGATGCTGCTGCAGCAGGTCATGGAGTATACATGTATATCTACACACACACTGTGGATGGTGGGTGATTTGTCTCAAGATGTACATGTATGGAGTGTATAGGCCTACATGCAATCTGTCCGCACAAACAATGACGTCGAAGGGTGGCACAACCGCATCAACAACAAGGCCAAGAAGGGTCAGCTGCCGCTCTACATCCTGTTGATGCTGCTGCAGCAGGTCATGGAGTATATATCTACACACACACCGTGGATGTAGGGTGATTTGTCTCAAGATGTACATGTATGGAGTGTATAGGCCTACATGCAATCTGTCCGCACAAACAATGACGTCGAAGGGTGGCACAACCGCATCAACAACAAGGCCAAGAAGGGTCAGCTGCCGCTCTATGTCCTGTTGATGCTGCTGCAGCAGGTCATGGAGTATACATGTATATCTACACACACACCATGGATGGTGGGTGATTTGTCTCAAGATGTACATGTATGGAGTGTATACATGCAATCTGTCCGCACAAACAATGACGTCGAAGGATGGCACAACCGCATCAACAACAAGGCCAAGAAGGGTCAGCTGCCGCTCTACGTCCTGTTGATGCTGCTGCAGCAGGTCATGGAGTATGTGTCTACACACACACCATGGATGGTGGGTGATTTGTCTCAAGATGTACATGTATGGAGTGTATACATGCAATCTGTCCGCACAAACAATGACGTTGAAGGGTGGCACAACCGCATCAACAAGGAGGCCAAGAAGGGTCAGCTGCCGCTCTGTGTCCTGTTGACGCTGCTGCACACAGAGGCACATTATGTGGGGATCTAGGTCCGCCTTGTTTTAGAAAGGAAATTGAGGCGGCACCAATGCAAGATGTATAGAAATCAGCAAGGGTGTATGCTTCAGTACTGGGAGGATTACGCCAAGGGAGACAGGTCAGTGAAACAACTCCTCAGTGTGTGTGCAGCAATACATGGACCATTACTACAGAAGATTTGCTCTTCCTTACCCTTTTTTGTTTGAAATTTGCAAAGAATTGAGTTTATTTTATTCATTCATGATGTATTATTTATTTGCCTGTCTTTAAATTATGCTTTGGATTTAGTTCAATTTTACATAACTGTTAAGCTGCTTTACTTTGTGTATGTATGTACTTCTTTATCGTTTTATTTTACTAGGGTAGACCCATCAGTTAACTGTTCTCCCTGAGGGCCATGGATTAAAACATTACAACAATACAAATTACAGGACATTAAAAACTAGTTAATTAATGAAAACACATACATTGATTTAACAGCAGTGCCAACTACAAGGGGCATATCCTGAATGACTACTGGGCGAAGGAACCCTACCAGACATTATGAATTCTCTTCTCAGAGTATTTCTTCGCTTCAGAGAGAATGAAGTGGCCTTGGTTGGAGATTTCCACAAGATGTATCACAGCATCATGTATGTAGAGGTATTTGTCTAGTTCATTGTATGCATATTTTCTTGTTCCTGTTTGCTTTGCTTGTTTACTTTAAAAATTGATTTAGCTTTTGTTTGCCTTACAGATTTTTTTTTTTTTTCACAGGTATACCTCGCTAGAAGATGGCTGTTGGTAAAACCAGAAGGTAAATCACACTGTCTTCTCTAAAACTGACAGTTCACGTTCTACTTTCAACATCCACTTAAGTTTGTAATGTCATCCAAGAAAGATCATCAATTTAACAGCTCTTCAATAAGATTTAGGAATATTTCACTTATTAAGTTTGACAGAATAGCAAATTCAAGAAAAAGCACCAAGGAATTGGCACGAAAGAGCTCAAGAATAAACTGGAAGCAAAGGATCTGACCAAGCCCGGGTACTCTGCATAATGTCGAGTTTCGCGGACAGCTAAAAAATGAACACAAGGTCAAAGTAGCTGTCCTCAGACAGTCATATTCAAGAGCTGAGGCTATCGATGCCATCCAAGAGGTAGGAGAGCTGGTTCCAGATCGGAAGAAGAAAATTCAAGATTGCCGATAGCAGCCAAGCACTCTTGGCTACAGTATGCAAGAGCTGGACAAGCAGGGGAAATATCAGAAATCAGAAGAGAAAAAAGAGTAGCCACGACAGAAGCTGTTTTGAAGGACCTAGAAGGGATGCAGAAACTGAAGCGGGGCCAACTAATTTACCATCAGAACGCTGCTAAAGACCCAGCTTATCACTATCTTTTTCAGTGATATTAAACAGTGATATCCTTTTAAACAGTGATATCCTTTTATCTTTGTATCTGACGGCACAGTCCCATAAAGCTGAATTAGAATTATCTAATCCAAAGTGCATGTGTACATGTGTTCATTATGTCCTCCAACAGAGAGAATTATCTGTGCCAGCATTACAGTTTTACAGCAGGCAAAATGTGTCTAATCGTTTGAGGAATCAATTCCAAGGCGGTGTTGCGTAAGGGTAGAAGGGTATGTCAAATTTGCGCAGGAAAAGAGTGTGCATAGAACAGAGGCAAAGGTGTGGTGGGATCATTCTAGCTTGCGATGTCAGTTCATTCAAGAGCAATTTTAGAATGGTTTTCCATTAAAAACAATAACTTTATGTACACGTTAGAAATGTTTTATTTGCCAAAAGCCACAAGGTGTTCCAGAGTTTTATCGCTGGTTTTTAATCCAGTGGGATTTTTGAGGAGTTTGTTACTGTGTTTAACGAATTAAATTACATTGAATATCTGCATAAATTATTGTTTGTAAATAAACAATTAAAGAGCCAGCTCCAACTACTTGACATATACTAGGCAAGCTGTACCCTATACTATAGTAATATGTGACCCGCTCTGCAAAAATGAGTCTGATGTCGCATAGCTTGAATTCCAGCTTTTACCACTTTTAAATGGAAACAGTGAAAATTTGCTCAAAATTTGGATTTTTTGTTTCTGTTTTATTTTGGTTGTTTGATAGTTTTAGTTCAGATATCTTACACGGAAATTTAAATAATGTAAGAAAAAGACTAACAAATTTATGATTTTTGGTGCTTTTCTTGGTTAGTTACAGTGTATTTGTAATTTTTAAACCCTTTTTTCTTCATTGAGACATTTCTTGCTTTGCAAAAACTTGACAGAATTAAAAAAGGCACAACAGTGCAACCAAACGTCCTAGAGAGGCCCATGATATACCAAATGAAAGCTTATTTCATTCCCAGTTTATTAATGTAGTTAACTCAAAATGTCAGTTTTGCCACAACAGACTCATTTTTGTGGAGCGGGTCACATATGGTGTATATCAATTGGTGTTGTGTTCATAAGAAAGGAGGTATCATTAGAACAGACGCTGCCTTTCAAGCATATGAGCAAGAAAGATACTTCTTTTTATTCTTGTAGTTTGAAATGGCCAAGAAGACATGGAGAAGTATATGTTTTTGTTCAGTTTTATAATAGAGATCTACATGTAGTTTAATATTGGTTGTGAAGAACGTGAAAAAAATGCATGTGAACATGTCGTGAATACTTAACCCAATTAAATTAGAGTACAAGCATGATCACTTCTCTGTGCTATGGCGTACTTGATAATATATCAACTGCCTTCACAGCAAGCCAATAATTTGATTATCATTGTATTTCAGGAATTGGGATACAGGGGGAGGAGTTGTAACAACAAAATCCCCTGTTTCTGTACGAGGAAACCATGGACAGTCATGCAATATGTTTCATTTACAGCAAACTAAGATGAGGCAAATGATAAAGTCAGGGTTTTCATATGAAAACCTGACCAAATTTGATATTGACACATTACCGTATTAGTTTTGGTTTGAAACTTTCGGGTTAACATTTACATACTACATGCTCATGTTGATGGACCTCGGTACCACTGAATTCAACGCTGCTGGAATTGATTCCAATTCCATCAATTAATGCGATTCACTTCTGAATCAACTCTGAAACTACCCCTCCATAACGCTGTGAGAAAAACCAGGTTTGGCTCAAGAAGGGGAGGGGGTGGGTTGGGGAGAGGTTGTTCAGCTGCCGAGAGGGAGGTTTAGCAGGCAACTGCTATTTGTGTTTCGCTTTCCTCTTTTCCACCCCCCTTCTGAGAGGGGGGGTGTGTTTAAATTGATGCTTAGTTTGTTCATAAATACAAGTATGAATGAGGTGTACTAATAGCACATATTCCTGACAGAGTAAGAGTTAAGCGTAGACTACACAAACCATAGCAAACAATCGGTGCTTTGTAGTTGGCATGGACACAAGATGATGATTGACCTGGCTTGACTTGGCTCTTGAATCCCTTCAAAATTTAGTCTGCTCGCAGATGTGGTTAAAATTCCTGGAAAACAACAATAAAATGTACACTTTTTTTTAAAGAAAGACGTGATGTATGAAAAAAACCACTAAATAACGAACAAAAACACTGGGTAAGCATACAAGTTGGCAAATGATATCAAATGGACATAAAATTACAAGCGACTATTATTCACAAAGCTTGGAACTTTTCAGCATCATTTTGAACTCATTTTGGGACTACCCAATTTATGAAAGGAACACACCATATCCAAATTTGGAACATTCCATTCTTGTGTAAAGCAATCCTTATATGTGAGGCCTTGGAGAAAATGAAAAAAAAGGGGGATTTTTCTTTTTTTTACATCTTTATTGATATTTGTAATCATTGATACGTCTACTAAACATACTTTAAAGAAATAGTATAAAAAATGTGGAATAAAAGTGTCTAAGTAAAAATAACTCACATCTTTCATGTTCACGAATATAAAATTCGAAACTTTAAAGGCCTTTTACTTACAGTATTTTACTTTCTGACATGTCAATAAATTCGAACTGTACACAGCCATCAACAGAATGTCAGAACACCTCCAATATTTCAAGGTTATCGGACAGCGCAAAACAAAAAGCTTTCTGTACAACGCTGTGGCATTCAACTTACTTTGCATGTTGAAGCTTGTTGGCTTGCGTCCGGCACTTACTTCCCCAGTGGCAGTTAGGCCTAGAGGCAATTTGACCTGGAATTCAGACATAAAACAGCAGTCGCCATAGTGTAATGCAAACAATAAGAAACCAATCCAATCAAAGCACTTACAATCCAAAATCTCATTCCCAACAATCCACGTGCACCACTTCATTTAGCAATAAAACTAATTTTGAAATTTCGTAACATGCACCACATCATAAAAAAAAAATCCTCAAAATTTACTTTAATTTAAAGGGAAATAATGAGGCTAATAGTCTCGACTAAAAATAGACAGGAGATTTAAGCACTGTGTATGTATAGTCTCTCATACTTTTGAAAACCATGGTTCTAATCACAGTTTAGTCCATGGCAAGCTACATTACGTTTTAAAACGCACTAAAATGTATTAATATTTTCATCGGATTTGTAAGTACTTTTCCAGGTGACTGTGATATTTAAAGCACTTCAAATGAGTCTTACCGTATATGTTAATTAACTTTTTGATGTACCGGTATTTTTATGAGCTTTTTAAATGTGTTCTAATTACATTCAAACTAAACATTTTAATGTATTCTAGTAACATTTTGTTTTGCGCTTTTCAAATGTATTATAATAACATTGAGATTTGTGTTATGTAATGCGCTCGATTAGAATGAAATATTATTGTTATTACTATTAAATGCTGATTATTAGTTAAAATTAGACCAATCAATAGGCCCCGCCTTCTGCACACGTGAACAACACATGTGCCTCTCCAAAGCCACACCACATGTTCCAGCTGCACGCATCAAACGCAAGTGAACGCATGTCAGACTTTTGTGCACGCATGTCCGGCATTAATCATGGCTGTGATTGGTCAGAGCATTACAGGGCGGAGCTTACTGGCCCACCAAATCTTGAATGGAATCTCTGTATACAACTTACGAGGCAGATCAGAGTTTGGAATGTCCCTGCGGTACTGGTAGGCAAGTTCCTGGAAGTTCTTCAAGCCGCAGTGATAGCACAGTACATTGGCCGAGGAGATTCTATTGATAGCTCCGTCTGAGGAAATAACACGTGCACAATTTTTAAGGATCTTGTAACTGGATTCTGTTGCTTACGCATGTGGAAAACAGTGCCTGCAGGAACGCTTTCTGAAGCCACCTTCAATCATTGTATTCTTCCGAATGATACCATGTAACCTTTTCAGGCGGAATAATTTCACAGGGTATTTGGTACCAGTGCTATCTTCACTTTGATTAAGGATTTTTTCCAATGTGAACACCAGTTTTTCCAGAGCGCATATTGGATACTTCTTGCTCACATGAAGTTTTTAGGATGATGTGCTATTCAAGTTGCCTCACTAAGAACAAGTTATTTGCTGACCAATTTACATTAGCAAACTCATTCCGTTGTTCTAGCCCGTAATGCAATGCAACTTCATTACGAAAGTCGCATTCAAATCTGTGTTCAGGCTAGGGTTTTGATATAATGTCAATGTACTACACAAAATCCACAGCCATAAGCATCAATTTACCTTGGCAGACGTATTCCCCAGAATCTAACTTGGCCATACAGGAATCTAATACATCCTTCCAGGTAAGGTCCTTCCTTTTAAGGTAATCCTAAGTGAAAACAAACAAATAGTCAAACAAGAAAAGAAAAAATGATTACAAAACACTGAAATATTAAGGGCCAATCTCAATTCATACCTAAGAGAAGTTTTGGACAAGTGTTGGACATTGTGTCAGGTATAAATTGCAGGAGTCTGAACAACTTCCCCGCAATCTTCCCGCAATGAAGTTACCAGTATTGGTGAGTCAAGCAGTTGCTAATGAAAAGTTTCCCGGAACACGTTTGGGACATACATGTATGCAGAGTTTCTTCCAGTCAAAGTGAGTGATTCTACCCGCAACTTGTCCAGAACTCGCCCTGGATATGAATCGAGACGGGCACAAACAAGATAAAAAATGGTGATTCAAGCATACAATTACATGTATATACTTTGTAGGACATTACAGACTAGGAGTTTTTGATTATTTTCTCTGAATATTAATTAGAAATCATGGTTAATTGGCTCTGTCACGAACATTCCACTTCCTTTCTTATACTGGAATTGACCAATACATAATTTGTAATAGTAACGTCTTTGTGTATCTGTGTTGGGAGTTGTGTGTGCTTCGAGGAAGAACTTGTTCAGTGAACGTTTCAAACAGTATGCTGCGTGTGTTGTCAAGATCAAAAGTCGTATCCTCTCTGAGTGATCCCGTTTGCTATTTGCCAGGTTGGCAGCACTGTTAACGTTGCTAGCATTGTGACTCTGGGCATGATCCCTGGCTACATGGCATATGGGTTTACAAGGCGAGTCAAGCGAAACCCAAATGTCGGGACTATTGTTTAAGTGAAGTTCTGCAAGTGGCACTTTGAAAATCTAGGATACGAAGCGCAATTCATAAACTTTCTTTTAGTGCAGGAATCATTCAAATCACTTATGTATTTTTAAAGTTACGGAATTTTAAACACAACCACCGTTTTAAAGTTATGTCCACGGATCACAAAAAAGGCGTGCGTTCTTTCAGCAAAACAAAAGCAATTCACACACATCCTTATGTGATTTGCTTTTGTTTTGCTGAAAGAACGCTGAACTTGTTTGATGATCCGTGGACAGAACCTTAAAACGGTGCTTGTGTTTAAAATTCCATAACTTGAAAAGTACATGAGTGATTTGAATGATTCTTGTACTAAAAGAAAGCCTATGAATTGGGCTTTTGTATTCTTGATTTTGAAAGGGCTACATGCAGAACTTCACTAAACAAAGGTCCCGACATTTGGGTTTCGCTTTTTTTGACTCACTCTGTATGGCTTCTGACCAGCCCCCTCCCCCTTGAACAAACATAGGGCTGGATGGCCCAGTAGGTAGAACACCAAATTTCAATTTGGAGGTTGCAGGTTCAAACCCCGCTCTAGTTAACTTCTTTGTGCAACTTTCAAATATCACTTAAACATGAACAAAGAACTTTACTACCATGGAAATTGAAATTGGGAACACAGATCTATGGAATGTTAGTGAAATTTGTCATTTTTCTAAGCTCGTTGCTGTGGATGGAGAAAGTACAGGGCAGCCGTACTCCAATTTCCTGGTCACAGCTCTTGTATTCTTACCTTTAGTATTTCTGATTCGTAGGTATTTTTGAGAATGAGGCTATCCAGGCACTTCTTTCCAAAATGCAAATCTGAAAGAACAGAATAGAATAAAAATGAACAAACCACGATTTTGGTGCTTTTAAAAAAAATGTATTTCTTATTTTTGTTTAGCCTGCTGTGTCCATAAACGTCAAGTGTAGCTGTCACTCCTACCTTGAAATTCATTCAGGCATCCATTACAGTCTATCTTCTTGCAGCCCCAGTAACGATGACAGAAGAAATTCCCACAAACATCACCTGAAATGAAATGGCGGGAAAAAAGACGTGTTCAGTAAAGCTTAAATTTGAACAAATCCTAAAAAACATGACCGCAAAACGATGTTAAAATTTGTAAAGAAATAACAAATTGATGTCACATTTGTTAAAGACGTTGTGGAATGCTCGAAGACATTTCCGTCATTTTTCGGGTATATGTAGCCCTAAGGTGTGATGAAATAAAAACGACTATTGTGTTTGTCATGAAATGAGTACAAAAGGTACTTTTGAGAGCTGTTTTTCAGGTCCTGTTTCGACCCGAACATGCAATTTGTGTAAAAGTCCTCGTTGGGGGCAGCAAACAAAACATGGTATATCGTGACGTAATAAACAGGACTCCCGATGCAGCGTAGTATAAACGAGTCCTGTTTATTACGTCAAGATTTTTCTCATTTTACGAAGAACCCGACGACTGTTGATTTCAATTATGCGCTTGCCGACCAACAAATTACTCGATGAATTTCAGTTTTATAAAGACATAAACGCAAATTACAAAAGAATGGGACTTTGTCATTATGATATATATGGGTCTACTCTACAACAAAATATATAAAAAACAAAACGACTTTCAGCATTCCACAACCTCTTTAATTGGTATCCAGTAAAAGCCTATTGAATTTAGGTTGGGAAGGTCAAAGGGTCACGAACCAACTTACACTTCTGCGACGGTACGCCATACGGATTGTTGAAGTACTCCTGTCGTCTGTCCGGCATTTGCAAATGGCAACATCCACACATAAGATGACTGCTGCCTTGCTGACACTGAAACTGTGGCACCTTTGGCATTGGTATGTACTCCCCGGCAATGGTTCGCTTGTAGCCTCTGCAGTTGATGGCCCATGCAGTGGTAGAAGGCTGGGCTGTTGCACCGGTACTAGCTCCTGTAGAGGCAGAGGCTTGATCTGCTGCTGCTGTGTTGGAGCTTGTAGATGTAGATTGGGATGCTTGATTTGTCGTTGCTGCACCTGTTTGGGGTTGTGTTGCTGCAACGGCTGTGCACGTGGAAAAATAAACGAAAAAAAAATAAAAAAATATAAAATAACAAAAATAATTGATAACTTCAACACAAAAACCACCCAGCACTGTATATCATCAGGCTCCGCAACACAAACAGCAACATGCTATCAAGTTCAAACAAACTTGGCCGTACATTGACAAACTCATTGAAAAGGACGCAGCAAAAGAACAACTTAATACAGTTGAAATTGAACAACAAATTGCAACTGTGGCACCCTGAAATTCCATTGCGTGATATTGACGAGTATGGACATTTCCAAGGAACATGTATAGTTGTGTGTACGATGACCTTTCCAGTATCCGTTATCATTTCCCGATTTTATGCATCTATTATTCTTTTATGGTAAACGCCTTCTTGAGCCCAAATGGGTGCTTACGCCTTGAGCCCAAATGGGTGCTTACACCTTCTTGAGCCCAAATGGGTGCTTACACCTTCTTGAGCCCAAATGGGTGCTTATGCCTTCTTGAGCCCAAATGAGTGTTTATGCCTTCTTGAGCCCAAATGGGTGCTTACACCTTGAGCCCAAATGGGTGCTTATGCCTTCTTGAGCCCAAATGGGTGCTTACACCTTCTTGAGCCCAAATGGGTGCTTACACCTTCTTGAGCCCAAATGGGTGCTTATGCCTTCTTGAGCCCAAATGGGTGCTTACGCCTTCTCTAGCCCAAATGGGTGTTTATGCCTTCTTGAGCCCAAATGGGTGCTTACACCTTGAGCCCAAATGGATGCTTACGCCTTCTTGAGCCCAAATGGGTGTTTATGCCTTTTTGAGCCCAAATGGGTGCTTACACCTTGAGCCCAAATGGGTGCTTATGCCTTCTGGAGCCCAAATGGGTGCTTACACCTTCTTGAGCCCAAATGGGTGCTTATGCCTTCTTGAGCTCTAATGGGTGCTTTCTTTCTGAAGTGCTTGTGGTTCTTGATCGAACTGGCTGGACTTGGCACAAGTGTGTACTCCAAACAAGTAGGGCTGAGCATCGGAACAGGGCCGGCCGTTAGTGTCAGGAACCGGTTCTAGATAATAGGATCGGGTACCCGTAACCAACTTTTCAAATTACTTCTTAGACAATGAAATAGAAAGGTTTTGAAGTCATTTGTGGGAAAGTTTCAAAATGTAAACCAGACACTTGTACCGGTATCTTGCTGTATTGATACGCTGATGTGGTAGTATTATCGTGCGGAACTCTGTAAACAATCTCAACAGCAACTTCCAAGATTTGGCATGTTTGGCTTTGGGATTCTTCAACAGGTACCTGGTACCCGTGTTTTTGTTTTCAATCGGGTAACCAGTTCCTGTACTATCCGTAAGTGCACACCCCTAAAATTGACTTTTGACTTCATGTTCTGTGCTTGGATATGCAGGGAGCATCTTACTGTTAGTAGCTGCTGCTGATGACGGTGGAATAGGAGGATGCATGGTGATGCCCGTGTCGAATCCAGGGCCAAAGTAGCCGGGACACTGCATACAAGCAGCTACTGGAGCGAATGGCCTCGGGGCGAATATATTCTGCACCATATTAAGTCTGTAGGGAGGATAAACAAAGTAATAAGAACACACCAGTCAGCAAATGTGTATTTTGTTTAAATGTTGTGTATTTTTTTTTTTCACTATTAAATGTTTATTTCAATTCATGCAGACTGAAAGGTTTACGAGGGCAAGTTACACCTGCACTGGATTTTTAAAAAGAAGCACTGGATGTGTAAATTCCATTTCACCCTCAACTCCCTTGGCATTTTGCCTTAGAATCATCCTAAATCTCAAAATCCTCTAATGTGCCGCATACCAATGGCACCTTCTTTGCACGTACAATTTTCAAGGGGAACCAAGCCCCAAGTGAAGTAATGCTCTAGTCAATTGTTACCCCGGCCCCCAGGACCCGGGGAAAGCGGGGACTTGGGCCAGGATGTAATTTTGTGAAGTGTGACAAACCTGTTGCAGTCACGGCTAAGTCCCTACAGGGCCAGGCACTTTTTTTTGTACGTCCAGTCCCAAGTTCTCCGCCCCGCGGGGCCGGGCATCATGGAAGAGTCCCCGCATACTACCCGACATAGTGCCCTGGCCCACGCCCGGCCCCGGAGTCTAGGCTCCGGCGCGTGCTATTGCTCTCCAACATGCGTAAAAACAGCATAAGTACGTATCGATCGGATACTATAAAACCAGTTTACTAGTTGCCAAAACAAGGAAAAGATAGATTAAACAGATTTTAAAAATGGGTTTCTACAATAGTGATGGCCGGCACAAATTGTGAGTAGGTCTCACAATTGAACTCCCAATGTAGTTCCCCATCTGTCTGTCTCCCCGGCCCTTTTCAGATGCTGTACGGCCAGGCTTACCGCCTGGCACAGTCGTGGGTACGTCCAAGGTACACTTCCGGGGTAGATCCCCGTGCCTTTTCACGGCCCTTTCGAGGCACTGCACGGCCCCGCATAAGTCCTGGCGAGGTCCCCATAGGGCCAGGACACATTGAGCTGTTACATCCCTGGCCATATCCCGGCTAGTGCCCCACTTTGCCCAGGTCCCGGGGGAGGGGGAGGGGGACTACAATAATGACAAGTACATGATAATGGATAGTGAATCCTAGCAGGTCATAAATGTAGCTCCAATGGTGATATGGTGGTCACTTGCCTATTTATACCAAAAAGTCCCAGAGGACCTCTATAGTTATCTTCATTTTCATCATCTTCATTGTCATCCTCCTCATCATCAACATAATCATCATCATATTGTTCATCATAATCGTCGTCATCTCGGGCTCGACGTTTCCCAGACAGAACCTAATGTATCACAAAAGATAGATAACATAATTTACCAGGTGAGGTCAATTTGGAAGGTACAAACAAAAGCCAATGTAGTTTTTGCTCCAAATTGAGCACTTGTACCCAAGCTATTAAGCAAATGAACATTAAGTTGAAGCACAATATGTTAAATGAGTTCACATAAACAAATCCTGAAATCAGGAGAAATCCTCACAAAAAAATCTTCAATGAGGGAAAAATCCTGATAAAACAAATCCTGAAATGAGGAAAAATCCTGATAGAAAATCCTGAAATGAGCACATATCCTGATCCATAATCCTGAAATCAGGAAAAATCCGGACCAAAAAAAAAATCCTGACATGAGGAAAAATCCAGATAAAAAATCCTAAAATCAGGGAAAATCCTCAAAAAAAATTCCTGAAATGAGAAAAAATCCTGACAAAAACATCCTGAAATCAGGAAAAATCCTGATAAGAATCCTAAAATCAGGGAAAATACTCAAAAAAAAAATCCGAAATGAGGAAAGATCCTGACAAAAACATCCTGAAATAAGGAAAAATCCTGATAAGAAATCCTTAAATTAGGGAAAATCCTAAAAAAAAAAAAAATTCTGAAATGAAGAAAGATCCGGACAAAAACATCCTGAAATAAGGAAAAATCCTGATAAGAAATCCTAAAATTAGGGAAAATCTTCAAAAAAAAAATTTGAAATGAGGAAAAATCCTGACCAAAAATCCTGAAATAAGGAAAAAACCTGATAAGAAATCCTAAAATCAGGGAAAATCTTCAAAAACAAAATCTTGACAAATCTCATACCTATTGTAGAGATGTGCATGAAACACAACCAGCCAAGTCATGAAAAATAGCATAAAATAAGAAAACATGAAGACTTGTTTACCATCATATCTCTGGTGATCTTGTTCTTGGCATCCATTTCAGCTTTTTCGTCATCCGAACGTTTCCGATCTGCAAAAAAAAAATACTTCATTACTTTTGCACATGCAATAATCTTCAGACTATTGTATCACAAATGTCTATTTTGTAAGACTGTAAAGGAAAAATACTCATTAAAAAAACAACAAAAACTCTCCGTAAAATTCTATGATCACAGCCATTCCATGGTGACTCGCGTGACATTTGAACAAAATGTTAAGTTTTAATGCATTACTGTTGTTAACCTGACATTTATTCAACTCAAATTAGCATGTATTTGAGTCAGGGCATTGTGAATTTATGGTTTAGTTTTTATATGATTACTTTAAAATCGCTATTTTTTCTTGTATCACAGTTTCTTTGACGTGACTCGCGTGACAGGATAGAAAAAGGGATTTTTGACATGCCTTGATTCAAATAGCTTTTCCTATGGATCTACCAGTGTTCTAAAAAATATTCTTACTGATCTTAGAACTTGATACCCTCACCCAATACATGCATAAGTTGTATTGTGCCAAATATCCCTTGTTGTAAGAAATGGCCTGAAGAAAATGTGACTCGCGTGACACAAATGCGTGACTCGCGTGACACAGTAGCTTTTCACTTTCACATTATAACTGTAATTTTAGTATAACAAATCAAATCATAATATAATATTAATAAAAATGATTTACCTGTGAATACCTTATGAAAGAGTATGAAAACTGCTATTTATCCCTTTACTTTGGCAAATGTTGGGGTTGAAAATCTGGTTTATACACAATATCCTTAACAATGACATGGAGAGAAAAAAATGTTTGGAATTTAAGTTACGGAGTGATGCCATCAATCCACGGGTGATTATTTCAGGAAAACAGTTGTAATTCTTGGTCATGTAGAGTCACAGTTTCCTTAAAAGGTAAGAGCTGCAATTAATGATGCAGTTGTATAGGAATGTATACAGTACAGTCGAATCTCGTTTGTACAAACTCTGTTAATACAAAATTCCGGTTATAACAAACATAAAGCCTTAGTCCCGACTGTGCATTTATGTGAACAATGAATGGGACTGATGTTCCTCTTAGTACAAAATTCTGATATAACAAACAATTTGGCTAGGTCCGAACGAGTTTGTATTAACGAGACTCGACTGTATACATTTGTAAAAAAAATGATTCAATTTCTTGTTACATAACTAATGCTTTTAAAGACTTAATTCCAATTCTATAATTTAATATGGCATTGTTTCTTTGTATTACATGTAAATGAAACATTCCTGGCTTGTGACCAGGCGCGGATCCAGGGGGGGGGGGGGGGTTTGGGGGACCAAAAAAAAAAAAAAACACCAGCTCTGTCCCCCCCAAAAAATTCTCATACAAATTCCTAAAAAATAAGTCGAACCCCCCCCCCCTGCTGTGACACCCCCCAAAAATTATACTGGTCTAATGTCCGCCTGTTCAAAATACGGTACACCATTCTGTAATGTGTTAATAATCGTCGAATTTGAACAGCGCCCCCGATTGAAATTGGTACCAGCACCCCCCACCCCCCTGCCCCCCTCCCCCCACCCCCAGTTTTTGATTTTCGGAGGCCAAGTGTCCAGGGACAAAAACATGTACATTTTCAGATTTTTTGGCTGATGAAACCCCCTCCCCCCTGCAAAAATTCCTGGATCCACCCCTGGCGACTCGCGTGACATACATCATGTGTGACTCGCGTGACATTCTTGAGATAGTTTTTTCTACAAGGAATGTAGAGCAAATAAGAATATTCATACTTTTATTGATAGACCACCACTATTTCATTTACAAATATCAAACACTAGCTGAATCCCTCTCTAGTTATTAAGTAATCTGAAAAAAGTCCTATTTTGTGACTCGCGTGACATATTTTTGAGGGTGTTTTCACGATGAAATAGTGGGAAAATACTGAAGACATTTGGAAAAATTCTCAATGTTTTATCAAATAGACTGGAATAGCTACCAAATGTATGCAGATAAAGCGCAATCTTATGAATGAGCTTTAATTACTTCCTCAGTTTGTGATTTATACCCCTGACCCTATGTTTTGCCCACAAAATTCATCCATGTTCAGGAGGCTGAAACTTTAAATCAAATGATTTATTTTTAAAAATCTTTTGAGATTTAGATGGTTTCAATATTCCTCTTATCAAATATAACTGACAAACATTTATTCCTTTCACTTTAATTTTTGAGTTTGGGGATGACCCTTACATGGAATGGCTGATATGAATATTTTTTCTTACACAGATTGGCATCATCCTGAAGTATTTTCATTTTCCTAAACATGTTTAGAAAATGCACCACGATAATCTAAAAAAAAAAAGCAATTACAAAATGTTTTTTTTTTCTTCCCATCAATCGAAGGACATACATGAATGAACTGATCTACATGTTGATAAATACTCCCTTGAATTTTATTCCTAACCATCCCAAATCCTCCATAATCCTCTCTGCAAAACGGACTATTTTGCAGGATGCCGGTTACATGGCAAAAATGAGTTGCTGATTTCGGAGTATGTACTGTGTCAAGGTCTTGGGCCGGACCTTGAGTTGTTTTTGCTCAGCTGTGCATAAATTTAGGCCTAGATTATACTTGAAAACCTCCGCACTGCTCCAGGATGTCACTGGCTCTGCCTCAACATATTGATAGTGATTGCTGGAGGATTTTGCAGGATTGAGGCAGTGGTCACCCCTCCAGAGACCACATTCAAGAAATAACAGTGGATTTTGCAGGATTGAGGCTATAAATGCTATTTTTACATGGAGGCAGTTGGACGATTTTGCAGGATTGCGGCAAAATCCAAGTACAAATGCCCAGGGATTTATGGTTAATTACTTCCTTATTTTGAAGGCTTATCGATCTTCCCAGTTCCCACCTTTCACATAGGGTATCCTTCAACACTACTCTGTAAATTTTCACTTTCTTAAAATTCTAAAAGCCGCAGACTTTGTAGAAACTCACCTGGGTGTTCCTTGACAAACGCGTCTACCAGGCCGTTGACAATGAAGTTGCGGCTGATTCTGTCTACTTTATTCCTACACTGTTGATGAAAAGTAAAATATGTCAACTTCAACTATGCTTTCAGTAATATAAGTGAGTAGTGGTACATAGGATGACTATGAAAATCTAAGCAGGGTGCATAACAAGAGACCAAAGACAAGTTCTTTTAGAACTTAAAGCAGGACTGTTCTTATCAGAACAAAAACTACTTAGGGAAAGTTGATAATAAGCAGGACAATTTTTTTTCAGAACTAAATATCTTCTAAGCAGTAGTTATTACCACATGGTGATACCGCAAACTGAAACGATAACAAGTAACTTGTTAAGTTTGAGCTAAGGGGCCATTAGACAATTTGAGAAAACAGAGAGACAAAGCACTGTAGCTGTACGCTTTGCGCTGACGCTAAGTCAATATGAATTCATGCACTTCTGAATAAAATCGATCGTGCATGCTTTGCGTCATGCGCCCTCTAACTACAGCAAAATGCATTCCGTCCTGCACACGGAGCTCTCAGAGTGGTTTATGTACAGAGTCCATTGAAAGGTCAACCAGTTCAGAACCTCTGTACAGATGTTCTACTTGAAAAAAGATTTTCTTACAGCTTATACTGTCTAGTTGGTGACTGCTCTATGTTCCGACACCCCTATGTTCCGACAACCTAGATTGTGTTACTCCCGGTTAGGGTTAGGGTTATGGAGGGGGTTAGGGCTAGGAATAGGAATATGTGCAGTCGGAACATAGGGGTGTCGGAACATAGAGGTGTAACCGTCTAGTTCACTGTCTGGAAATACACTCAACCAAAAAAGAAAGTTCCCCTTAATACTTTTTTGTCTAACTGAAAAACTACCAGGCACATCTTGCTCAAATTACGACTGATCAGTGCTGAAATTCCTTAGCAATCCAGCCATACTCTTTGTTTGGCCCAAAACAGTGATAATGTGTACAAAAGTATGCAATTTATGACAAATGGTACCGAAAAAAAGTTGCACTTTTGTATACATGCAAGGTGAGTGTGGAACACAACTTGCATGTATACAAAAGTGCAACTGTTTTCGGTATCATTTGTCATAAATTGCATACATTCGTACACATTATCACTGTTTTGGGCCAAATAAGTCATTATTTGAGCGAGAGGTGCTCAGTAGTTTTGGAGTTAGACAAAAAAGTATTAGAAGGGGGGGGGGCCTTTCTTTTATGGTGGAGTGTATAAGGCTACATCCGAATAATGTCTAGAGCTATTGTCTAGGTCTTTGCCCTTTACAACTACATGGGAACATGTTGACAATAGATCGAGACGTAGCTGTTACTCTGGAGGTCTGTTTTACAAATACTCTTATGCTAAAATACTGGCATAGTTTAGCACAAGTAGAAAAAAATATGTGTATGCTAACAGCTAACCCCACACCGATTTGACAATGTAAAAATTGAAAGATGATACTTACCGAAGGGCAGTCCTTTGATATATCCATCCAGGATGAGTAACAAGCCGCACAGAAGGAATGCAAGCAGGGCTGCAGACTGCAATGACAGATAATATAAACCACACATGTACATGAAATGCTCAGGACGAATGCAATTACACAAATGCAATTACATGTAGGACTGCAGACTGCAGATTCCAAATAAACATGGCATTACACTGCACAGCAAAAATACAAAAAAAGGATGAAGAAAGCCAGGAAAAGAAGATGAACACAACAAGTAAGATGTAATACATGAAAAAGAAAACAGTGCCGTTAACTGTAAAAAAAAACAAAAAAAAACTAGAAGGCAGTGTTTTAACGAATGCCATCACAAGAGAGTCAAGCCATGAACTACATGTAGTCAATAAGCCATTTGCGAATAACCTATACCCTTTGAGATTTAAATTTGAAAAACATCTGGTACACTGACTTGCTCATAATGCTTGGCACATTTTAACTTTTTGAATTCTCCAGACCAAAGACACTGTTGCTAATCACATGATTCGGGGCAAGCTCTTGCATAGTTACGTAAGAGACGCTCAGCACCAATACATTGTTCACCATGGGTGAGAATGGCACAAAGACACCAGACCATGCCGGAGCTGGGGCTGCTAGCATAAGGTTTGCCCCGAATCACGTGATATAGTAACTTTTGGTCTTTTTCGTCGGGAGAAATGCAAAGTTAAAATGTGCAAAGCATTGGATCAAGTCAGCGTTCCAGGTTTTATTCAAATTTAACTCGCAAATGGCTTATCGAATTGTGACAAGGCATTACTTTATATGGTTTATCCCGTTACTTGTGACATCGACACTGTGTCTTCTGTCTTCAAAAGCTCAATACCCCAAACTTTTGTTTCTCCCAACAGACACACAGTCTCATTCGTGTTTACCTTATGCAATCATGAAAGATATCCTGGCATATACTGCATATGAGATTATCGGCTATTCCTTCCCCAGCGGCAACCTGAGCATCCCCGCCACCCGGTGTCCCACCCACCGGAGTATCAACAGCAGCTGCTGATTTGTCAGTGGCCTTGCCATTGTCAGGAGCAGTGGTTGCTGTAGTGGCTGTTCCAATCCCAGAGGATGCAACATCCTGTTGCTTGGCAGTCTCTGCATTGGGAACAGCTGCCGATGTGGTGGTTGGAACATCAGTACTGCAGGAAATTTCAGATAGATTTTTTAGATGAAGGGACATCCACTCTGTTGATTGCTGATGATAAAAACTCAGCTGGACCAATCAAAATGTTTCTTACATCCGAATGTTGTCTTAACCCTGGGGGGGGGGGGGAGAGGATTCCGCCCCCCCCTCCCCCCTAAGATCTCGGCTATCGAGTGACGAAATATTTTGAAACTCAGCACATGCATAGAGCAACTCTTCCTAAACATACCCAAGAAATTTCATGACTATAGGTCAAAGGGTTTTGGAATTATTTAATTAATTAATTTTTCATATGTACAAATGGCAAATTTTTCGCTATGCGGCAAATCGTGGTCCGATTTTTATGTTTTTGGTATAAAAAGATGCGCAAAGCTCGAGGCTAAAACGTCATAAGAGCTCGGGTTGCGAAAAAATTATTTTAGAGGCTATCGCGGAAAATGTTGGGGGGGGGGGGGGGCGGATTCCGCCTCCCGGCCCCTTTAGGATTAAACGGAGCACTGGTCCAGTTCATTGTACAGAGGCATTCACAATAAGGTCAAGAAAAAAACCTGTGTCTCTAAGGTCAAGAAAAAAAGTGCCTACATAAACAAGTGTTTACCTAGAAAATCATGCAGAACCAAAACTTTTTTATTCAAAAAAATTAAGAGTTGATTCATGTTAAATATAACAAATGCATGCAAAAAAAACTAACAAATTAAAAAATTCATTGACCATCACCCCCAAAAATTTGAGTAAAATACAAAGATTATACCCACCAACCCACCCTATATTTTTCTTTTCAATGTAATAGGAAAAACGTTTTTCTTGGCCTATTAACAAAACGTTGTTGTACCTGCTGTAACGTAGTTTTAACAACTGAACAAGGGTCAACAGTCTGCATTTTCTTTTTCTGCGTACGTGTAGGTGAGTCAGGTTCATGAGTCCGAGTCTTACAATACTGTTAAACAGTTCTGTATCAATATCATGTTTACTTTGAACAATGTAACCACAGCAATGATACCATCAATCAATAGTTCCATTCCCACCCAAGTCAGCTTGTGAATATATTTTTTAACGAAGGTCTTCAAACACATTGTATTTATTGCAGTTTGTGATTAACACTGGTAACAGGCATGCAACTTGGAAGAAACAAAAAACGAGAAACTCCAATCTTTACAAGACTTCGTGCAGTGTTGTTTATTTTTAATGGCATAAGTGTAAAGAGAAAAATGGGAAAATAATCAGCTTATCGGAGGAAACACTGCATGCCTGTGGTGAAGGGCAAAGAGCAAACACTAATTTTGATATCAACTTTACACAACATGTGCATTGGCTGTTTTTGAGGTTTGGAGAGGGATGTGGCGTGTTCCATTCCTACCCAAGTGGGTCTGTGAATTTCTATTTCCTTACAATCCTTGAAAATACTGAATGTACAGTTTACCTTTTTGGTTCCGGAGGTTGAGAGAGTAGATCAGACTGATTGCCCTGATCGGTGATGTCGTCTCGAGGTCTCTTGGTCGGCACAGCTCCAACCTCTGCGGGATCCACTCCGGACGCCGGTCGCTTTGTTGGCGTGTCTCCTGATCTGGTATCTGCCGCTGTCTTCTTCACTTCGTACTCCTCCGTGCACTCTTCATCACTTTCTAAACATTTCAAGTGAAAGGGAAAGAGAGTCCAAAACTACCGGCTCATTAATTACTGTCGGCACTCCCACTTATTTCTTAACCGGTTCGCGTCGGATGACGTGTATACACGCAAAGGTTTTGCGGTATTCGGAACGGATGACGTATTAACAGGCAGGGAGCAAGCCCGAAATATCTGTCAGCGTCCTGCTCGCAGCGAGCGAGGCCGGAATACCAGGGTGTGCTACCCGCAGATGATGGCCTGAACCCAACTGGGATTGAGGTTCATAAAAAACAATCCCGTGCCTTGGTCCGGTCACTGTCTAAATAATCCCGGCGTGAACTGGTTAAGAAAGTTTTTCACTTGAAAAATTGTTCTCTATATGGAAATGAAGTGTAGCAAAGTAAAGACGTATGAGCTCCGTGCGCCACAGAAAGAGGGCGCCCTTTTACCTAGCAACGACGTCCCATAGACGGGACATTTCGCTGGTTGACACGCACCGTTCCTTGTGTGTGACGCACGTACACCAGGGGATTTGTACTTTTGTACACGCAGTGGCCGCGCTTCGTGGCAAATGAATTGCAGTCAGGCAAGATGGCGTCGGTCGGTCACCCCCAACTGTACGTCCTTTGCCGGTGAGGGGGTACGTGTGAACGGAGCGGATAGTCACATATTGTGCATCCCAAAGGATTATGGGTCTTTCTATACATTTAGGGTCCAAAGTGTGACATTTTTCCTGTCCTGTCAGAACTTTTTAATTTGTCATTAAAATATCATTAAGAATGACTTCAAAAGATGGGTTTTTTTATTTTGTTTGTTGGATAGGTAGTTTGCTATTCATAACCACTCTTGGAGAACGACTGCATTGAGGAAAGTATCAGAATTATAAAATCATAGACGTCACAAGGGAAAAAAGGACCACAAATTTACAGAATGTTATGCCATTGCTTGTGATATATCCTCATGCCTTTGTTCATGTCTCGCTGGAGTAAAAAAAAATTAAAATTGAGCGGTTTCTGATTTTCGTCAGTTTTTTTTCCAGATACTTACCTGGGTCCTCATTCACGAGAGTTTCGTCAAGGAGTTGGCTCAGGTCTTGAAACATGTACGCCACATCTAAGACAATGGAAGAAGAACAAGAAAATTGAAAATTTAATAAAGTATGGAAAACAATAAAATAATTAAACTGTTGAAAAGCAGATGATTAAAATAAGAGTAAAACAAGTCAGGTGTGTTTACAAACACAAATGCCCCGCATCCATGAGTGTTCCCATGACATAACACCACTCTTTTAACATCAACTTACATGTACAGGTACATGTACCTTGGTTGCATGGAACGTTCATCATTTGTTCATTGACAGCATTAGTGTCTTCTGTAGGTTTTATATGAATTAATCCCTAATCCCTATGATCTCAGAATAAATACAAGATTTCTATTGTTTTAGCCACTGTGACCTTGACCCTTGACCTTTTGACCCCCGATGCGATAGGCCTATTTGGATTACCAAGAACGATCCACAAACCAAATTTGAAGTTCACATGTAAAATATATCTCAAGTTATCGCGCTGACAAAATTTCTTTTGTTTTAGCCACTGTGACCTTGACCCTTGACCTTTTGGCACCAAATGCAATAGGCTTCTTAGGATTGCCAAGGACAATCCACAAACCAAATTTGAAGTTCATATGTAAAGTATATCTCAAGTTATCACGCTGACAAAATTTCTTTTGTTTTAGCCACTGTGACCTTGACCCTTGACCTTTTGGCCCCAAATGCAATAGGCTTCTTAGGATTGCCAAGGACAATCCACAAACCAAATTTGAAGTTCATATGTAAAGTATTTCTCAAGTTATCGCACTGACAAAATTTCTATTGATTCAGCCACTGTGACCTTGACCCTTGACCTTTCGGCCCCAAATGCAATAGGCTTCTTAGGATTACCAAGAACAATACACAAACCAAATTTGAAGTTCATATGTAAAGTATTTCTCAAGTTATCGCGCTGACAAAATTTATTTTGTTTTAGTCACTGTGACCTTGACCCTTGACCTTTCGGCCCCAAATGCAATGGGTTTCTTAGCATTACCAAGAACAATACACAAACCAAATTTGAAGTTCATATGTTAAGTATTTCTCAAGTTATCGCGCTGACAAGATTTCCCGGACACACACACACACACCCACCCACCCACGGAAGGACAAGGCGGAAACACCCAGCCCCTTCGGCTTCGCCGCGGGGCATAAAAATACAATAGTACCATCACCTTGGTTTCTAGGAACTCAAGTTTAGAAATAGAAAATCTTGAAGCTGAGTCCATTACAAGTCTAGTCACATGTAATAGGAGGAACAATGACAAAGGAATTATTTTGTAATAGTTCATTTGAATAGCTTGTGATGTGATGGTCTTGTAAGGGACTTGCAGGGACTTGTGATGGACTCTATTACAAAAGTGGCAAATATATCAAAAAGTTTTTCTAAGCTACCTCGAGTAACCCAGGTATTAAAGTAATTTGATCTTTTAGGATTGTAAACTCCAGCCACCGGTTACATGTGCTTTAAACATACACTCTGTGCCAAGTTAAATTTCAGTCAAAATCAGTCAAGTGACTGTTTTTAACAATTAAGAGCTCCCAGCCTACATAATCGACTGGTTGTGACTGATTATGTACATGTAACATGATACAGCTACGTTTTGACTTTCGGTGACTGATAAGCCAGCTCTGCCTACCACTCGCCAGCTTTTGCCTGTTGACCGAATTTGATTAGTGAGAGTGCTTGCTTAAAATATGATCTAAATGTTGGTGACTAGCCTGTGTAAAAGGCATGGCAGGGGACGAGGATTGATGTTTTGACTGTATGCGACTGTTCAGATAGCAGGAGGGTTCAAGGTGTTATGTCTGCACGACATAAAACCTTACAATTTTACGTCTATTGTGTGGTCCAAAAAAACTCCAGAAGAAGTATTTTTTACGGGTTGAAATGTGGACTCACTTTTAGTTGGGTCTTCTTTTTTGAAGACAAGAAAGATCTCATCACCGTGTTGAAGCTTATGGCTCCTTCCTTTGGTCACTCTGGTCTTGCTGGCCGATGAACTGATCAATGTCCCGTTGGTACTGCAAAGAATCCCAATCATATATTGTTATACTCTCACCACTGCAGTCGTTCTTGTCCACTGGACTCCTTACATGGTAAGTAGTAGAAACATTTATTTCAATGTTGCCATTTCCACACAATAAAATGTTACAATGCCGTGTAAACATATTATACAGAGCAAAATGCAAGGAGTTATGTAATTGTATATAATAATGTACATGGATCAATACTAGAACAAATTTACGACAACATTTAGGTATAAGGTGAAGCGTCACGCTTTTGTACCCTAACCTATCGACAAACAAGTGGACATGACCAAGAAAAACAGAGACAGTGACAAAGGACAAAATGGACAACAATCAGACACACAAAGACACAACTTAGAAAAACTTAGGGACTAAGTTATATTATAAATATCTACATGTACCCTAAATTAATATCTGGAGGCTGCGTTCTAAACTTGCAGCGGCTTCTTCTGGACTCCTGGCTGTTCGTCAAACTTCTCTTGGTTTGGTCCATGATATTTACAGGCATGCAACTGCCAATTTAGAAAAACACGAGGAAATTCCAAACCACTCAAGACTTTGTACAGTAAATTGTAATGGTATTCATGAGAAGTAAAAAACGAGGAAATCAGCGGATCCGAGGAAAAGTTGTATGCCTGTATTTACTTACAGGCGTATATTGTGTCCTTCCACGGGAAGTCACTGTGTGGAGCAAATACAACCTAATGGTTCCTATTCCCGTATCCGGACACATATGGCATAAAAATGGCGACTGGAACTGTAGACGATATAACACTGCTAAGTCCCTACACAGCGAAGGAGTGGGGTGGTGAAAGCATGTGCTCCTGGTTAATATGTAGAATGGAATGCCCTGCCCTGCCCAGTCCAAAGAACTGAACACAATGGGCAATAGAACACAAAAATGCCTTCGCCACTTGGGCAGAACTCAGAACAAAAAAGGACTTAACTGACTTTTTATTTCTTCAGCCGGGACTGCACATAATATACAGCTGCTGTAGGAATTTCACTACACACTATAAAGTTTTTTTTGAACCATGTTTGAGAGCCCTGGGAGGCGCAGAGTACCAGTATGCATCCAACATTCATCCCTTACTAGGCCCTTTTGGCCATTTTAGCTGAAGCATCCTCGATCTACCGTAATTTTCGGAATATAAGCCGCGCGGCGTATAAGCCGCAGCACGCAAAAATCTGCAAATTAAGATTTGAAGTCAGCGTATACATGTGTAAGCCGCACTGGCGTATAAGCCGCACTGACGGCAGCGGTTTCAATTTTGTAAGGCCTCCAAATTCTAGCCAAAATGCTCTGAACCAGTTCCATTTACACTACAGAAGCTATAAAAAGGGCCACAAAAGTTGTATCAAATCATTTACAATCGATACTCTCACAAACAAATGTGGAAATTGATGATGAGAAAAAAACACCGGGAATTGCTGCCGGCTGCCCCGTCCGGTCCCCGGCCGAAAAAGTTAATACATCGCCCGGCGCGGCAGCCTGGTGTGCGCCGGCCTAGGACAACATTTTCCTGCAGCACGTGAGAGAGTATGCAACCCACCGTGATTTTCCCCCATTGCGTGTGTTGTCTGACTGGAGCGCTACGTACAAATCTTGCTTTGTGGCAACAGATGCTGATTTGTTTTGTCCTAAAAATATACAGGTCCGTTTTTATCTCAAAACTTATCAAATTTTTGTGATTACTAGCGAGCAGTATTCAAGTTCAGGTAGTCGGAGGATCAGATATTCACTTACTAGGCAAAGCCAAGGTTGAACGTCTGATTTTCGCCATTCAGCCTCAATCCTCCAAAATCCTCCACAACCACCTGGAGGATTTTGGAGGATGGAGGAGGGGCAAGGTTAACGTCATTAAGAGCTGCATTGATAGATTATTGGGGTTGCAAACATCCAAAATACAGCTGTTTACATTGGCCGGCGTGTCTTCTGTGTAGGCCTACATGGTGACTTTTTGGGTCAGTTGTTGCCAAAACCAACCACTCTTCAGCTCAAGCTTGTTTTATACTCATTCCATGCAGAATTACCCGCGGACAACGAGTTCTGTGCTACACGCCACTTGGCCATTTGTACTTGGTCCAGTTTGGTGTATTGGCAACATCCACCCAACTGGCAAAAGCTTACAATTTGTAAAATACATGTACCACTATAATGAGAAAGGCATTAGGCCTACCTGGTATCTCTTACAATGACTGTACCATCCTCGTTCCTCAGCAAGACACAGTGCTGACCTGATATCAACTTGTTCTCTGGCAGACTGAGGTTGCATCCTACCACAAATACATACATAAAATCATGGGATGATTGAATAGACCTTACATGTATGTGTATGATGTCATCAGTCCTATATGGAGGGATAACTTGACCTCACTGAGTTTACTCGCATTTAAAGCTACAGTCCATCATTTGTAATTTGTGCATTTTGTTCGTTTGAAGCAACAAAAGAGTTCAAAATCTAATGAAGGATACTGAGCAACTAACCTGATGAAGTTTCAGCAAAGCTTCAGCTGTACATTCCGAGAAAAACAGCATTCTAAGATCTCAATTTCAAATCACAAGTTGCTGAATCATGTTTTGAATTGTTTTGAATTGCAGCTATATGCGACGTCGTGCACTGATCCGACGAATTACAACAACCGCGCGCGCGTGTGCGTCGTTCCAATACTTGTGCGCGCTGCGCTGAATAACAAAACCAACTACTAATTTAAATTTTCCTACGGTGCTTCTTAAGAATCACCGTTGGAAATGCCTTCTTTCGCTGATTACTTCAAAATGACAGCTTCCCAGAAATAATATTTTCACAGGGAGTTTAGTTCCCTTACTATCTTTCAACCAAGTTTGTTTTTCAACAATAATTACGCCAGTTACTTTTCGGATGGCTGCAAATGATGGACTATAGCTTTAACTCAGTAAATCTCAATAAAGGTCAGTCATTGCAAAAATGACAAGAAATGAATCTGGGACTGAGTACCATTTGCAATTTTGTTAGGAAATGCTTAGGAAACTTTCTTGACTCTCCATAGCCTTTGTACACAAACACCCACTGAAGTGGCGTCAGGTTGCAACATTGTTTTCCCACATTTTTCCTAAAAATTATTTGCTTTGACAGAGCTTCCTGGAATGGAATTGTCTTGGGTGAAATCACAAGGTGAGGTAAAAATTGATGTGTTTGGCGGGAGATAAAGTGGAGGGAAAAAATTCCATACTGGGCCTGGGCCACCACTCATATTCCTTAATAATATGACCTGAAAAGTACCAAAAGTTGTACATCTGATGAAGAAACACTGTTTAAGGAGTGCAAAAATTCTTTGATAATACTTTAAAATGTTTTGTCATGGCTCATAGACTTTGTGCAGGAGCTCCGAATTGCAAAATTGATTGAAGTGTGGAAGACAGCGGTACGTTATATGCAGCATGACATCGACAACCATGACAACGCATGAGCCGGCCAATGATAGTGCAATACGTCATTATGAATATTTATTTTCTCATGAATATTTAGTTATTTCAAGGATACTTCAAATACGTCCAAAGATTGATCATTGCAACAGCCGGCTCATGCGACGTCATGGTTGTCGATGTCATGCGTTTTATGTACCGCTGCAGCCTCGACTCCAGGGGCGCGTGCTCGTTCCTTACACTAACCCCTGGCTGTGATGATGACGTAAATGACGCTGAATGGCTACTCACAGCGTACTGTGCGCGCATTTCGAAGATTGCACGCCGGGCGCCCCCATAATGCGCTCGCATGCTTTGCACGTAACGTCACGTACGAAAAAAAAATTAGGATTCAAAAGTCGCGATGCCTGTACGATATGGATTATGTCAGCTGCGTTTTTCGCTAAAAAAAACCCTGTATCTGTGGTTGTAAAGGCACGAAAGGGGTACGTACATTTAATACAAATCTTTGCTAATTAACACAACGTCCAAACGTTGTGTTTGAAAGGATTGATTCTTCAAAATCACAACTTTTAACATTTAAAGATGGCGTCGGCACGTACGGCACGTATGTTTCAGCCGCTCATTTAGTTTGCGCGCATGCGCACTCAAAATATGAAATACTGATAATCAGCAAACATGGATGTTTGCAGTCACAGTTTGACCCACTGAAGTATCGGTCAACATCACGCTCGAAATACTTTGATAAATTTTTCTTTCCACGTGGACAGGATTTTAGGCAATCAAAGTCACTTTTGCAAACCTTAACGCAAAAAAACAGAGAGTATTTGATGCATATTTTTTGTTTTTCCGTGTCGTGTAGTACAAAAGTATTGGGTCACAAATTCAAAACAGGCGACAGTTTAGGGGATAATTTTTCAGTTTTGCCGAGTAATTGTAAACTTGTCTTCACTGAAAAATGGTAAAGGATGCCACGGAAAGTGTGATGTATAAATATCATTTAAGTCGGAAACCGTTTCAATGAGAAAAGTAAGGTCTCACGTTATACGTTTTTTCGTTGAATGTAACGTTAGTGTGCACCTAATCTGGCCCGTAAACATGGTACATATGGCTAGCCACGCGCTGCTCCGTTTGTAATCTTTTGACGCGTTGGAAATGTATACATTTAACTGAAACAATTAACAACTGACTGGTTACCGGCCCTGAAATGCATTAAGTACAATCATAGAGGGCACTGGGACCAGTGTATTTGTGCACGAAGCTTTCAAAATGGGTTTACTGGAAAAATGACGATTTTTACAAGCTACAGGTTTCCTTCTTACATCAAATCACCTGTAAAATGAAAATAATCTATCATCCTTTCCGATGGTGCTACGGCTGATCTGAGGTAAACCCGGCAAATTGTCCACATGTGTAAACCAAACTCAAAAGCGAACGATGTTTTTCCTTTTCATTTTGTACGTTTTTTGTCTAAATAATTATTGGGTTTTTTATATATTTGAAAACGTTTTTAGCGCCGTTACCACACTGTAGAGACAATTTATATCTTTGTTCACTTGGTCTACTGATAATTTTTGGTTTGAATCATCTTTTAAGTACATTTGAAAAGGATACATTTTAAGACATGAAAACCAGACAATTGTTCAGTGCGTCGTCTGCTACCGCTGTTTGCAAGCCGACGACGCGGAGGAAACCACTGCGCATGCGTGAGAAGACGACTAAATGCACGCACGGTCTACATGGTCTATGGGGCTGAAACATACGTGACAGATAAACTGCAGCCCTAATTATAATGTACCGTATTTTGGCACATTTAAATTACACAATTCCAGGGGTTACAATCGCGCAAGGCATGATGGGAAACAACATGGCGCTGCAAGATCGAACCCACGGGGCACAAGGTTGGTACCGTACCGCTGTCTTTCAGCCGGTGACTGCTCTATGTTCTGACACCCCTATGTTCCGACAACCTAGATTGTGTTACTCCTGGTTAGGGCTAGGGTTAGGGTTAGGGTTAGGAATAGGAATATGTGCAGTCGGAACATAGGGGTGTCGGAACATAGAGGTGCAACCTTTCAGCCACTTCAATCAGTTTTGACCGGCTGCTTCAACAGTTCTGCACGACGTGTGCATCCAAAATGTGCTCTAAAAACACATTTTGCCTAATTTTTTTCGCAGTTAGACAGCTTCCTGGATTCCTCTTGGGTGAAATCACAAGGTGAGGTGAAAATGGATGTGTTTAGCGGCAGATAAAGTTGTGGCCCAGTATGGACATTTTCCCCTGAGCATCTGTTGTCCTTGCTCTATGCCCTGAGTTGAATACCTAGCGCTCTTCCCATGGTGAATTTCTCTCCACAAATCGGCAGAGTGGGTGCGTCAATGTCCGTAGTGCAAACCAACTGCGCCCATTCCTCACCATCCTTCCTCGTTATCGACATTCCTCAGAAGATCTTGTCAAGAACAAACCTGTCAGTGTCACTGCTTTAGATCACGGAGCTATTTAAAACAGATAGACAGACTTATGTTCGTGACTATCTGAACTAACTGAGAGTGGGAGGTACAAAACGCAATGTAAAGCGTAGTTTCTGGTGCGCCGTTAGCGTTCACTTCATGTGTAAACTTGTCCAAATGTGTGACGTCACATTCACATCAGTTCTATAATCCATAGATTAAAAGTCGTTCGTGCAAGAAAGCGCCGGTTATAGCCTCTTCATCCAGCGTGACTGTGAGATGCCAGATCAGACAAAGGTATATTAATTTTTCTCTCTCTGCACGTATTGTGCATCATCGTTTTCGAACGCGTTAAATGCAATACATATGTATATATTAAAAAAAAAATAGATTTAAGCTGATTTTTCTGATTGTGTAAACATACACGTTCTTGGTTCTTGGTTTGTTCTTCTCCTATACTCCGCATGGGAGTCAGTTATTGTTTAATAAAAATAAAATACCGATCACATTTTGTTGCCTTGCATTCAGAGTTGATATGAAATTCATTGACCAAAACTGATCAATCTTATAATGATATTATCCCCTTTTCATTGTTAAACAGACACGTATTTAGTCTTGGGTCGTTTGCATTGCAACACATTTTTTTCCTCTCCAAGGATAGTGTTGTGAATTTTTTTTTTAAAGTACTTGACTTCGAAATGTCAGCAACCTCTACCCTCGGAAATGCGATCAGCCCAACGAATTGAATATCACGAAACTGCATCGATCGCGCGCATCATGTTCACACATCACTATAGCCGAGAACCTATGGGCGGCCATTAGGGCAAAAAAGACAATCACAAAATTAAAGTTAAACAAAAATACAATAAAATCAAATGCAAAATAATAAACAATAACGTACAATTAACAATGAAAATGTAGGACAACAAAATAAAGAAACCCAAAACAAAATTGAATCGTAAAAAAAATAAAAACATAAATTAAACATAACAAATAAAACACAAATTAAGTTAAACCCAAAATTATTGTAAGTCCCGCGTCGAATGTAAACCCCAAAATTACTGTAAGCCCCGCGACGAATGTAAATCCCAAAATTACTGTAAGCCCCGCGTCGAATGTAAACCCCAAAATTACTGTAAGCCCCGCGACGAATGTAAATCCCAAAATTACTGTAAGCCCCGCGTCGAATGTATACCCCAAAATTACTGTAATTCCCGCGTCGAATGTAAACCCCAAAATTACTGTAAGCCCCGCGACGAGTGTATACCCCAAAATTACTGTAAGCCCCGCGACGAATGTATATACCCCAAATTTACTGTAAGTCCCGCGTCGAATGTATACCCCAAAATTACTGTAAGTCCCGCGATGAATGTATACCCCAATATTACTGTAAGTCCCGGCCGCGACGAATGTATACCCCAAAATTACTGTATTAGTCCCGCGACAAATGTAAACCCCAAAATAACTGTAAGTCCCGCGACAAAATTGTAAACCCCAAAATTACTTAAAGCGGGGTACCAGTCTACATGGACTGGTATACAACAACCTATCACTGCAGCGTGGCCGCGCTACATGGACTGTACACGTGCAACTTTTGCGTTTATTTGGAGGGGGCGTAATCATACACGAAGCCACTATGTTACATGTCAAGTCGGATGGAGGGGAATTTTTGAGGGGGGGGGGGCAGCCACCATGATCAATTAATTTTGTCAGATTGGGATTTTTTTTCTTTTTTGGGAACTGATTTATAGCTGAGAACATAGCAAGGATGGACCGATATGTGCAGGCTAAGTTCAGGGGATAATTTTTATTGTTGGAAATTCCAAGAAAATGTGCCAATTTGCCGCCGTGAAGTACTATTTAAAGGGGAATAAAATTGGGTTTTGGGTTTTGTTATAATCATCAGCAGGACTGTTGCTCATTCTTTTGTACTTTTTGGGCTAGGAGTCAAATGATCCGAGGACCGAAGGCTCTGCGAACATTTTTGATAGAGAATATTTCTGTTGATTTACATTGGTATGGATACCAGTGTAGTTACATAATTGAATTGCCCAGAGTGTATTTGTTAGGTTTTAATATGTTTACATTGTACATTGTTTTATACATACATTCTTGTCTTTATTAAGTTAATGGAACATCTTAGGTTGGGGTGGGGTAGTTGGGTGTAACGGGAACACTTGGGATTTTCTCTCGGGGGGGGGGGGGTTTAAAAGGGAGTGTTTCATAAGTCCTTGGACTTCTTACAACTTCCTTATAACTTCTCTGCTTTTCATTTATCTTTGTTACTTATCTTTGTCATTTACTTTTATGTTTTGTTTATCTATTAAGTTACGTACTTTATATGTTTTCATTATGAAGTTATAAAACTAGATTGATTGATTGATTGAAAAAAAAATACGCATTAAGGCCAAAAAAAAAGTCTCCGGTTTCTGGTATGGAGCTTGCCAAAAAAGTGGTGCGGCGACGCGGCTTTTTTTTTTTTTACCCGACTTTTTTGCTTCAAATGTCGGCTGATGACTGCAAATGGTGTCCGACTAAACTTAGTGCAAATATATGGGAGTCCAGAGAGGCCACATAAAGCTTATTCTCGATCATAACCCCGTCTAAAAACACGTTAAAATTGTGCAGCAGCAGGATTCCAGTCAAACCAGTGAGTTTGGCGGTTTTGAGACATCATCTTTCATTGAAAAAAAACTTTTTCATTTTGCCGACGCGCATGGCTACGGCGACGCGCGCGCATACCAGAAACCGGAGACTTTTTTTTTGGCCTAAGGAAGTTCAGGTTCCGATACAAGGTGCTGGCGGTGGGTGGGTTAACTTGTCAACGCATAAACCGCCTGCGGGCAGATTAGGTTAGTATATCCCCAGAGAGCAGGATTTTTAAAAACCCATCTCCGGTGTAGGCGACGCAAGGTTTGTTTTGCGTACAATTTTGTGGGTTTTTTGGTTTCTAATTCACTTAATGATGTGATTTATACAGGTGATAATAATTATGCCGTCCCACCTGTTGTTTTTGTGACGGGTGAAACAGAGGATATTTTGGGGTGCTTTTTCCGAACTTCATCAGTCACCATACATAGTCTTCTATGTATTCACTCCTTTGCTAACGATGGTAAATAATATATAGATATATATTATAATATATATAATGTCGGTCTCAGGGGCGTAAATCCGGGAGAGGGAAGCAAGGGCGGATCCAGAACACCAATTTTTTTAGGGGGGTGGCAAAAAATAATTGGTCCTCTAAAAAGTGGGTCCGAAAAATTACGGCGTGCGGTTTGAATTTTTGGATTCTAGATGCTCTGTGGTGCGATCTGAGGCAATTTCTGACCACTTTGACATTTTTTTTGAGGAAAAGATGGTGGTGTACGCAGTGCCTGCCTTTATTGCGACGTCACATACAAAAATGGTTTCTATTTTGGGGGGGGGGGGGCGGGCCTCCATTGCCCCCCCCCAAAAAAAAATCCGCCCTTGGAGGGATGGGAGTTTATACCCCCCCCCCATTTTTGACCAAGGGGGATGGACTATTGGATGACATCCCCACACCCCTTGTCAACGTGGTGAGAAGACAAAAAGGGCAGATTTTGAGATATTTTAAACTTCCCTACAACCAAAATGTATTCAATAGAGTAGAGAAAAAGGAAGAAAAGGTACAACAGCTTTAAATGCGCCTTTTGATGTAAGGTCAAGGGGCGTAGGTATACATGATGTACATCTGTTCAACTCCCCCTGGTGTCATTGTGTGATGTCCAGCAAGAGGCCCCCCCCCCCCCCGCCTTCGAATTTTCACGGCCGTGCAATTTTTATTAGTTTAGTCATCCCCAGTCCCCAGAACAGATTTCCTTCACTGCCGGTGTGTTTCGAGAAGGGTCCGTTTGCCGGGTGTTTTTTTTGTGGGTAGTACAAAGACAAGTGGCATCTTTTTATCGGTTAATTTCTTTTAACGTTCACGAGATCTCGCCTTTTTGACTGAGAAAGTAGGGTTAAATCTTCTTTGTTGTATTCGCGTTTTTGTCTCTGAAATTTGTCTCTGAAATACGCTCTAGGCATTATGTACCTACACTGGTACCGATATCCATACCAGTGTAAATCAACAGAATTTTCCCCTACAACTTACAAGACTTATAGTCATGCTGGTCGCAAGATAAAGTCAAAAATGTTCATCAGTTCGCAGAGCCTTCGGTCCTCAGATCATTTGACTCCTTTCCCAAAAAGTAAAAAGAAAGAGGAACGGTCCTGCTGATGCTGATAACAAAACCCAATTTTATTCTCCGTTAAATCAACTTTACTTCACGGCGGCAAATTGGCAATTTTCTTGGAATTTTCCAACAATAAAAATTATTCCCTGAACTTAGCCTGCACATATCGGTCCATCCTTGCTATGTTCTCAGCTATAAATCAGTTCCCAAAAAAGAAAAAAATCCCAATCTGACAAAATTAATTGATCATGGTGGCTGCCCCCCCCCCCTTCAAAAATTCCCCTCCATCCGACTTGACATGTAACATAGTGGCTTCGTGTATGATTACGCCCCCTCCAAATAAACGCAAAAGTTGCACGTGTACAGTCCATGTAGCGCGGCCACGCTGCAGTGATAGGTTGTTGTATACCAGTCCATGTAGACTGGTACCCCGCTTTAAGTAATTTTGGGGTTTACAATTTTGTCGCGGGACTTACAGTTATTTTGGGGTTTACATTTGTCGCGGGACTAATACAGTAATTTTGGGGTATACATTCGTCGCGGCCGGGACTTACAGTAATATTGGAGTATACATTCATCGCGGGACTTACAGTAATTTTGGGGTATACATTCGACGCGGGACTTACAGTAATTTGGGGGTATACATTCGTCGCGGGACTTACAGTAATTTTGGGGCATACATTCGACGCGGGACTTACAGTAATTTTGGGGTGTACATTCGACGCGGGACTTACAGTAATTTTGGGGTATACATTCGACGCGGGACTTACAGTAATTTTGGGGTATACATTCGTCGCGGGACTTACAGTAATTTTGGGGCATACATTCGACGCGGGACTTACAGTAATTTTGGGGTATACATTCGACGCGGGACTTACGGTAATTTTGTTGTTTACATTCGTCGCGATATACTTACAGTAATTTTGGGGTTTACATTCTTCGCGGGGCTTACAGTAATGTTGGGTTTAGTTTAATTTGTGTTTTATTGTACATTTAACACGAATGTTTTATTTGTTATGTTTATTTTTTTTATATTTTACGTTTCAATTTTGTTTTGTTGTCCTACATTTCCATTGTTAATTGCACGTTATTGTTGTTGTTTTTTTTGCATTTTATTTTATTTTATTTTTGCTTAACTTTAATTTTGTGATTGTCTTTTTTGCCCTAATGGCCGCCCATAAGAACCAGCCAACCTCGAGAAAAGACTATACCCTGGGTATCATGGGTAAAATGTCTCTGTACTCCATGGAGTGGAGGTACAAAGGCTATCGCGCTCGTCTTGCTTTCGCCGCAACCATACATAGCACAAACCAAACGAACTGTAGTCTGATGAACGATCATGCGAAGGTTTACCCATGCGAATTTATTATGGCAATGTTTTTTATTATTTGCAGGCGGGAATTTCCAAATACACGCAATGGCTTTTTTGGAGCACTGGTGCTACAGAACTGACAGGAAAATCGAGATTTCCGAATGTGAAGTGCAACTTATGCCACAAATACCACACATACGATGTTGGAAAGCACGCCAAAATGTATACACAAAGAATAAAACGGAAAACCGCCTATATTATAACCATGAACGACTAGGATTATCGTGTCTGACAAATTACTTGTTTCCTTCAACTGCACTGGTTTCAACTGGTTCCTGTTGACGGCAAGAATTCAGTACATGTACTGTGAGTAATGTGTGTGAGTAATTAGTAAGATTATTATTATTTTTGTATTTTTCTTTCATTTCTACGACGTTTTTGCATTTCTGTGTGTGTTTCAATACGTTTTCGTATGTACATTACGGTAAGCTTTTTTTGATTTTTTTTTTCCTTTTCCTGAATTTCTTCCGTTTAGTGAGTATCTCAAAAGAAACGCATCGGACGGGATTCGAACCCGTGAGTGCATAGCACAATGGATCTTAAGTCCATCGCCTTAACCACTCGGCCACCGACGCTACTCAATAATAGGTGGTATAGTTATAAAAATGAAGGTAACATAGTTTTACAGTGAAATTTTACAAACATACCGGCGGGTACTAATTAATTTATCGGTACTACTTTATAGGAGCTTTCATGAAACTTACTTTTCCTTAAGTGCCACGTACTTGTTTCATTCATAAATGAAAATCTATAATTAAACCTTTATCAGACAATTACCTGTCTCCAGAAAAAAAATATCATTCTATTAAAAAATGACCTCAATTTCTTGTTTGCAATTACGTAACGTGACATGAATCCACCACTTCAGCGGAATAAGTTGCTGCCGTTTGCTAGTCTTTTCGAAACACCAATGTTTATTGCTATGTATAATTGTCTCTGAGTCACTGCAAAATTATTTCGCTTCAAATTTTCAACTGGTCTGGAAATTATTATCATATTTTTTTTATATTATTTCCAGCACCAGTATCATTTTGATGTGTATACAATTAGGATAGTTGATAACTTTAAAAACTGTACTTTGTCATAGTGCATTATTTAGAGCGATCTTTGAAACAGTGATTACGACATTAATATTAAACTGTAGAAAATATTTCGTGGGTTAGAATTATATGAAATCGCTGCCATTAATTCGTAAGATCGAGATATACTTTTGATACTAAACTAACAGTTAATTTTAAGATGCCGGAAAAAAACCCACCACAGTTACTTTCTATTGGTGGCTCAGTGACTTAGAACAAAAGAGGGTCGAAGCTTCAATGCAACCCTTCCGAATTTCCGGAATCTGTCAAAAAATGAATGTCGAGTTGCGAACTCTTTTTTTCCCCCAAACAACGTCCGCTTCCTATCTTCTGATTGGTTCATTACATGCATATCCAATGCGTTGTTCTCCACAACACAAACCCAAGTTTATAGGCTTTACGTCTTGTGCATGTGAGAAATGTTCCTTCCTCACGTACTGTAGTTATTTTTTTTTTTAAATTAGAAGTGAAAAACGTTCACTGAGATTCGAACTCGGGTCACCTGATTAGAAGTCAGGACTACTTCCAACCAGTCCACGAATCAGGTGCCCGCTCGTCGATGATTTAAACACCGTTATTCCTTGTAATGGGTCTTATTCATGAGTTGGCCATTTTTGTCGAGTTCCCTGAATGTATTTCATTAATTGTTAACCGTGTAATGGGATGGCGCTATACTATTTCGTCACCGACACCACGAAGTAACACTCCACGTGTTAAACCATATTTTCTTTCGTTTTTTTTTTTTAATTTTTTGTTTTACATTTTTAAACATTATTAATCAAGGCCTACCATTGCACGAAGTTTCAGAGCTTCAAAAGCTTTACTTTAATAATTACGCTAATTATCCATGGCAACTTTTGCGCGAAAGTGACAATTTTTGTTTTCACGAAGTAACACTCAAGTTCCATTTACCATTGTAATGCATGCGCCCTCTTTTGATATTGTCCGATTGTCCGAAACAATTCGCGTTCGGTTGACTAGGCGAATGAGACATGGAAAGTGAAGATTTTACATCCGGGGTGATGTTTTTTTTTAATAGATTTCACATGTGGGGTGATGTCCCTGAAAGGACATCACCCCACATGTTCAGCACGGGTTTACCAAGGGATAGCTGAAGCGGAAACAACCATTGGAGTAACAGCTTACGATTTCACCAACAATCGAATCGACCCGAGCTGTTGACGACCAATGTGATAACAGATAAGCTTCGTATCATAATGTTTATCTTCGTATAAATATACAAAAATGTAGTAACCACCTTTTCCCACACCCTGGATTTCTGAAACTGCACTCGTAGATTGTAAAAAAAGAAATGAAAGGAATACAATTGTTATTGTACATGCCTCTACGTTCTCATCATTGACTTGTGTATAGTTTCGTTAATTCTGTATCCAGTTAATATATACAACTTATAAATACATCTGTTTTTAAAATACTTTTGATCTGTTTCTTTTTCTTTATTGGTTTTCAGCCGACGAACGAGAATAATGTAAAGAATAAAATCGCTAAGATAATACGTGTTAATTATGATTCCGACACCGACTGTAATCTGTGAACAGTTTTTACTATGCAGAAATAAGGTGTAAAAACAGATAGATGATCAATATTGGGGAATCTCCCTGTATAGTACGGTACAATTGAATGTGATACAGTAAATATGCCAGCTCTGGCACGCAAACAAAATATATCTGAAATAAGGATAACCCTGAATTAATTTTCAGTGACAAATTTTCCGACTTTATCTTAATGGTAAATAATTTTACTTTATGAAGCAAATATAAAATGCAACTTTCATGGGCAGTTTTCGTCTTATTGTGTACAACTGCTTCATTTTAAAGAAATGTTTTAGGATAATGTTTTGAAGAACTATCTAAATAATTACTATTTCATTGTGATTGAGGCTTTATGTCCATACTCATTTGAAAATAAAAGCTTGGCGTTTAATTTCAAAAACGAAATCATCAGGAAGTCAGGCGCGGTTCTACGGGGGGGTTAGGGGCTGTAGCCCCCCCCCCCATATTGTGTCTAGCCCCCCCAAAATAAATTCCTTAAAAAAAAAATGCATTAGCAAAAAGAAGGATTGTGATGTACATGCAAACAGTCTCCCCCTAAAGAAGAAATAGCCGTGACAAGGGTGCATTAGTTAATATAGTGTGAATGATTTTAGGATTTTATCGGCGCTCCCCATTGAAAATATGGCATTTGATGTTCCCCACCTATTGATTTTCGGAGGCCTAAGTGTCAGGAAAAAATAACCGGTCTACATTTCAGCACGCCTCCCTAAAAAAATTCTGGATCCACCGTGCTAGCCCCCCCCCAAAAAAATATTTGTTCTAGAACCGCGCCTGCAGGAAGTTGTTTTGCTATGAACACCTTCCGCTATGCTGAAGGACACTGAAATAAAGACAAAAATAGATAGAAACAAGCGTTTGTTCGGAACATTATCCTTCAACTGAATTTGTGAAAGTGAAAATCGTAGAAGTGGATGACTATATACAAAGGATAATAAAAATGGATTGAAGTAATTAAATCAGAAACCTCAACATTTGAAGATTGAAGATTTGGCTGTATGTGTTTCAGTTTGATTCAGTTTGATTCCCTAAATAGAAATTTCACTGTAAACAAAGTCATTTTATCAGAGCACAGTGGCTGAAAACATCCCAATTGTAATGGTATTGTGTAAACTTATGGAAATAAAATAAACTATACGAGTAAAGCTGAAATGAATCAGTGGTGTTTTGCTTTCTTTTTTTGACAGTATGTGTCAGTCATGTATATATGAGGCTTACACTTCCTTCATTCATGATGGCCGGTTGTTCACTTTCCCTTTCAATTGTAAAACAATGACCATTCGTAGAATATGACGCCGGTCGAGTTGGAAAACTGTGATTTTTTTTCTCAAACTGGTGTTGATCATATGTTCACTTGAGCGTCAGTCTCCAACAGTCACACAGCTGATCAGCTGTCTCTCAGTTCTACCGCAGTTGCTTTATGTTCGAGATGGCTAACATTTCCACCGTTTTTCCGATTCTGAATGGCTCGGTGGAGCCGACCTCCCCGTCAGAGTATCACTACAAGGCTCGTGTAGTCCTAGCCGTCTTCTGGATACTGTTCACCGTCTTCGGTTTCACGGGGAGCAGCCTCGTCATCTGGTCGGTCGTGTTGTCCAAAAAGCTGCGCACGGTGACTAACGCCTTCGTGGTCAACCTGAGCGTCGCCGACTTCTGGACCGCCATGTCGTACCCGTGGATGGCCGTGGCGGGGCTTGGCGTCAACCACTGGCCCCTGGAGAGCGAAATTCCCTGCAAAATCGCCGCCCTGCAGTTCAACACGGGCTTCGGTGCCAGCTTGTACATCCTAGCAGCCATAGCCGTGAATCGCTTGGTGGTTGTCACCCAATCCATCGATACATACAGGTGGCTGTACACACCCAAGAAACTTGCCGCCATGATCGCTGCTACTTGGATCATCCCGTGTCTGGTGGTTATCCTCCCACCGGTGTTTCAAGCCGGAAAGCTGGGATTCGATGAGAGGACCCACACCTGTTCCGACATCAGCCACCATGGTTACAACCTGATCATGACCCTTGGCTTGTACCCCATCCCCATGGTCATCATCATCAGCTCCTACACGGCCCTGTATGTCCACATCAGACGTCACTTCAAGCAGCAGAAGAGACGCCACGCTCCCATTGGGAAGAGCTCTACAACCGTTGACGTGGAGCTCACTAGTGACAAGAGTTTCACCGAACCGACCGGTGCATCGTCGGGCCCGACCATCGACTCCATGTCTGCGAAGAGCCTGAAGGCCATCAAACACCAGCAGATGGCAATCACCAAGAACTTGTTCCTGATCTGTCTGGCTTTCACCGTGCTGGTCTCGCCTTACTTCATGTCTCTGGCCGCTCCGGGCAGCGCTGGCTTCACAGTCTACGCCGCCATCATTGCTACGTTCAACAGCTGTGTTAGTCCCATCATCTACACCGTCAACCATCCCCATTTCAAGGTCATCTTTCCCCTGATGCTTACCTGCCGCTACGCTGAGATTCCCGAACCCTCGGACTTTCTGAAATACTTCCTCTCACGAAAAAAGTAGAGAATCGTTGTTCAACTTTGGTGCCCTCCATCTCAGTGGCCGTGGTGTGTCAGTTGCATCCCGGAAGAGGATGATAGTATTCTTCGGCAAGACATGTACTTCAAATTCTTATCTCAGTGCGTGAGTTTAAAGTGGGTGGGGTTGGGTCCGAGCTCTATGGGTTGACGTAGCAGAGAAATGCCACTCGAACTGCTACATAAAACTGATCACGCAGTGTTTATAGATACATTGTACACATTTTACCACATTATGAACAAGGTAACAGACCAAGTTATCGTGGAGGGGTAACTAAAATAAACTAAACAATGTTTAGAACTCGATCTATTTATTCCGTCATTTTTGGTAGAAGAGTATATAGATTAATCTATTTTAGTAAATTGGTTAAGACAATAGAGAAGAGAAGTACATGGAACGATTTATTTCAATTTTTAAATGAACGGAACATGACACATTTTATTCTACTATAACCTCGGTCGATAATATTTATTTTGAAGCATATTTTTTGCAACAGATCTATTTTAGTAAATTGGGTAAGACAATAGAGAAGAGAAGTACATGGAACGATTTATTTCAATTTTTAAATGAACGGAACATGACACATTTTTTCTACTATAACCTCGGTCGATAATATTTATTTTGAAGCATATTTTTTTGCAACAGATCTATTTTAGTAAATTGGGTGAGACAATAGAGAAGAGAACTACATGGAACGATTTATTCAAATTTTTAAATGAATGGAACATGACACATTTTGTCTACTATTATTTTGCAGCATATTTTTGCAACAGATGTATATATAGACTATATGTACATATTAAAAAAAAATCCGTTCTTTTTGTAAATGGGCAGCGCTGTATCAGCAGCATTAGCTATATTAATGTGACTCGTTTGTTATTACTGAAAACTAAATGCAATACCAATAATTCGATACCAGCGAGGACGTACTGCTACCAATGAATGTACAACATGGGAAGAATCAGTATATCGTGCGTGCATAATTCACATTGTATATACAATTATGCAGACTTTGAACCATTGGTGACTACTGAATGAACGGTTCGGGTCCAGTAAAATGCTGTTAACGCATGCGTTATAGCAAACGAATCCATGAGTAACGAGATTCAACAAATTGTTGTTTCCTCTGTTTTCCCTCAATGTATAGTATCCACTGAGCTGAAAGCTCAACAAGTTAGTTGTTGTGCACTTACCTTACGATTCTTAGCAATTTGTGCTACAAACGAGAAAAAGAAGAGGCAAATATAAATGTTCCTATATGCATTTAAGGATGGGGCGGTTCTGCTTTGTAAATACATTCTTGTACCTATAACAGATAAGTTCTTCGTTGACTACTTATAATAAATAAGGGGACGAGCAAGTTGTGCATGTTTGCATGAACTTCACAGATGAATATCATAACCGAAATTTCGTATCACCGAGTCAATGATCAAACACCAATAATGTCATATTATCTGCTGTTTTGCCTAAAACGCTGGCTCCATATAATGTTGAGAAATGGTCATAAATTTGTAGAAATGTAATTCCTACCAGTGTTTTGTTAATATTCTTTAATTCTAAATCTTTCCTCAATTGTTAGGATCACCCCTGTTTGTACTTTGAACAATCCGTCATTATTGTAGTAGAATTAAAAGAACTTGAGTGAAACTGAAAATTCCGTCCCGTCCAATGCTATCTGCTTGCATAATACATAATCTGGATATATTGCGTGCACAGTTATGAATTCTTTCTGTTTTGATTTCCATATAATATTGGATTTGCTGTTTACTTCCTCGTTGAGAAATGTTGCTACGTGTTTTTGTGCTTGACGTATCGGTTTTGTAAAGGAAAGCAGACGAGGCAAGCCCAGTCAGGCTGAATCCAGGGCTCACATAAAATTATTTCCAATTGAAACAGAGTGATGTGTGTCTCGAACACCTTGGAGAGTTGTGAGTATTTTTCCCGAATTTCTGAAGTAGTAGGAGCATTTACCATTGGGGTCTTTGGAAGTTTATTTACTGGTCTGCAACCTTTAATAAGGTTGCAGACCAGTAAATCGGTCCGAAATTGCCTACGCCGGCCAAATCACGATTTGCATGCCCTCAAAATCTTCAGTATTTGAGCATGCTGTGGGCCATGAACTTGAGGGTTTGTAAAAAAATATGGGTGGAAGCTGTGCACAGGACTGTGAGCTTGTAGTTCCGTTCAATTTGGATGAAATTGGGGCCCTAAAAGCGCTCTATTTTGCAATGGAGTGAAGGCATCGTTTTTCAAAATGGCGATGGACTTCAGGACTATTTGCAGGGGTGATCATCTTCGGATGGAAATTTCTCCTAAAAGTCATCTGTTGACCCCCAAAAAATTGAAAAGAAAATGAAATATGATGAAATAAGCTTTAATTTGATGTGTGTCTCGAACACCTTGGAGAGTTGTGAGTATTTTCCCCGAATTTCTGAAGTGGGAGCATTTACCATTGGGGTCTATGGAAGTTTATTTACTGGTCTGCACCCTTTAAGAATAAGTTATATAACAAGGAATAATGCTGTTTAAATCACCGACGATTGGCAGCTCATTCGTGGACTGGTTGGAGGTAGTCCTGATTTCTAGTCAGGTGATCGGAGCTCGAATCTCAGTGAGCATTTTTCACTTCTTCTCATGTTACCTTTTAAATAACTAAAGTGAGGGACATTTCGAGAACAGGGCATTAGATATATGCTAGTAATGGACCAATCAAAAGATGGGAAACGGATGCCGTTTGGGAAAAAGATTCGCGGCCCGGCGCACACCTTTCCGCTTTTACCGGATCACCCAATCACAGGTACTTTTTTTTTTTTTACCGTTGCGGTTAGACCGCAACTTACCTGCACACAATTCCGTTCTATGATCAGTCACATGATGATCAGGCACATAATGACCAGTCACGTGATGGCAAAATAACAGCCGTTACACCTTTCCGATGACATCGGATCCGGTGGAATCGGATGCGAAAAAACCTTTTAACATGTTGGATTTTATCCGGTCGCCGGTGTACGGTCAGATCGATCCGAATTGTTCAGCGCACACGTACCTCTGTACGATGGCCCGATGATCCGGTGAACCGGTAATATCGGAAAGGCGCGTGCGCCGGACTTTGGCGGCGATTTTTGGCTAATGGAAAGCAGATTAGCAATGAACTTCGGTCGGTCCGTCCGAAATTAGGTCGGTCGGTCTGTCGGTTGGTCGGTCGCGTTCGGTCGGTCGCGGTCGGTCGGTCGGTCGTCAATTAATCGGTCAGTGTGACACAGGTGCAAAGAGGACACTAGGCTAGCGCTCTTGGAACAGCAAAAAGTATATTGGAACAGCAAAAAGTATATGAAGGTCGTAGACAACTCATTATAATTAAACCATTACTATATGACGTCACACTATTGTTAAGAGTGTGGATTCGGAACGAAGAATTTGTTACGCTGTTCACAAAGTGTGGATTCGGAACGAAGAATCTTTAGTAAAGTGTGGATTCGGAATTACGAATCCACACTTCGAACACGTCGGACAATATTGTTCTCCATTATGAGCATTAATAGGACCGTATGCGTGAAAACTTTCCTTCCGAAATTACCAATGCATCTTCACTGTCAGATTCTCCGCTGTCACTGCAAAACCTACTTCGAGTCAGAAAGAAATCATCGTCTGACGAAAGGAGCCGGGAAAAATGTTGCAACCTGACGCCACTTTTTCCTTCATATATCATCTCAATGAAGGTCATTCGTTGCAAAAATGATGATAAGACATGAAACTGGGACTGAGAAATATTTCCAATTTTGTTAGGAAATACTTAAAAAAAATTCATGACTCTCCATAGACTTTGTACACAATCGCGGAAGTGGCGTCAGGTTGCAACATTTTCCCCAAGTCTTTTCATCTCCACTCACTGTTAATGCCAATACTCCTTTTGACGCAATGGTTTTAAGTCGAAGAATACACACTCGCAAGTGTGGATTGATAATTTACGAATCCACTCGGCGCTTCGCGCCTCGTGAATTCTTAAATTATACAAATCCACACTTTCTCGTGTATTCTTCTTAACAGACGCCCCGAACAATCGAACCATTTGGTCGATCTCGCCCGCTTTACAACAAAAGCTTTACCATCTTAAAATCAAATAACTGCTTTTCCGAAACGGAAAAGCTGAAATTAGTTTTGATTATTGAACGAATCCGAAACACTGCACGAATCCGAAGCACAATGTGCATGAAACACCATGACAGGTTTTGGATAATCGGAATTGGAAATTCGTTTTAGTGTGCAGAAATTTCAGATGAAGGCTGAAAAAGCTTTCTGGTGGTTGCTTACAACGACACAGGACGACTATGGGCTTGCCCCATGGGACCAGCGAAGATTTTAATTAAGCACACCAAGTCATTTGTGCTTAACGAATGTCTGTTCCAGCCAAAATGTGTGCGCTGTCAGTTTCTGTTGACTGGTCCTTACAACTGCCTTTCGCTAGGCTCATAGGTTTCCTTAGCAATATTTTATTTGCCTAGCGACTAAATGAAATCGAGCCCTGGTGACTTCAGCCCGATGTGGAGGAATCGAGTCCAAACTGGCAAATTTTGTGACGAGCAAGTAAAGAAAATCTGGCAATTTTATCTCCCAACTTTTACTCAGTTAAGAAAAGTTCTTTGGTCATTTCATACATGTACATGTAGAAACCGGAAAATATACACATCTTTTTATGAATCCATAATATTTTCATCAAAATCTGGAAATCAGCAGGTCAAATTACAAAAAATATAAACTTTCCAAAACTCCCCATTATCTATAAAGGACCAGACAATGCAGTGGGGATCTATGGGGGGGGGGGTGGAGGGGGGTAGGCGGTTTAACCCCAGGCCACAAAACATAAACATCACGCAGATAAATATGCCAAATGCCTGCTACTTCCTCCCCCCTCCCTCATGATTTGTTTCTCGGACTCGGACTTAGACAAAGTCCAGCCAGGATGACAAATGACTCGGACTCGATCCTGTGGACTCGGGACTTGGACTCGGGACTCGACCTGCGTGACTCGAGACTCGATCAAAATTACCACAAACCACTTATTTTCCAACACTATAATCAGATTTTGAAGACCATCTTTTCTTTTTCCAGCCATACAGTCAGTGCGGTGAAGAAGAAACGCATAAGTACTTTACCTACACAGCGCGTGCGGCTCACAATTATCCTTAAAGGTGACTATATTGACTCGGACTGATTCTCGACTCAGACTCGTCCTGCATGACTCGGCAGAGATGACTCAGACTTGGACCCGGACTCGATGTTTGGTAACTCGGAACTCCAATTTACGCATATGAAAAGTGGTTGTAATTCTGTGAAAACGTTCAAGGCCATATTCTATGGAAAGCCGGAGACCAACAGCTTCCCTGTATATTAATCGTTTTACATCGCCGTGTAATGGATGAATCAAATTACAAAATACTAGGTATTTCAAAATATTTGTGACATTCTAAGAAAACAAGGAAATGTTTTTTTTTGTCATCTTTCCTCTTGCAAACATTTACATTTCCCCGTTCTATTCGACATAGTGAATTAAAACAGGTTTTAGGGCTCGGTAATGGCGAACATGTTGAATATGTAGATTTATTCTTTTGAACAGTTTTTGAAATTACACTATATTACGGTTTATTTAACGTCAAGATTTCAGTGTTCAATGAGTACATAATCAAATATTTAATCCAGTCGGACACTTGCATTGTTGCGAGTTGGACAGATTTCAGAGATTAAAGAAAAATTATGTTTTCATATTTTTGGTATTATATGAGAAATAGTATCTCCGCAAACCTCTTCCCAACGGTAATTTGAGAAACAGGGATTCACGGGTGCAGAGCCAGACTACGAACGTCTCGAGAGATCCGAGCATGCAGATTGAAGGCCACGCCGGCGCGCCAGCCGATTGAAATCGTCTTTGGAAATTGTGACGTCATTTCGATCAGGAATGTGGACTAATTAAGCTGTTGATTGGTTCATTTGGCTGCCATGTTTTTGTAATACGACAACGGGTTACCGAAGACCGTATAGAAGGCGCTCGCTGAATGGTCAGAATCTCGAGGTCATTGAAGCAGTCTTGTTTTGCATGATTAATCGCCGAATCTTCGCGAATGTATTCCATAGACTACAGTTCTGCAACATAATGACGGTGCACGGTCTCTTATAAGGCCGGGGTGATCTATTCATAAATTCAATAAGGGAATTGTTATAAGTATCCTCAATAACCGTTAACATAAATTCAATACATTCACAGCATAACTTATATTTTAATTTACCAACATATCAAAATTGTGTTTTTGAAAGGCATATATAAAACTACAGTGAAAAAAATAATACAAATTTATGTTCAAATCCTTCAACAATTATTTAGAATCAAGAGTGACGTGGCATTACAACTAGCTTTCAGTGTAATGACAGATGCAATTTCAAGTTTCATTCAATTTTTGGATGATGGGTAAAAAAACTACTACTCCCCCTGAGCCAGAGGCCGATTCGCCCCAACAAGTTCAAAGTGTAACTAATATTTTAATTTACCAATAATCACAGTAATGTTTAGAAAGACATAAATTGAACTATACAATAATACAAATACAAGTGCTAAATCCTTCAACAACAACTATCAGGAGTAAATAAAAATTCAGGTTCATGTAAATTTTTGTCAGATGTTGCATTTGCAACGGATGTCTTTCCTACGATGTGGACTTTCCTTTAAGAATAATTAATCACACACGGCAAAAATATAATACATGTATGGCAGAACACGAACTCAATTTGGTCACTGGTGATATCGCTCGAGCTTTGTAAAAACAGTGACCCAGCGTGTGCGCATGATCCGTGTGCGCATGACAAGTGAACGGTCCGCGACTATAGATCTATGCGAAATTAAACCTGAGTTTCCTGCACAAGTTTTAGCGAACATATAAGCGGTCAACAGCGCCCTAGGATGGGGACGGTGGGAGACGAGCGAACTGAAACTGCAGCACGAAATTTCTTCAAATTTCTTTTGCAAATAGCAAACCTATAGAGGGCGCTTTGGTGACCAACGAGTTAGGCCTGCACGAATACTTGTTCAGTCGGATACACATTTATGGAACAAAAATAATAGATACGCTCGCAGTATTAATACAAAATGGTAATTTCAATACATTAAGACAAAGAGAAATGAACGGTTTCCGCAACGGTGATTTCAGCGGTTAAAACAAAGTAATTTTAAAAAGCATTAAAAACTGCAAACCAGTAAATAATTACAATAAATTAATGGCAAAAGAATGGTTTTCTCAATGCTGATTGAAAAACGATTGAAAAAAAACACACCTTAGATTGAATGAAATATAAGTGTGAAATTGTAGTTGCATAATCATGAGCAATTCACACGAGGTCAAAAACCTAACATTAGATCCCCAAACTTCAATGGTGTGAAATAACAATCAAATAAAGTCCCTACAAATAAAATGAGGTCAAAAGCTAATAATTATGGTATAAAAACAGTAACCCAATCTCAATGAGATTTGACACCTTGCAAGGAACTCATAGACAAATTTAGGCGTTCTAGATTGCAGATAAACCCACAGGAGTGGACAATATACAAAGTATTTCCCCGGACCCTATTAAACAATATGAAACTATCCCCTGTCAGTCTCTAGTTGCATGGTGGTCTGGCCTCCGTGCCATTGCAGCCGCTCTCGTCTGAGGAGTCTGCGCAGTGCACCTCCCCGTCGCACCGCTGACATCCCAAAATGCACATGCCATTGTCGCACTGGAATCTTTGAAGGGGCTCGCCGTTACTTGTCTTCTTCCCAAGGAAATCTTTCTCGCAGTTGACTGCAGAAGAAGCGGGAAATATACAGAAGAAAAAACACAAGTTACATTATAACTCTCATATAGGAAACTCTGGAAGGGACCTTTGCTGACACAAAGCCTTGAAAACGCAAAAACAGACACAGGGGCTGATCATTGAAATAAAGTAACTTCAATTCATAAAGATTCAGGAGCGGTTTTGCTTCATAGGGTGAAGTTGCTTAATTTAAATTTCGTGCTTAACTTTTGTTAGGGGTTTGATATCCCCACGATAATCGAAGTGCACTTGCCGGTTGCTTTTGAAAGCGAATGTTTGCATGTAAACTTACGACATAACTGCATGATGAAATTGATTCGGGTGACATCAAGTTAGTATGCTATAAATGATATCTTTTAATCGCTGGCACTTGACTTGGTTGTCGAAAGGGTCATGGCTGCACTTGTCAAGAGAGTTTTGAGAGAAATATCTTCGAATGGAATTAGGATCGATAAATGAACCCCATGTATATGATGATGGATGAAATGGCGGGAGTCTGATCTCACCTGTGTGTTCTGTTTGGCAGTGGTCCTCATCTGAGAAATCTCTGCAGTCCAGAATGGAGTCGCATTCATACCATTTGAAGTAGCATTCGTCGCCCGACTGGCACTGGAAGTAGGGAATGTTCCACTGTTGGAGCTGGGCACAGGTGGGATTGGCTATTATACAGAAGAGAAGAAGGGTAAACACGCTCAGACAGGTACCAAAATGACGACAAAATGAGTTAAACTTCAGACAAACAGGATCCAGAGACTGTCAACATGTCAGTTACTTTTAGGAAATTAGTGAGAGAATTGAGTAAAACGTCAGTGAAGCAATGAGCTAAGAAGTAACTTTATGGTCGGAAATAATGGCAACATGAATCCAGACATGAAATCTGCAACAAAATGAGGAGATCCCCAAACAGGACACAATGAGTTAAATAATAATCGGCAAAAGAGTAGTTCAAAACTTAACTAAAGGAAACGGGGAAGAATTGAGGCCCCCTCCCAAAAAAAGAATCAGAGGGCCTCCGAGAATGAGGAACTATTTTTCTCGTACTAATTCATTTCAACTCAATCCAATTCAGTTGACATTTATTTAGCACTGTCCAATAAACCAATACAACGTTGGATAATATAAGTATAATACAGTGATACATTTAAATAAACGAATACGAATATGAAGCTAATTACCACCAGAAAGATAACAAAAGAAATTGCAGCAACTGTTCGGTTTATTGATACTTACTCTGTGCACTGGCCGAAACGATCAGTGAGCAACAGATGATTGCGATAACAGACGCAAGTTCAAGCTTCATTTTGGGATGATGGGTAAAAAACTTCTTCCTGAAAGTTAAAAAAAACATCAGATCAAAAGTAAGTCTCATTACTACTCAACAACAAACGCGTGAAATCCAAAAGTTTTAATATTGGTCGGTTAAGCCTAAAACATCACCCAACGCATCACCAATGAACCTTTTACACTTTTATGCCATGCACAGAAGTTCCCACGTTCAGCTTGGTTCAACACAGATACATGTACACATCTTTCTATGATCGACAAATTTCAATGAAGAATAAAATTACTCCTGATATGGTGCACACATGAGCACTACAGGGTGAGTCATAAAAACCGGAAACCAAACTCCCACAATTATTTTTCACATTAAAAAATATATGTAGCACCACAAAATAATATGACTGGAAAGCCAAATTTCATAAGGTGCTTTTAGAAGAAAAAAATGATTGAAATTGGTCAATCCGTTCAGAAAATATTACCATTTAAACACAATGACCCTAAAACCTGTCTCGTCCAATAAAAGAAAAAAAAATGCGATTTCAAGAATCGTCGTCGCAATTGTCTCCAAACATCAACAGCGATAAAATCCCAGTTTAAACGTTAAAATATCAACAGAATCCCTTTGAAGGCCCGTCCTTTAAAAAATGTAGATTTTATCAATCATATTGTTTGCCTAATCACGGTTGTTAATAAAGATATCGTGTACTACAGTTGGTGACAGTTGTTGAAACAAGTATTTTGTGTAATTTTCTTTGTTGTTCCAAACAGTCAAAACACACAATGAATTGCTTTTTTTTGGACGAGACAGGTTTTGAGGTCATTGTGTTTAAATGGTGATATTCTTTGAACGGATTAAAAAATATCCGGGAATTTTTCATCTAAAAAGTATGAAATTGGCTTTCCAGTCATTATCATTTTTGGTGCTACATATTTTTTAAATATGAATTTTTTATAGGGTTCGGGTTCCGCTTTTTTTGACTCACCCTGTATAAGAACAGAAAATATTGTGGCTACATAATCGGCAACAAAGCAGGTATATACTGAGGTTATTCTGTCCAAGCTGTCTATGCGAAAAAAATTGTTATCACACCGGAATGTTCATATTTTGAGTCATGATTGCAAACAGCTCCCCTCAACAGCATCTTGCTTATAGCATATGACCCGGTCATTCATTACAGACCAAATTCGAGAGATGTTCGCTTCATATTACTCGCCATGACAATACAAACAATTTGCAATAAATTTAATGCTACTTAAAGAGGATTTACGGGATTAAAAAAGATTAAGCAGTGTTCATTTAATTGGAATATCAAAGGTGTTAAGTGGGGATTAGAACGGTAATATCCCATGAGTAATGTTATGATTATGTAAACATTACACGCCTTGTGTTGTATCGTTTTACTGAGTGGTTATTTGACGCACTCCCCTCGAACTGACAGGACAATTAATAGCCTATTCTGTCGGGGCCACGAACATACATGTATTTAATCTATCGTTTTCCTTTTTTTCTGGGAGGTGTATTTCGAGTTTATGAAGGGGAAAGAGCAATGTTTAAAACAATCAACAATCTTGAAAAACAAATGACCACTCTATTTACGATAATTACTAAAAGGGCTTGGGCAAGTTCAATTTTAACATTTGAAAACAACGCTTTGGGTTCTTTTTTTCATTGTGCGGCTGCCCAGCCATTATTTTAAAAACGTGTTTTCTGTCCGGAACAATCTAAAATCAAATCACGTTCATTTCGAAGGCATTAAAGGACACATTCGTCCAGAGATCACCAAGAATTTATTTCCTTGGATTTTTTACTAACCATTTTCAAATGTCTGACTCACAAGAAATTATCATCATAATGTCTTACATAATACGAAGAACATGTTCAAAAAACCTCTTCGTTTACATCTGCGGCAACTTTTAGTATTTCCAGCGGCGCTATAGCCATCAGAGTGCCAACCGCATTTGAATGCATAAAATTAACAAGTGTATGTGACAATTTAAAATCAGGTCCAATGATTTTTAGCAACCTTCTCGAAAAGAAACCTGAGTGACTTCAGGAATCGAGACGATCAAGCACTCTAACAGCTCGATAACGAAGGTTGGAAGCAACATTTCGTTTTGCGAAAGCTCTCGAGAAAACCGCAAATCTTCAATGTGTAAAAGTGCATCATTTGAAATTAATATGCATTTATTATAAACACAAACGTCAACTGACAAGGTTCACTTTGAATCAATATCAGGTTGAACATAGAACCAGACGATCAAGTAATTGCGCACTTTATTTTCAAAAGTTGACTCTTAACTCGACAGCTACATGTAGATCTTCGTTAATTAACATCTGTTGTGATAAAGCCTATACCCTGAAAAGTCAAACATGAAATGAGAGTATACTTCAGAGCGGTTACATTTCCTCTTACCTCACAAGAACAGGTGACGATCTTTTATCAGTTCAGAGATATCGTGGTGTGATGTCTTTGCCGGTGTGCTGTTTCTGGCAATGTTTTCGGTATCGATGTCTGACGAGGTATGCCCTGGTGAGCGCTAGATGGCAGTATTTATGGAAAACTCCCGTACATGTCATATTTACCCGGACCCCTCCAATATTTTGCCTTTTTCCATTCAAATCCCTTTTTTCACCGGGATTACCCCCCCCCCCCCCCCCCAATAATTTGTAAAGAGTGCCCTTTTTTTTTAAAGAAGTGCCTTTTTTTTTAAACAAGTGCCTTTTTTGTGTCAATTGCCGTTTTGGGTGCCTGATAAATTCGTCATCCTATTGTAACGATCCGTTTTAAAATCTGGCGTGATTTGAGCGACGCGTGGGGGATACAAATAAACTGTAATCGTTTTTTCTGATGTTCAAAGTTGTGTCCATATAAGGAGTCAGCAACTAAGCATGTCAAAACACATTTAAGTAATACCTTCAAATATGGTATGACGTAACAACATGTGCAGAATTGGATGATAACAAACAAACTCAAGTTAAATGAGGATAAAACTGAATTTTTCATTGCCGCATCTTCTCATCATCATCATCAGAAACACTTAACCGACATAACTCTGCAGATAGGTAACACAGCAATCAAACCATCTCAGACAGTCCGAAACTTGGGTGTTGTTTTCGACAGTTCCATGACAATGAGCAAACACGTAGCAAAAATATGCAAATCTGTCAACTACCACAACAGGAACATATCCAAGATTCATAAATACATAGACACAAACACATGCCATGCCGCTGTCCGAGCACTTGTACTATCCAGACTCGATTATTGCAACTCTCTTCTCAATGGTATTAATAATCAGTATGAGGTTGATCGACTCCAACGACTTCAAAACCGTGCCGCGCGTATCACATTATCTCAACCCAAATACACACATGCCTCTCCACTCCTTCAACAATTACATTGGTTACCAGTTAGACAACGCATCAACTTCAAAACAGCAGTTTTCATGCTCAAAGCACTTCATAACACAATGCCGCAGTACATAATGGGATCACTCAACCTGCACCCAGCCGTAGTGGACTCCGCTCCAGTAACAACCTTAGAGTTCCACGCACATTCAAAAAGGCAGGGGGCAGGGCCTTCTCAGTGTCTGGTCCCCGATGCTGGAATTCCTTGTCACACAACATCCGAAACATCAGTTCTCTTGACAACTTTAAGGGCAGACTGAAAACTGATCTGTTTTCTCCACATAATCTGTAACTTGTCTTCTGGAGTTGTCCTTATCGCGCATTTATACTTGCGAAAATTCGCGCTATAAATCGTGTTATTGTTAACATTCATTATTTTACTCGGTTATGTGTAAAACATCACTTGTATACCGATGATGTTACAAAATCTATCACCAAAATATTTATACATGTAGGCCTAGGCCTACATGTATAATATTCTATCATATAAAACGGACTTACTAGATGTATATTGTAAAGGAGGTTGTTTTTTTTTACGACAAAACCAAAAGATAACTCGAGACTACAGAAGAAAAGTAACTGAATTGAAGAGACCGATATGCCGTCGTGAAGACTTCCGAGGTGTCTTGAAGGCAATAACATATTATAAATTATAGATGGAGAGAGAAAATAGTTTCAGACTTGCTAAGCTGTCGCACAAGTGAAAAAAAAACCCATTCACAAAGGCCCACAGTGACGTAGCAACGGGATGCGCCCTTGGGTGCAGCCCCCTCCCCATCCCCCCCCCCCCAAAAAAAAAAAGGGAGGGGGAGAAGAGAGCCTCGCCCCACATCTCTTTTTTTGTGGAATACGAGCAAAATCATTTCCACTAGTGCATCGTCCAAAAAAAAAATCTCGCTTCAAAACTGTTTCCATAGGGGACCTACAGTTTGTTTCCCGGGTCGGTTTTAGGGAGTACTGAGTGACGTTTGATAAAAGACTGGAATTCTGCATAGCAAAAGTCAGAACATAAACATCATAAAAAAAAAACCCACCCAGTACACAGGAAGCACCTCTTGGAATTACACAATGCGACTAACATTACTCTGACGACTGTTTATTCCATAAAAAGAAACACAATCAATAACTCGGCAAAAGCCCATTCAATTCACTAGGGTTCACTGCGCCTCGCAGTTTACGGGAATTCCCTTTATGTCATTCACGGGAACAGCACAGGGGGCTACGTACGTCTATAACATGGAGCGAGAACTTGTAAAAGGCAAACACCAGGGTTGAACAAACTAGCTTCATTCGGAGAAGGCAGTTTCATTGTTCGAAAACTTGATTTCTGGATAACAAAATCACGCAAATCTATATAGGACACAACTTTCCTCTAAAACTATACGGTATACAAGAAACTTTTCGATTGCAAAATGAATGAAACATTTCAAAGAAATGTTTTTCTTTCTAGGTACCGTGTCTCATTCACATACATTTGAACTCGTTATTACCTTAACCACAATATCAACATAGGTGATCAAAACTAAAGATGACTCACATTTTTCCGACTTTAAAATATCCTGAATGAAAGACTGAAAGTGTATACAAATTTCTAAGAAATCCATATAGAAAAAGACGTCCTTAAAAGTCCCTTCTTTATTAGATTATTGTTGTAAGAAAGATGAGATGTACACCAATAGAGACATCTACTGAAATATAAGATATTTGAAACAGAGAAAGATGTTTACTCGACTTAGCCTATAAACTTGCATCATTTTATGTGGTTGTGGCGGGAACTCAATTATTGTTGGGCCACCAAAACAAGAATCGAAACTTGTGAAGCACGGGCCTATTTTATCGTTCGATGCCTAATTCAAAAGTGAATGACTTTTGTATAGACATTATTGTGTAGAAAAAAAAACATATACAATTTCTTATTTTGTGGCTATAGGCCTACTTGAAAGTATATCGCGTAAGGTACATCCTTCATTCTTGCATTAAAAAAAAACCAAATGTGGACACGGTCACACTTAAGCTTCCGCACACTGAAGCAATCCCCCTCGTTAATCCGGGATCTCCAGAGATCAAGGACAGTGGTTAACTGACTCAACGGGTGTCCGGCCAAACCAACTACGGGAAACCTGTGACTCTTTATAACGAGGAAACCATCCGCTGATCCGGTTTTTACGGTCTCACCATGGGCAATCGAGCACGTCACATGCTCAGTTATCCGCCGGATAACGGACACCAAACTGTCCAGTTTCACGGACACAAAACTGCAATAATAGTCAGGTTAGAAACAATTTTGCTAAGGCAGGAGACGGACTTTTCTAAAGGGAAAAGGAGCTGACCTATTTAGAACCGGGCAATTAAAAAGCTTCAATTGAGACATGCTGCACGGTAAACACGTATTACAGCACATCTGATGGATCTGTACTGTGCAATCGTGATTGTATGGGATTTGTATTAAGTTGTGGGAAAAGGATTAAAACAATCGTGGTTGTGCGCCACCGTCTCGCATGCCTCCTACATCGGAATTGGTCTTCCAAGAAAGATCAGCACACCGGATATAACTGACACGGTTACACCTGTCTCCATATTTCGCGGGCCATATGAAGGATATAGCATGGTGAACGTTCCGGGTTATCTCCCATTGCCGTCATCAGTTGAACCACGAAGCAGGTTTATATTTCCCGTCTTTATGAAGGAAGAACTGGTAGGCTATGGAAATAACGAAAGGACAGAAAAGATGAGAAATTCTTAACAACTCTATTAAACCCGGCTTTGCCAATCTCTATTCGGGAGTTTCAAGCAGCTAGCTTAAAAAAGAATAACATATTCTTCATTTTCAAACTACCGTATTCTCAGGCTCATGGTAATCAGTAGCGCGTGCAGATGACATTTGTGGTGTGTATGCGGCGAAGCCGCTATTTCTCTACATCCGGGGTTACCGGAAAGTCAAAGTTGGGCTAATTTAAAATACCTAATTGAGACATCAATATTAAAACAAACACTTTTTTTCCAAAACGGTTCAAGGGATGAAGATGAATTCTTGTACAAACATGACATCCTGTCGAAGCGTGTTTTTTTTCACGATGTGTGCTAATGAGGCGGAGAACTCAATGCAGCGGCCTGCCGCTGTACCGAACACCGCTATACCGAACATTCGGCCAAGCCGAACATCATCCCGGCTCCCGGTTTTATGTACAAAACGTACTGAATAGTTGTTGACTATAATCAACAGGTTAACCAAAAAATCTACCGGTTATATTAAACGTTATTTGGGACATATTTGATTCCCGAACGACAAACAACCCGTGGTTACGTCGTGTTTGAATGTTGAAGAGTGATAAGTGGTTACTATTTTCCCATTAATGAACAGAAGGGAAAAGTCACCCGTTGCTGAAATTTCATGACGACGCCGCGTGCGGCCGCGGGATATGTGAGAAATGCCAGTTCATGGTCAAAAGAGGGCGCTGCTGATAAGTGAAAACTGTACCATCGTAGTAGGTGTTCTTTTTTCCATTCCTCTCCTTTTTTTCTCCGTGATGTTTTTATTCATTGTGTCAATTTTATTACGTTATCTATTCATAATGTTACTTTACACAGTCTTTACAACCACAATTTTCATAAATAAAGCTTTATGAATAAACTACTTTATAAACTTTGCAGCAATTTATTTCTTAAAACAAAATTAAGAAGTACATTTTAAGAAACATCATTTTGCACTTCGAAACGGCATAAAAGGGGAAATAAATATACACTTCACAAATCCAGTCAAAAGAGGGCGCACTTCAAGGGAAAAAGAGGGCGCCATTTAAACGGACAGACGCCATTTTAAGTACCGGTGGCACAAAATCGCCATCGGTGCAACCCTGTATTAACATATCTATAGACACCAGTGCTAAATGCCCATAGGCCTACTTCAAAATGCTTTTATAAATACTCAGACTCCCACAGGTATACTTAAGCTGTACAGAAAAGTGATGATCAACATGTCATCTTTCATTTTATTTTCATTTTTTGGTGGGTTGAGCAAAGTTTTCAAAAAATTCTCACCCAAAGAAGACGACCCCTATTTTTCCAAAAGCGGAAAAGTAGCCATCTTGAAAAACGATCCCTCCACAACATGGCAAAATAGCGCCACTATCGAGCCCAGTAATGCATCCAAGATGCTAAGAATTGGAGGTCCCTAGTCCGGGTCAGAGGTTCATTACCATATTTCTTCAATTCCTCAATTTTATGGCTCTCAGAACTTTCTAATATAGAATTATTTGAGGGGTATAACTTTTAGTCATGAGCTCGGCGGATGGATTTTGGCCTATTTACCGTTACGGTTGTGCACCCTTCAGTAGGTCCAAAAGTTTGCAATGCCCCCAAAACAACTTTTAGGGCAAAGAGGAATAAAGTGTTGGTTATTCATATTTCATCAAAAAAACTGAAAGAAAAAAATATCCGAGGTCGATATTAGACCTGAAATTAGCGTCGCTTTGTTTGCGCCTGCTAGATGTAGAGCGCCCCCAACGACAGTAAATTGAGTTTCAGCTACTTTAAGCTCAAAATGCCCCCTCTTTAACTCGCAATTGCTGTAAGGCCAAAAACAAAATAGTCGGTCTCTGGTCAGACCAAAGTTCCGGAATTGATGCGGCGACGCGTTTTTTTTTTGTTTTTTTGGTCGTTTTTTTTTTTTCAAGCTTGGATTGTACAGACAAGGTGGGTACTACGTTGCTTTTGTTGTGTCCTCATATCCATTGGTGCCCTCCTTCATTTGCCTTTGTGCAAATTCCCCATTCCTTGGTGATCCTTGGTACACAAATCATTGAGCTGGTGCGGCAATCGAGATCGCTGTTGTAGCTACCGCAGGAAATTTGGAAAAAAAGACTGACGCGCATGAATAAAATCGACGCGCGCGCTGACCAGAAACCGACTTTTTTTGGGGGGGGGGGGGCCTAATCGGTTGATGGACTACGGCTCCCTTACGATTTGGGAGCATCTGTTGCGGAACAGCCTTGTTGTTACCTTTAAACTACTTTTGCCCCCACCCCATAGGTTTTTCATTTTGTGGGTGGGTTGAGCATTGACATTAAAGAGAAATTTTCACCCAAAGAAGACGAACCCTATCTTCCGCAAAGCGGAAAAGTAGCCATCTTGAAAAACGATCCCTCCATAACATGGCAAAATAGCTCCACTTTCGAGCCCAATTGCATCCAAAATGCTCAGAATTGGAAGTCCCAGTCTGAGCCAGAGGTTCATTGCCATATCTCTTCAATTCCCTAATTGTATATGGCTCTCAGAACTCTCTAATATAGAATGATTTGAGGGTATAACTTTTAGTCATGAGCTCGGCGGATGGGTTTTTGCCCATTTACCCGTGTGCACACCTATGCCGATCGCGAAAAAAATTGGCTATTTTTTTTTCGTTATAGCTGCGGCGTTCCACTATTTCAGTAAATTAATCTTTCGCCTTGACTGGCTAATTGCAAGCATACCTCCCCAGTTTATCTATCATTATTTTCTTAATACAGAAAATAAATGTTTGGTACATTCTTTCGTTAGCTCAGTGCAGAATTTTATTATGTCCATACATGCTGACAAAAATGTCACAAACAATTTCTTTTTGTTGTATAGACTCCAAGGACGTAAGAGGCTCCATCAAATCCGTAGTCAATCGAAACGGATGCGGATTCTTTTTTGACTTACCAGACGTGTGGCAACCGGAAAGGCACTACATTACATTATCACGGATCAAGGAAACTATACACGAAACCCTTCTCCGCAGATGAGAACAGATATGTGACGTCGTGATGACGTCATCGGTTATCCAATTATAAGCAACTTAAGTTTAAATGCTGAAAAAGGCATTTAACTATCACTTTTGCATTGAATAGAGTTCCGTGTTCCTTTTTCGGGTATAGTATAAAAATTGTCTTGGGAAAACTTTTGATATGTTTACCGGAGGGGCAATGAGAAATGAATTTTACTACAATTATAATAGGCCTACATGCAAATGTAAACGTTTAATACGGGAATGCCGAAACACAAAATACGGCATTATGACTTCATAATCTGAAAGGGCGCCCTCTAGCAGCACGTGAAAGAAAGGTGAGGTTTTTTTTGTTTCTATTTAAAAACCAATTTTGCTCAAATGTTATTGCGCCACCTACTGTTCACATGCAGGAATCCATAATTGCTCAATTATTTTACACTTGTGCTGAACAGTAACCCCGGGGATCGTTGTTAAAGTTTATGAAATTAATGCGTTTCATCAGCCGAAAGTTCCCGCTCTTTGAACCTCATCATGATCACGTGAATATTGAGTTTCGATATTGAAGTCACCTGATGTGTGTCTTATCTAAATGAAATGTAGAGCCTGGGAAAACAATTTCGCGGGTGTGTTCGAGTAACTTCCTCGATGACTGAACATGGGTAAAGGCAGACGGGTTAGGCACACGAGAGTCGAGGCTTATAATCGAACGTTCGCTTGTACAATGGACCATGTGCGCAAGGGCGATAAAAGCCTTTAATTTATCTGTGCCTGCATTGGACGATTTTTGGACTCCGCATGCGAACGGCAGGACGGGTGGCATGGCGGGTCATGGCTGCAAGGAGAGCCACATTTCTTTACTATAGCGAGTCTAGGGGACACGGGGAGGGGCATGGAGACCAAAACTCCCCCGCAAAAAGGGGGAGGGTGCTACTTTTTTTGTTTTGTTTTGGCTTTATATATAGTGAAGACGACCGTTTTAAACCCACGCCGTCGTCTGCTCATTGCCCGTTTCCTTTACGAATTGGTTAAATATTACTCAAAAGTAAAGTGCATTTTTTAACAAACAACACGGGGTAAACCCAGGCTCGACCCTGGTGAGCTGCTCGAACGCACCCCATAAAACGTGACTGTGACTGTCGTGCCTATCAGCAAAGTCAAAGTCCTCTTTGAAGTGGTCCGGGTACACAAAGTACAAGCAAGTATAAAAAGAAGGTTGCGATGGACTCCACTATAGCGTTATAGATATTCAATCCCGCCCAGTGCTTCGTTCTTTCCTGACAGACTACTAACTTTTAGAAGGCAGTTTCGCGTAGCAGTGCGATATTTAAGGCAGTAACGATGGACGTCAAATCGGTGTTGTTTCTGCTGCTGGTTGCAGTAGCATTGAGCCAGGCCCAGAAGCAATGTTGCTTCCCAGACCAATATGAAGCAATCGACGGTGAGTTTGGAACACTTAAAACCGCGTTCAATTTCTGATGGCTATAAATGCATAACCAGTTTTGGACTGTTATATGCTTTGCATACAAAGAACAGAATTGCTCAAAATCTCCAGTAGGGTTCACAGCAACTAACCTGAAGTTTCAGCTCAGTGTATTATAGTACACATTTGAAAAAAACAACAACCCAGAGCAAACGTGTGAATAATTTGTTGTTGGTGTATACACGGGGTACCGGTATTTGATACCTGTCCTAACTGCAATGAGCAAAGTGTTATCGTTAATTAGTACTATCGCCTTTCTGTGTAATTGCAAATGATCATAGATGGCTTTAGGCAATTGCACCGGATGAAGCTGTCTAATTAGACCTGGACTTATTTCTTGAAATAAATGAAATTCAGCTCTTTCCCTTTGGCATTGGATTTTCAGGTCAGATTACCGGCTCGGTTCAGTCTGGGCAAGGTATGGTTCAGATAGCGTCGGCACAAATCGCCTTCGATTACACCAACAGGCGTATTGGTGAACTTGTAACAGTTCAAGGCAGTATGTATCAAGAGGTCTTCGATTTCAACAAGGTAAAAGCAAGGGGGAGGGGGTGCGGGGTATATTTCCCCCAATTTTTGACCAGGGGGATGGGCAACATCGTCCCCACTGCTTACTTTATTTCCAACCTCGTTTCCAATAGTAAGCCCTGGATAGGAAACTTTCTTCCTGTATCCTTTCTTCCTGTATCCTGATACCGCAATTGGCTAGTAATGGATTTATATCGTTGACTTGATGTTGTTATTCACAACGTGCAGTACGTGTTCTCGCGATCATTCGTCCACGCCTTCTCGAAAATATTCATTTCCTTTCAAGTTTGTTAAAATAAATATGAAATTTGATGCTGCATATTGTCACGTTAAGATCGTAACAGTTTAATTAAAATAAAATCGTGTTTTCGTAACTCACGCAGGCGCGGATCCAGAGGGGGGGGGGTAAAAAAAAAAACCAGCCCTGTAAAAAAAACCCCAATATCATTGAATTGAATTGAAGGTTTTTTTTTATTGTTCGTACCATTCTCGCAGTCCGAAGACTGAATTGCGATGGTTTACAATTTACAATTAACATAAATCATTAAAAAAAAAAAAAACATTTATACATATGTTCGATATTAAAGTATTCTAAAAAGACCATTATTTTTTTATGCATAATGTTAAAACATAGAAATATTCTAAAAAGACTCTTATACAAACATGTGGATTAAAAAATGTTAAAATGCTACCAAGACTAGATAAAAAAGAACCGTGTTTTGTACATCTACACGCCTTTCAATCACATAGTGATCAATAGAATGCATTTTGTTTTACATCCAGACATAACCATTTTATTACATTGCATTAGGTGTTTATTAATGAGTCTGACTAGGTAAGGCAATAAAATGCCAGGTTTATCATACACATTCCTAAAAAAATAAGTCGAACCCCCTGTGACACCCCCCAAGAAATTCTGGTATAATGTCCGCCTGTTCCAAATACGGTACACCATTCTGTAATGTAGTGTTAATAATCGTCGAATTTGAACTGCGCCCCTATTGAAATATGATACCAGCCAATTAAAGTCCCCCCCCCCGAGTCCCTGGCACAGATTTATGCCACTTGACATCGGGGAAGTTGCTATTAGTGTAACGTCTCAAACTTTATTTCGGGATTGGTCTTTTTAGGGAGTCAGGTTAGGCAGTGGTCCTTTTCCTCGCCTTTCACCTCTATGACCCGGGCCAAGTCCACAGGTGGATTGAGTTTTCAGTTCCTACCTGACGTCGTGGGTTTTCATCAGGATATTCTTCCATATTAAATTTTGACCTATATATAGGTCAAAATTTAATATGGAAGAATATAGTGCCCAGGGTGCTAACAATCCTGTACCTGGCGGTAGATGTGTGCTCCATCAGCTAAAGAGAACAACATTGACCGGGGGAGCGGAGGAGTGGGTGACCGTGGGAGCCTGAGGTTATTTTCCAAGTGTCGATCCCAACCATTTTTGCCGGGATTGTAGCTTCCACGACTTACGCCACCCGGTGGCAGAGGATACAACCCAATTAAACTGAAGACTCCTCCCCATTTTTTTCACAGGGCGTTGTTTACGTCATCAATCTCACTATGAAAACATGCCAGAAAGTTCCACTACCGACAATGCAAATGCAGCATTGTGTCCCAAGTAAGTGATTTGCACACCCGAATATGTTGGGTGTTAACTTGTACGCTTGTAGACTGGTGACTTGTACGCTGTTGTCAAGTTTCTCATTTTTATTTTTTTTAGTCTAACAACTATTCTTTATAAAGTTCTGTTAAACACTACAAACTTTAAATTTAACCAGAAAATTAAACTCGCCTGCCAAATGAGCAAAATGTCATAAGAAGCAATGACATGCAAATCTAAATTTCCATGATTTTGTGTGCAGAAATATCAAACGTAAATGAAGCCTGCATTTTGCTAAATAATTGCGCTTGGTGTATACTAGTAAAACCTCACTGCGACAAAACTTTTTATTAATTAACGACGTCAGGAAACTTTACACATAATGACCTCATCAGAATACAGCATTGCCCGCGATTTCACAACCCTCTTTATTGGACATGTGCGCACACGTGACTAGGCGCACACCCTTTGCTCATGACCTCGCTGTCCTATATTGGTTTTTAAAATAGAGCTTTATTAAATATAATACAGCTATATAATAGAGCTATATTAAATATAATAGAGCTATATTATATATAATAGAGCTACATTATTTATAATTTAATAAAGCTCCATGGCAGCGGCGGCGGAACGATTTTCAAACGGGGGCGGGGGGATCACCAAAAAGGGGCACTTGCTCAGAAAAAAGGCACCTTCCTTCTGTTGTGAAAGAGGAGAAAATTGTCAAACTATATCCGTTCACATTGCATGGAATACATGTTACCCGGAACAAAATTTACTAACAACAGTGATATACACTTTTAAACATGTTTGCGTTAACAATTTTAAAAATCTTAATTCCCTTACTAAAAAAATGGCAGACCAGGCCTATTCCTGAAATAGTCTCAATAACGCCGTGTTGTTCTCAAATATATATTTTTTTACCGAGAGAGCCCTCCGGCCTCCAGCACACCCCGGCAGTACCTCTCTGGGTCCGCCCTTGAATTTGACCAGCTAGGCCTATGCAAAGGGGCCATTTTTTTTGTCGTGAGAGGACACTGTTGCTCTTGATGGTCAGTTCAGTGACCATTTTATTCGCGTGAAGAGCACTATTATTTTTTTACAGGCCAGTTTTCCATCTTGAGAGAGGCGCTGTGTTAATGCTGCAAGCGGGGCACCGTTTTGTTTCCGAGGGGCAGTTTTCCATCTCGATAAGTTATCGCGAGGAGCACTATTGTTTTTGATGGCCAATTTTCCATCTCGAGAGGGGCACAATTGTATTATTGCGAGAGGGGCATTTGTGCTTTCGAGGGATAGTTTTCCATCTCGAGAAGGTGCACAATCTTGTTAATGCGCGAGGGTTAAATGTATTTTTGAGGGGCACTTTTGCATTACAAGAGAGGAGACAAGGTGTAAGCGCAATCATAATGCTTTCATGTGTGCGTTTGAGGGGCAGTTTTTCATCTCGAGGGGGCACATTTATGAACGCGAGAGGGGCAGTTTTGTTGGCCTGGGAAAATCTGGGGGTCAAAGGCCCCCCCCCTGGCCCCCCCCCCCCCCCCCCCGGTTCCGCAGCCCCTGCTCTATGGTTTTTAACCGTCTGTATGTTCCTGCAGGTAACGCCACCTACGGAGGTTCTTTCTATGCTGGGGATCACAAGTTGAATGCAGACATGTTCAGCTACTCCATTAATGATGGATCTAACGTGGGCAACGTGACCCTGTCTGTCGCCAAGGGTAGCTGCATTCCGTTCAGTCAAACATTCGTCGGATCGTCAGGGGGAAGTATGTAATCCAACATTGACAGTCACTGTTTAATAGACCGTTCTCTTTAGCCCCACCTTAATTCGTGGGGAAACAACACGTGCGCATCTCCAATGTTAAACTAGATGCATGCTGCAGACGTGCGCGTCATACGTACGTGCAATCATTTCGGCCTTCTGCGCTCTGGTTGGTCAAACCACGACGTGGCTGTAAAAAGTTCTGCGTCGAAAGACGCTACAAATTTCGACAAGAAACAGATGAATTATTAAAAATAAAAATCAATAGAAATAGTGGAAAAAACAACAACCCCACAAAAGAACAACGTGGACAAGATTCGGGCGATTGTTTAGTTAATAAACAAAAAGGTGACATAAAACTCTCCACCAGGTCCCTATTTCATGGCGCTGCTTAACAGTTAGCAGAAAAATTGTGCTATAGCAGAAAATTGTGCTAACCTTAAGCACTATTGCACGACGTCGGTGTGCTATAAAATACGCGGGCATGGAGATTACGTCCAAGAAGTTAAAGGGAATATACATCATTTGCTTTTGCTGTAATTTTCAGAAATGGATGGAATTGGGGGGTTGGAAATACATAGCAAATATAGTTACACTGACTTTTTTGAGGTTTTGGGTTCGAAAATGCTATAAAAACCAAGAAAAACAATCAGTTTCCTGTAGTCTGGTTCCCTGACTCCGTATAAGAAGAAACAGAGCAGTTTACATACATTGGGGAATTGTAAGGTCAGGGAACCAGTCTAGCTGGCTTGTACCCGTTCATAGGTGTGTAATCGATTGCAAACAAGTGCGATGGTCAATTGGGGCCAGTATTTGAAAAAAAGCCAGTGTTTTCCAACGCTGGTCGGCCGACCAGCGTTGGAAATTGATACAAAAATACCACTTTTCTTGAAAATGACAGTATACCAGGTGCCATGACTTTACAGGATGCTTTACACTGTAATTCACTAACAGTCCAGCAAGGTATTTCAAAATGATTTGGTAGTTTTATTTTTTGATGTTTGCAAATGTTGTATTTTCCCTTTAAGCAAATGTTTCCTCTGAGGTAAGCGTGCCTTTTGCTGTGCTTACTGCTTAGGGCCTCCATGAAATAGACGGAGCTTCTGTTAGCGTAAAATCGTGTGATTAGCAGATCAGAGCCATAAAATTGGCCCTGGTCTTACTGGGCCTAGCTTGTCTTTATTCATTCATAGATTTGCTTTCTGACTGTGCCTACTGTCAAACATTGAATGAAATTCAAATTGAGTGATTTCTTGCTTGATCCACTCATCTTTGTTTCTATAGATCAAATGCTCACCGTGGCGGGATTCGTCAACTATACCCCAGGGATCCAGGACCCCTCCAAGTACTTCACTATCCCAAACTATTGCCCAACGGTAAGTTCGCCGATGTGCCGTTACTGTAGCTTAATTGTTTTAATCTTGCTAATGGGCTATTTGCGAGAATTATTATTATTATTAAAACAAAAATGCCATGTTGATCATTTCACAGCGCTGTTCAAGCACTTTAATAAAAATAAACCCTAACTTTTTTTAAGGTAATTAATTACGTATGAAAAATATGAAATGAAAGATAAAAACTCACTTGATTTAAAACGAAAAAAAAAAAGAGTTAAAAAGATAAATCTTAAGACCGGAGACTAAGATCTCAAAGGTATCCAGTAAGTAGCAGTTAGCTGTATTGCTAACAGACTATAGATTAACTGCCCCAAAGGCTTTAGAATACACAATAAATTTTGCCCAGTGGATCGAAAAAAAGAAAAAGATTATTCTGATAATCTGGTGCCATAACCTTTAAAATCTTTAAAATGACATAAGAATCTTAAAGTCTAAATGTTTCTTGTACCGGAAGCCAATGGAAACCTTCCAAACTTTAATTACCATCAAGGGAGTAGGCCCCGGCACTGGCGGATTTTGTTGAACGATATTTTCTTCAGTAACTATTTTCATAAATGCTTATAGAGTTCCGACATTGAAAAAGAAAAGAAAACCTGCTCCAAAGCCATAACAATGCGCCGTGAATATCGGCATTCATTTTCAAGGAAGCAAAATAATGGTCAGTTGTGAAGAGCGCCCCCATTTGGAGATGGGTACCAGCCCCCGCCCTCCCTGCTTTTTTATTTGACGGAGGACACGTGGCTGGTGAGAAAATCATGTCTACATTTCGGCGCCGTGTGCGAGTGCGGTTGCCCCCCCCCCCCATCAAAAGCTGGATATGCAACTGAATAGGCCTATACAACATTTGTCTTTGACGATTTTATTTTTAGATATGGTTGGATGTGGGGGTTAGTATTTTAAAGCAAATATTGTTTGGACCTGCTTAAATTTTTGTGTTCGTAGAATATAATGTGTTTGTAGTCTGGTTCCCTGACCCCATTTCAGATGAAACGGAGCAATCTATTGACGTTGGGAAATCGTAAGGTCAGGGAACCAGTCTAGCTGGCTTGTACCTGTGCACAGATGTGTTATCGATTGCACACAAAATGTTAGCTAACGAGCAAATTGGGCGCAGTATATTATTTGAAAAAAAAGCCAGTTTTGGGAAATTGATACAATATTCCACCTTTGCTGAAAACGTCAGCACACCAGGTGCCATGATTTCAACAGTTCAGTAAGGTATTTCATAAAAATTTAGTAGTTGTTTGATGTTTGCAAATGTTGTATATTGCCTTTAATGTGTAATGAGAACCAATATCCGTTTTATCATGTGTCCGTTGAACTAGTAAACGGTGTTTTTTTTATTAACTTTGAGTCATTATGATCATTGAAAAATATAATGTTTTTCCTCACATTCATTTTGCATGTTCAACAGTTCTTCACTCCGGAACCAAAAGAGGGCCTGGGACCTGCTTTCACCATGAAGTTTCCGCTGTGAGTGCGCCCTCAACGGCCATACTTGGACTGAAACCAATCTATCGCCTGAGTGTACGTCTAGAATAATTTTGAAATCAGTTTGCTAAAGTTTAGTTTGGCTTCGCCAGTAAAATGCTTTTTCGACAGTGAAGATTCAAAATGTGTTTTTGAATTTTGAATGACGTTTAAAAAATATTGATTTTGCCTGTTTGCAACTTTGCACACCCAATTTTTTTGCTGAAATAATTTATTGTATAATTTCAAACATTAACGAGCTATCCGATCTGGATGAATTTGATGTCCTGGCTCGGATTTGTTTCAATTTTTTTTCATCGAAAGTATCTACTTGAATTATAAAATAAAGATATTACCACAACTGACTCAAGATCCTGTTGATGTATGACACTTATTATTAGTTACGTCTATATAATCATGCCACACCAAGTCTTATGTCCGTGAGACCAACTTTAGTCAGGAAAAAAACAAAACAAAACCTGCATGCTCTTTAATAGCCCAACTTTTATTAGTGAAATACTTTCGTTTAATTCAAGAAAGGCCTGAGGGAGACATGACAAAACAAATGTTGATAGGCTTTTGATATAACCGACTATCGTGACGTCACAGTTTACATTGTTTACATTGTTTAAAGGTGTGAACAAGTTCCTCGAAATACTTCAATCCTTGTGGAGAAATCAAGACGAATGTAGCAACAACTGAACAGACGATTTTCAATGATTAGAAAACCTGATATATTACTGCAGATAATGCATGTGTCTTAATCCTGCAGAAAAGTTGCTTAATAGGACCAAAACATCTAGTTTCAAAATCGAGTTGATTTTTTTTTAAAATGGTTGCTTTTTTTTATTAAAATCGTGTCGCAGTTAGCTAGGTTTTGTTATCTAATCGTGGAATAATTCAATGTATAAAGCACACCACATATCTAGTGCAAGTTGTAATTGAGATTAAATAAAATACGATACCAGGTGAAAAGCAGTAACATGGTTTTTCCGTCGAATGTGTTTAGTGTGTTTGTTGTAAATCAACCCAGCCCGGTGTAGACCATTAAAAAGGCCCCAAATTGCCAACGCCGGCCAAAGCATGATATGTCACCGTCCATTTATCTCTTAAATAGAGAGTTTTGACCCCTGCACTTGAGATTTTGTAGCAAGCGAAGAGAGCTCAGCTCCAAACCGGTCTTTGAACTAGCATTATCCGAAATATTGGGAAATACGGTGGACCTAAAAGTCGCTCTTTGTTTCATTGTAGTAGAGGAGTCATCCTTCACAATGGCGATGGGCTTCAGGACTAACTTTAAGGGGTAATCCTGATTTGTGTGGAAAAAAATCACCCAAAATTTTTCTTAAACATGAACAGAGAGTGAAAGAGGACAAATCAAGATTTAATTCGATGTATGCCTCGAACATCACCTGTGAGAGTTTTGAGTATTTCCCCAAATTTGTATTTACTGGTCTGCACCTCTTGGGCGCACACCGCCCTGTCTTCCCGGTTCCCCCCGGCCCTCCCGAGCATGGAACCTGTATAATTATCACGTGAGCGAGACGAGATCAATCTAATGGAGTGGCACTTTTGTGATGGTCATGCCAAGATATTGTTTTGGAGGGCGCTGTTCTTGCTGCTGCGACTAGTTTTTACTCCTGGTTTTTTGTTCTGATGTAACATGCTCACATCATGGATCGACACGTTAAGATTTGTGGTTTTACAAAATAATACATGTACAGTTTTTATTATTATTATCAAGACATTGAAGTAGCATTCAGGGGAAGCGGAAAAAAAATGACTGTTTTTCAGAAGTGAATGAACATTTCAGGAAATTGGCCGGGAAAACCTATAGTTGAAAAGATCGTCAATAAAATAGAGTACAAGAGAAGAACAACTTCAAAAACTCACGGTATGTGTGTGTAATTAATGCAAAAATGAATTTCGGGCTTCATTCTGGTCCTCCAAAATGAAGCATTGTAACGCTATTCGTCATTCCAATCGCACATGAGTACATTTAAAGGTAACTGCCAAAATGGTCAGAAATGTCCTGATTGATTGTAAGTAAATAACAGGATCAAACATTCAGATTTAGTTTCCAAATCCGTTTTGGTATGTTTTTTGAAATTCTGAAAAGAAGCTTGCCTTGGTTTTTTTCAGAGCCTCACAAACTCACAAAAGATTCGTTAATACATTGGAACGTCGCTATAACGAATATCGTGGGATCCACAGAAATTGTTCGCAGTAGCGATTGTTCGGTATAGCGATTTCCACACATAAGTGGCGCCCTCTTTTACTTACTGTTATTGTATACTTGCATTTACAAACCACGCGCGAAGTCGCCAAACTTGTCCATTAATATTTTTGTAATTCCGTAGCAGAACTTCACCAAGTACGCCCTGGTAGTTACTGAAAGACTTCGAACACGTGCAACTATTGAATCATGCAATTACACAGTTTTCAATAATAGCCATTTGTCGCTCTTCTGTTGACATTTCCAACAACAATGTTCGGTACGTTTTGTACACAAAAATTGGGAGCCAAGGCTGATGTTCGTGCCATATTTTCAATGGGGAGCGCTGATAAAATCCTACAATCAGGCACACTATATTAATGAAAGTGTACAAAATATGAACCATTCTCACGACTGTATTTAGGGGAGACCGTTCGCATGTACGTCACATTTTTACATTTTGCTTGTACAATTTTTTTATGGAATTTTTTTGGGGGTGGCTAGACAAAATTTTGCCCCCCCCCCCCCCGTAGAACCGCCACCGGCTGATCGAGATCCGGAACCAAAATAATCCAGAGGGAACCCGCTGGCCGGCCGGATGTTGCAAACTTCAAATAGGGGACCTTATTTGACGCTTTAATGGGCGCTCTTCCCCCTTTTCTTAATCTGTTGTCTCTGACAACATCCAAGCTATTACTAAGAAGCATAACACTATGGCACTGACACGCCTGCGTTTGTGAGGCGGCAATAACTTTCTTGTTTTCACTTGAGAATGGGAAAGACATAATTACTTGGTAGTGTCCAGTACGTTTTGTGTTTCTGGTATTTGTTTACGTTTGGTTGTTCATCGGTGGTTTCTTGCCAACCTTTTTCAGTGTGCAATTCTACAATAAATGACGGGGCACGGTCTCCATAAAGACACGGAGGCTTCCCGGACCCCTAGGTTTTTTTTTTTAATAATTCAGTAGTTTTTTTGGAATGATTACAAGACGCAAAATGATCTTGGATTCTTTCCCTTCAATAAAAATTATCTATAAGACCGAAAAACAATAGTGGAAGGAAAAGGCTACATCTATGGATTCCAATCAGGTAATTACCGCGCCTTAGCATAGGCTACTGTGGCAACGTGGCATTTCCTCTTCAAAATGATATAATGTATTGCCCATATTCTATATCAATGGTCACTTTCTTTTTCATGAATAAACATAAATATATCCTTCGAAACTACTGAATCATCCATGAATTGCCTTACCCGCCTACGGAATAAGTTCACGTCGTTCTCCCATATTCTCAGAATTTAAAAAGACAAAGGCCATTTTTTTCCGGTTGATGGGAGGGGGTTGGATCTGTTATTTTTGTAAGTGAGGGCGGTGTTATAAGTAACCACAATAAAAGAATACTTCAAGACATTGACAATGTAACTAATGTTCTGATTTACCAACACATAGACGTGTTTATTGAAGGCATCAATAAATCCTAAAACTGAAATGCTATATTCCTTCAACAATTATCATTAGGGGTAAAATAAAATCCTTATGTTCATTTAAATTTTGTCAGATGTTGCAATAGACCTTTCTACGCTTGGTTGGCAAACTGCATTTTTGCCAACCCAGGTTGCAAAACTATGGAAGGTCCAAAAACTGCAAAAGTGAAGAAGAGTTATTACAGATAACCAAAATATTATTTGATTGTTGGAAATACAATATTGTCAACAAAGCTACAACATTATTCCTAAACATGTTTTTTACTTTGTATTGAGGGCGTTATGTATGAAGCCCGGGAAGAGACAGGGTAGAATTTTTTTGGGAATTTCCTAATCCGTGCGCACGAATTAGTAATTCGTGTGTGCGAACGAATTACTAATTCGTGCGAACGAATTAGTAATTCGTGCGAACGAATAGGTAATTCGTGCAAACGAATTACTAATTCGTGCGAACGGATTAGTAATTCGTGCGAACGAATTAGTAATTCGTGCGAACGAATTAGCAAACTCCAAAAGAAAAATTTCCACCCTGTCCCTTCCCGGGCTTCATAGTTATGGGGACTTTTTTTGTGAAAAACATGTTGCCAACCACGGCTTCAATTAATGCGCTTGCGGCAGCCCATATAAAATGGCGCCCATGTTTACAAACAAAAGAAAGGTCTATAGTCAGATGGCATATGGTCGGAATCGTGACCGACTGGTCCAAAGCGCCCAACTTGGCAGATGGATTCTTATAGCCCTAGAGAAGACATTTAGAAGGGGTGACACCTGAAATTCTTTTGGGAAGGGTGCCTAATTTGCACAAGTCGTTAATACCTGCGTGTAAAATGTTTTTCCCATATTCGGGTATATCTTTATTTTTTTAATTTTTTTTGAAAAGTGTATTTTGGGGATGTTGCAATCTTTATCTAGTCCAAATCTGATTCGAGTTGTTGCATCTCAAAACTTTAGGCATACAAGATTATACCGATAAACGCTCATCACGCGTGGACAACATACATTTATTTCCCCGGATATTGTTAAACCAGCAACTATCTCCTGTCACTCTCTATTGGCATGGTGGTATGACCTCCGAGCCATTGCAGCCGGACTCGTCGGAGTTGTCTGCGCAGTCCATCTTTCCATCGCACTGCCGACATCCCAAGATGCACATGCCATTGTCGCACTGGAAGCTCTGAAGGGGCTGACCGTCACTTGCCATCTTTCCTTGGAAATCTTGCACGCAATTGACTGCAAGAAGAAACGGGAAATATCTAAAGAAATACCTCGAGTGACATCAAACAGTCCATGAATTTCAATCGCTGACACTTGACTTGGATGACAAATGATTCACAGCTGTTGAGAAGTGCTTGAGTTTTGAGAGATAATATTCGAATTGAAATGAGATCGATTAATGAACCCCATGTATTTAAAAAAAAAAAAATTCTGAAGAAAAGGCAACGAGGAAGCACGTGACAATGACACATGCGTAAATCCCCCTCATTAGTGAACGTACGATACACATCTGTTATGGTAGGGCATGAATGGTTGAGCCTAGTAGTGGTAGGACCTGGAACCAGGCTACTTTTATTTTGCAGTTAAAACACACACTGCCCTTCGCACTATTTAAAGCATGGGAGCTTTCGAATTGCTGGCTTCGTCTCCTTTTCGGCTTCAGTCTCTGTTGGACTTGGCAACAATTTTGGTCGTTTTTTTGTGTGCTTTTGGGACACAAAGCCTGTCACACAAGGCCAGTGGTTGACGTACAGTTGTATTGGGCATTAGTACTAGTTTGACAGGTTGCTTTTGATGCTATGGCTGGAGACGAAGCCAAAACCACAAACGTAGCCGGGCTTTCGTAAAGGCCCATATGCATACAGAGTTGCATCTTACCAGCGTGTTCTTCTTTGCAGTGGTCCTCATCTGAGTAATCCCCGCAGTCCAGGAAGGAGTCGCATTCAAAGTAAGTGACAAAGCATTCGTCCCCAGACTGACACTGAAAGTGCGGAACGTCGAACTCTTGGAACGTGGCACAAGAGACTATTCACACAGAGAGGAAGAAGGGTAAAGACTCAATTAGGAACAAAATGGTGACAGATTGCCTTTAACAAAGATTCTGCTGGGATCACAACTTTACAGTAATAATAATAACTAGATGTGGTTGTAACCGAACAACCACAGAGCTGTTCCCAACATATTTTTGATATCCTATTGGACAGTAGAAAATGACTGAATATTTTTTTTAAAACCGGAAGTAAGGGTCATATGACTTTGACATACACTTGGTAAATAAATAGACATTTCCGTGTCTATTTATTTACCAAGTTTGAGATCAATCGGTCCAATAGTTTTATAGTGATAAGACTATAAAGATTGCCTCATTAAATATGCATGACGTCATAACACGAGAACAATAAATTTCACATTGATAAAAAATGCAATCTGTTTATCTGGTTATGTTGTTCAGTGCTAATTAACAATTGTTGACTGCTGTGATGTGGGACATGACGCTTTAAACACCCGAGGGGCACATAGCACCCGGGGCAAATACCCGAAGGGGGGAATATCACCCGAGGAGAAGCCGAATACCCGAAGGTGGGAATATCACCCTCCGCTTTGTCTCGGGTGCTATGCGCCCCTCGGGTGTTCAAAACATATCCCACATCACAGCAGTCAACAGTTGTTTTGTACACTGTCTTGGATTCGTTGGATTTTGATGTAAAAACCACGAAAACAAACAGCAGTAAACACAACAATCATGACAATCGAGTGGCAACTCATATGCATGATGCGTGCTGATCGTCTGCTAGTTCGCTGCTCCTACTCGTGTGTGAAAGCATACGGTGATAATAGCGTGGGTACCAACGATAAAAGCGTTTCACACCGTGCGTACCGTACGTTCACAGTCATAGCACCTTCCCTGCTGGATATCACGTACGTGATATCCCACAGCGAGTGTGCCGTGACTGGTTATAAGCTTAAGTAACACGTGTTTCTTCTAGGCCAATGTAAATACAGTATTCAGTATTGGGAACAGCTAATAATAAATAATGATAATAGGTTTTTTTTATACCAAAGGTCTTAAGGCTCGTCACAATAATTATTAGCACTATTCATCAGGCCACGAGACCTTTTTTTTCAGCAGCTCGAGGTCAGCGCATTCTGGTCTCTACCTTCACAGTAACCCATAAATAATCTTTGGTGAAGAGAAACAATTGTAGTAAAGTGGCTTGCCCAAGAACACAAGCACTATGTTCCACTTTAGGATTCGAACCCACGTACCACGTGAGTCAAAACCTATATCCATTGGACAACAGCGCTCTAAAGTTTGGCCTTGTAATGTTTGTTGATTTGTACTTTTTTGGTTCAATGCAGTCAGCAAGCAGCTTGCAGCAGTTTTACTCATTTTAATGAAGCGACAAGGTGACTTAAATTCCAAAAGGGTCCCCACACTAGTTCAAAATTCAACTAAAGGAAACGGAAGAAGAATTGAACACCCCCCCCCCAAAAAAAAGAAGAAGAAGAAGAAGAAGAAGAAGAAGAAGAAGAAGAAGAAGAAGAAGAAGAAGAATCAGAGGGCCTCGGAGAATGAGGAACACTTTTGTTATTAAATTATAAAGTTTGCGGGTAACACTATGTGGAAAGAGATCTCTTCTTGGAAGAAGTGTAGTTCTGAAAAGAACCGGTTGGTTGAGTGTCGAACTCGACGTTTCGGACAGTGTGCTCTGTCCGCCTTCGGTAGGTTTTGTTCTTATCATGGAAAGATAACTGTTCGGTTGATACTTACTCTTTGCACTGGTCGAAACAATCAGCGAGAAACAGATGATTGCGATAACAGATGCAATTTCAAGCTTCATTTTTGGATGATGGGTAGAAAACTTTCTCCTGAAAGTATATTAAACAAATCAGATTAAATGTAAATCCCATCAAAATACTCAATAACAATTGCGTGAAATCCACAATTGCAAAATTGGTATGTTTTGCCTTACATTTTTTACGACGTATAACCAATGATGTGACTACGTTGTCAGTTCAATCGTATCTTTTGGGATACCAATTACACTTTAATACCGTACACATAAGTTTTACACGTTCAGTAGGATTCCACAAAGATATATGTACATATCTTAATTTCTCTATTTAACCAAGTTCACTGAAGAACGAAATTAGAACTGAAATGGTGCATACACAAGCACATTTTTAGGAAATTTAGGGCTTATTTTTGTCCAAGTTTAGTCTATGCCACACAATTCGTCAGCAACACCACCAAGTAACACTCATGTACACACCAGTAAAAACTAGCAAACAGAGAAAATGGCATCTAAAGTTGAACGCCTTCTAGAACAACACTCTGCGTCAAAACAGCAGGGTATTTGCAGTTGGGTTTCTCATTGTGGACACTTGATGAATTGAATTGATTAAATCTGCTGTTTTTCACCCGTTTGTGCATTAAATCAACAAGAAATAAGGGAAAAAGCTGCGACACTGTAAATTTTCGTTTTCACGAAGTAACACTCTTCAATGTATACAACACAAGGAAAGTGCAACTTCAGGTCAGCGCGCGCACACATACAAAGAGAGTGTTACTTCGTGAAAACGTTTTCGCTCATATTTGAGCAGAGTGCGCGTCATGCATTGCAATGGTGAATGGAACTTGAAGTGTTACTTCGTAAAAACGAAAATCGTCACTTTTGCGCAAAAGTTGCCATGGATAATTAGCGTAATTATTAAAGTGAACCTCTTGAAGCTTTGAAACTTCGTGCAATGCTAGGCCTTGATGAATAATGTTTAAAAATGTAAAAAAAAACCTTAAAAATCGAAGAAGAAAAAAAAGGTTTAACACGGTGGAGTGTTACTTCGTGGTGTCGGTGACCAATTTTTTTTATGTAACTCATCTGAATGTTCAATTTTTGAGTCATAATGACAAAATAGCTCTTTCTTTCTCGAAACATCTTCTTCATAGTAACATTAGGTCCCGTGTTACATTACCTACCAAATTCCAAAGACAATATATGTCATTACTCTCCTTAACAAGACAAACAAATTTGAAATAAATATAATGCTGCTTCAAATGGTCAACGCGCGGGACTAACAAAGAATAAGCAGTGGTCAATTAATTAAATTCTAAAAGTTGCATCGGAATTCAAAGTGCACCTGGGCCAATATGTGGATTGGGTTTTCAGTCCCCTGCCTGATTCCGTAGGTTTCCCCCAGAATATTCGTCTGGGCTTTTCCTTCCACCTGTAAAACTGTAACTTCTTCTCATCGTCTCCTCTCTACAGGTTCTTGAGGAATGCAAGCGACAGTGCCTTGTACCCAACACGTTTTAAATTTATCCAAATTTTAACGAGGGTTTGGAAAAAATTTAACCAACTGTTGTTTACCCGGTGAACAGCACAACAAATAACCAACGTTTGACGAAATGTGCCCGTTGGGTAAAAGTTGGGCAAAACTGGCAAATTTTACACAGTGTTGGTTAAACTTTTAACCAACTGTTTTAACCAACCACATTTTAACAACGTTTTGAGAGTGCACTGCAATCTTCAAATTCTCTTCAATGAGTGCACTGCAGTCTTCAAGAACCCGTACTCCGATAACCGACATATCTTTCACAGGTTACGATGCACATTTGATTATGCAAGGCATTTCTACTCACGACGGCAAAATGACGTGCATTGCTAAACATTCCGAAAAGTGCATCTCATTTTTAATCGATCAATTTGTTAGACCCGTTTAGTTTTACGGCGACGTCGCTGGATGAATTGGTCAAAGCTTGTCCAAAGGAGCCATTTACTTTACTCAGAGAATTTGACAATCAGAAGACGGATCTTCTTATATGCAAAAAAAAAAGGGACACTAATCGGTACTCGTTTCAATAATTTAATCAAACCCGCTCACCGCCGAGAAGCCAATTTTACAGCAGTCACAAAAAACGAACACATCTCAACACAAGATGACGTCAGAGCGCAACGAGTGTGGCAGAACTTGAACGTTAAAACCTTGGCTGAATATCGTGACTTCTAAGTGACTACGAAGACGCTATGCTCCCGGCGTGTTTGAGAATTCCAGGCGAGTGTGTAAAATCAAGTAGGAATATATGTTAGATCCAATTAATTATCACACAACACCCGGGTTATTGTGTGACGCTCTGTTAAAACACTCTCAAATCGAATTGGAGCTATTGCCAGAAGTAGACAAACATGTATTTTTCGGGGAGCACCCCGAAAAATACATGCCAGAGTATGAAGCCCGGGAAGGGACAGGGTGAAATTTTTTTTTTGGCATTTACTAATTCGTTCGCACGAAATACTAATTCGTTCGCACGAAATACTAATTCGTTCGCACGAATTACTAATTCGTGTCAACACTGTAGTTAATCTTTCTTTCTCATCAATATCTGACGCAGAGCACAAACTTCTCTCCAAGGGTCTCAATTTTTGTCCCGCTCCCCGTTCTGTGAACCAGGTTCAGCTCAGCCAAGACCTCACGGAATACCACCGTAGAATCCGTCTGCGTGAGTTTTTCCTGGACAGTGAACCGTGTGAACCTGAGCCTTTTCGAGTCAAGAGTTCATGGGTACCCCCCAAGAATCGTGTGCCAGCCATAGAGACATACGTTCAAGTTATCAATTCCCAAGTCACTAACCCGGACAACTTCCCCCACAGGACTCATGATAATCTCCCCAGAGAGGAGCGCCTGGCTCTCAACTCCTTGCGCTCTCGCACCGACATCATCATCAAGCCAGCAGATAAAGGTTCAGCTGTGGTCATCATGGATCGTCAGCAGTACATTGATGAGGCCCACCGCCAGTTGGATAATCGCACTAACTATACCCGCCTTGACTCTGACCCCACAGGCACTTTCTGTCGAGATATACAACAGGTACTTGACGATATGCGATCACGTGACCAGTTGTCCAAGAAAGCTCACAAATTCCTTTCTCCCTGTGATTGTAGGACTGCCAGATTTTACCTTCTACCCAAGATTCACAAGGCTGGCAACCCCGGTAGACCCATCATCTCCGGTAATGGCTCACCCACGGAACGCATCTCCCTGTTCATTGACAGTTTTCTCAAACCCCTTGTCCCACAGATTTCGTCATACATTCACGACACCCCAGACTTCCTACGCAAGCTTGAAGGAATCAAGGACCAGATTCCCAGCACAGCCATCATTGGGACTTTCGACGTCTCATCTCTGTACACCAACATCCCACATGAGGAGGGTGTTCGTGCTTGCTCCTTGGCTCTGGCCAAGGCAGGACACACGACTCCTCCCATCAGTGATGTTGGCACCCTCATGAGACTTATACTAACGAAGAACAATTTTTCCTTCCTTGGTGAGCACTATCTACAGGTACACGGCACCGCAATGGGCACTCGCATGGCCCCTTCCATGGCTTGCCTCTTCATGGGTGACCTCGAAGAACGCATGCTTGCCTCGGCCCCATGTCGCCCTTGGATCTGGTGGAGATATATTGATGATGTTTTTCATCTGGACCAGTGATGAGGACAGTCTCTTGACCTTCACTAACCACATCAATTCCTTCCACAGAACCATCAAATTCACGTCGGAGTTCTCGGCTCACCAAACCCACTTTCTGGATGTCACCGTCCGCAAACAAGGCAACTCACTAACCACTGACCTGTATTCCAAACCCACAGACACCCACCAGTACCTCCACTCCTCCAGCTGTCACCCTAGGCACTGCAAAACTGGCATAGCGTTCAGCCAGGCACTCAGACTCAGAAGAATTTGTTCTAATGATTCCGATTTCTCCCGCCATACACAGATACTGAGGAACAACTTGGTGGCCAGGGGTCACAGCTCTCGCCAAGTTCATCGTGCCATTGCCAGAGCTAAAGCTATCCCCAGAAATCTAGCCCTCACGGGAAAGGCCCCTGATGCCATGGCCAAACCCATGATTCCCTTGGTTACCACGTTTCACCCCAATCTCCCTCCCCTTCGCAAAATCACTAATGACAATCATCATATCCTCCATACTTCAGATCGCCTTGCCCGCGCCATCCCCAACGGCCCCACATTGGCTTACAGGCGTCCTCGAAATCTACGGGACCTGATTGTTCGAGCTGAAGTCCCATCCTTAGATGCATCCTATCCCTCCCAGCATGGTACTTTCAAGTGCAGTTCCAGATGTGTTGTCTGCCTGATTCATATCCAGGAGTCTGAGTCCTTTTCTGGCCACTCTTCTGTCACTACCCACAGAACCATTGGTAACATCACTTGTAACACCTCTAATGTCATATATCTCATTTCTTGCAGGGTCTGTGGAGTGCAGTATGTAGGTGAGACTAAGAATACGCTCAAGAAGCGTTTCTATGCCCACCGGTCAACGGTCAACACCAAGAAACTAGACACCCCTGTTGGTCATCACTTCAACCTGCCTAACCACTCCATTTCTGATATGATTTTGCAGGGCATTGAATCTCTTGGCCATCGCAAGGACTCAGTTCGCCTCAGCAGAGAGAAAGTGTGGATGAATCGTCTTCGAACTATTCAACCACATGGTCTCAACATCCAACTAGGGAATGATTAATCCTTTTCTTCCTCCATTGTCTTCTGTTACAGATAATCCACCTGGTCTTCCTTGTTTGTGTTTACCCATCTTCCCCCATCTTTCATCCCTTTCCACCCCCATACTGTTCCCCCCCCCCCATCATCATCACTCTCACACTCTTTTGTCCGTTCCCACTCCCTGTGACCTTTGATCCTTCCCCTTTCTGATCTCTCCCCTGTTTACACTAGACCCCTTGTGGTTTGCCATCTCCCTTTGTTCCTTTGTTCTCTCATCCACCCTCCCCTGCATCTTTCCACACCTTTCCCACCTAATCCTCCTTTTGTGTTTCTTCTTTCAGCCCTGCATGTTTGTGTGCACCCCCTTGTTAATGTTTGTACCTCTGTCATTTCTGTTTTAGCCTCTGAAGAAGAACTTGCTAAGTTCGCAACGTCAGGCCACATTAATTTTTAGAATTACTAATTCGTTCGCACGAATTGCTAATTCGTTCCCACGAATTACTATTTCGTTCCCACGAATTGCTATTTCGTTCGCACGAATTCCTAATTCGTTCGCACGAATTACTAATTCGTGGGAACGAATTAGTAATTCGTGGGAACGAATTAGTAATTCGTTCGAACGAATTAGTAATTCGTTCGCACGAATTCCTATTCGTAATTCGTAGGAACGAATTAGTAATTCGTGCGAACGAATTAGTAATTCGTGCAAACGAATTAGCAAATGCCAAAAAAAAAATCCACCCTGTCCCTTCCCGGGCTTCATACCAGAGGAATATGTGTCTGTGTATCAACGAATGTTATTGTCGATTGAGCCGAACCAAAATTGTCCGGTACACTAAACCCTGAACGCAAATAATGTTTAACATTACATCGCGTCGCAGCTGTATCTGGAGCTTGGGTTAAAACTCGAAAAAGTACATCGCGCTCTATAATTTACGCAGAAACCTTGGGTGAAGTCATACATGGACAAAAACACTTGACTCAGAAACAAAAAAAAAGTTAGACATTGAAAAATATATATATATATATTACTAACAGCTATAATAGGGCGACAGATTTTGCTAACTCCGTCCACAATAGGGCGACACACCTTATTAAGGCGACACATAACTGTTGCCCTTTTGTGAAAACGACCCTTAGGACAAGGAATTTTGCTGTCGCAAACCATCTAGATCGGTTCCTCATGGTCCAATTAGTAAAAATACTAAATTTCGTGGAAAAAAGATAAGGTAAACTTGGGTTAGGTGACAGTTTAGGTTTGTGCACAAGTCTATGGGAAAGTCGCCCTATTGCAGCAAAAACAGTTATGAACCACTCAGTATTTAGCAAGACGATGGAGACGTGAGAAATTGACTAACTACAGTTCTACTCAGAGACGAACAAGATAACAAAATACAAGATTGTGTCTGCACCAAATTATAAATCGACCAAATTATAAATCGAGCATTGTAAATTATCATTATTTTTCTCGAAATGTACAAAAACTAAAGCGCTGTTAAACAACTCTCACGTACGACTTTTACTACAATCAAATAAAAACGATGTGCGGATAGAGTCAGAATAATGTACACCGACACAGTTTCTTAATCATTAAAAAACAGATGTACACGAAGATACGAAAGCAATTCGACTTGTACGATTTCTAAAACTACAAATCAGAGTTGAAGTGACTCGAGTCAATGACTCGACTCGAGTCCGATCGAGTAACAATTGTTTGTGACTTGACTCGACTCGAGTCCATATGGGTAAATGACTCGACTTGACTCGGTCAATGTGAGCAAATGACGCGACTCGACCCGAGTCCCTCATCAGAAGACTCGACTTGACTCGAGCAAAGGCTAATAAGACTCGAGTCCCACAAATAAAAGCAAAACTTTGCCAAAATATTTGCAATGACTTACGGCGCAACATTTATGTTCACGCCGCTTTGTGATTACAGTACGGTACAGCGGCCGCTTGTCGTGTACAGTACATACGCACAACGTGTCACAGACTCCCACCTTGTGGTTATGGAACGCACAAAATACTATCAAGGAACCGCACTATAAAATGCATTTTCCAATTCGTGGTTTCATCATTGGCTTTGGGCGATTTCTTGGTAAGGTCTTTGATTCGAAAGCCGGCTAAAGTTATTTCCTCCTTTTAAAATTTATAGAGATACAACCCTATGTTACATAATCAGATACAGTTTTGTATGATGCAATTTGGTTTTGATGTTGTCAGCGATCAGCGAAAACAATTCTAGACCCGAAGCCATACCAGATAGCTATCAGACGGAAATTTCGTTTCTGGTTAATAACTGTAAGTGATACAAATTACTTTTTACTTTACTAAATTAATTTTTTAATCAAAAAGGTTCTGGTGATCTTGTCACATCAATCTAATTCTTCTCGCTTGAATAATCCTAACAGCTCAGTATTCAATTGATTTGACTTGACCCATAGAGTGACGGCAACGATCTAGTCTGGCCAGATTAGGAGCGTATTTTATGTATTGAAGTTTGGCTTGATAACAAAGATCATTATATCAGTTTTCCCAGTGGCTTAATCTTTTACAAGTTTCTCGTCGATAAAATGTTTTTCGTCGTATAAACCACATCGCAAGTCGCACTTTTTACAATCTTATAACACACTTTTACTATCGCGACGGGTTTGCAATCTCTGCGTTCTCTACCGTGTATACCCGGGCTAGACAGACGTATCGTGACGTAATCAATGCAAAGAGTTACAGTTTTAGTTCTCTCGCCGACCGACTTTGAACTCGAGTATCGACATTTGGTTTTTGACATCTCGTGCATATCTTTGTCTCTTCCATTGCAATTATATAAACATAAAATATTTTATTTATTTTTAAAACGTTTTTTTCACGACCAAATTATTCTTTTTAATAGACCAGGTTTTTAGAAAATTTGTAGAGAGAGGGCCGCAGAGACATTATAAAAAAAAATAGAATTAATTTTAACACTTTAATAAAAAAAAATGATAAAAAAGAGAGCATAATTTTAGGGGAAGGGGAGAAAAAGAAAAAAAATGAGAGAAGACGGATCGAGTAGAATGAGGTGGACAGGGAAAAATTGGCTGTGGTTCAGAACCATCACTTGTCCGCTACTAACATCTTACACGAGCATAAGAACATGTTGAAAACCCTGTTCATTTATATCTGACGCGGCAGGTTTAACATTGTCAAACACAGTTGGGTATTAAACTGTTGGGACATTTTATTTACCCAACCTCGGTATGAATTTGCCTCATATAGGTTAATCCCGGTAACAATTGACCAACTATTCGGAAAAAAATTTCTCAAGAGTGTAGTTGGTTTGTATGTTGACCAACATTGGTCTGCATGCGCCTGCTTTATCATTTTCCTAACTTTTTTCTTAGTGTAGCATTTCCAGCAGCGCTTTATAGCCATCAAATTGCGAGCCAGATCACTTTTGCGCCGCATTTTACTATGCACGCAATCAAGTATAATTGACAATTCATCCTGAGAAATCAGGTCAATATACTGAAAGCTCGATTTAAGCAACCTAATAGAAAAGAAACATTATGTGGCTTGAATAAAGACCAGCACGCTAAAAGGTCGATTTGGTGGACCAAATTACATGTTGTACCGCAAAATTCCTCCTGGCAATAATTACACGAAAACCGCATATCTTCAACGTATAAAAGTGCCTTGATTTGTATTAATATCAGGTTAAAACATAAAAACAGACTGTCGGTTTTATTTTGTTAAAGTCATGTTTACATTTTTGAGCACTTTATTTTCAAAGATTGACTCCTTAAAACGAAGGGCTCATCATTGAAGATTTTCATTAAAGGCATATACATTGTAATATGATCATTGCTTTTCATGCAGTTTGTTCGTTTCCAATAGTAATTACACCACTCAAAATCAAAAGAACAATGTTCAAAATCTAACATTTTGAAGCTTCAGCTTAGAGTGGATATTACATGTTTATGGAAAACATTGACAAAGAAAACCAAGCACAACCTTGCATCAATAGCACTCTTTATTCCAAAAAAAAAAATCTGTCAATTTCCTGCTCGTTGGAAATCACCGACATTTCTTGATTTCTTCGAAACAACAGCAAGCCAGACGGAATATTTCACGGAATATTTCCGTAGGATACGTTTGGGATAGATACAAATAATCCTATATGCCTTTAACGTCGATAGTGATAAAGCCTATAACCTGAAAAGTCAAACTTGAAATGAGAGTATTTAAGAGTGGTTACATCTCTTACTTCACAAAAAAGGCGGCAATCTTCTACCGGTTCAGAGATCCCGTGGTGTGTGTGTCTTCAGGAAGGCTGTTCGGCAGTGTCTTCAGTCTCGATTTCTGAACGATGTATATGCCCAGGTAAGCGATAGGTGGCAGTATTTATAGGGAAAAAAATGGTTGAATCCGTATTGATAGACTATGTATGACAGAGCCTATTACGTACCTGGAGTTTATGCAACATACGCTTGCTATCTTAAAAAAAAAACTTTTTTTGTCTGAAAGTTTAGTCTAGTGAGCTCGAGTAGCCTATAGGGGCCTGTAATGTATTGTGCATGACCGGAACTATATGTTGGAACTATATCACTTATGCGCGCATTGATAATCAACTCAGTAATGACGTCATGCCATGCGAGCATAATAATTCACCTAATATGTCGTTAGCTCAAAGCAGAATTACATTATGCCCATGCAGACAAAACAAGTCATAAAATGATAATTTTTAGATAAGCATAAGTTGCATTAACCCAAAAAACACTAGAGGCTTCGTCAAATCCATGTCTAGTCTGTCGATACGGATTCTATTTTGATTAAGCCATACGTGTAGCTCTAGAAATGCACTTCCAAAAGTTTGCTCACGGGTCATGGGAACTAGGTGAAACCCTTCTCTGTAGATGTGAATACTAAAATTTGTGACGTCATGACGTAATCAGGTATCAAATTATAAGTAATTTAAGGTTGAAAGTTGGAAATATACATCGAACTATAACTTCTGCCCTGAATGGAGTTCAGTGTTCCTTTTTTGGGTGTAGTATTAAATATTGCATTGGAGACATTTTTTTATTCCTTGTCATGAAGTCAGTTGAACTTTTCTTCCGGTGCTATCCAACAAGCAATGAGAAACGAATTTTACTGAAGGGAATGATCGTGTGGGAGAGCAGTTTTAAACGTCTGGTTTAAAAGCGGGTAGGGGCCTGGTCGCCGATAATGACCAAAGCCGAAGGCGAGGGTCATTATCGGCGACCAGTAATCAAGGCCGCAATTGTCACTGTATATTTTGCCCACAAGACCGATCATTTCTGTGTGACAGTGTGGGGTTCGTGACCACGAGATCGGGTAGCGCGGCGCATGGGTACCCTGTGGAGACAAAGGGAACAAAAGACTATATACGGCTCCCCAGGGCAATTTCCGTATATGAATACAAGGTATTATCAAAGTTATCATGACATAGATTTTACTCAAAAAGCAGGAATTTCCAAGGTGTTTTGATCCGTCGCAAATTGAAGTATTTTATGTAAGGGATAGTAGCGTTCTTTCGTTTTGGACGGTTAGTCCTGACGGTTCGTGACAGCTCGTCATGACGGTCGTCCTGGCTAAAACGAAGGGGCGTGATCAATCAACTGGCTCCTCTGTACGGTAAACTTTGTCGTTCGGTAATAAAGACTTAGGATTATTATTCAAATAATTATGGGATACACACACACACACCCAAACCCGCCAGGGATTGTCACGTTGAATGCCATGAGCGTCGCCAGGATTTTTTTCCAGAGGGAATAATGCACATTTCGCCCCCCCCCCCCCAAAAAAAACCCCAAACAAACAAATACCTGTACTTTTGCCAGCATATTCTCAATTTATCTTTTTTTCGCGGGTGGGCATGGGGGCATTTACCCACCACTTTTTAGATGATAAAAAGTAGTAATTAAGTAGTAAAGTCTGTCAGGAGCAAATGTGGCCCATTGGGCTATGGACAGCGCCGGCATTTATCTCCGGTTACAGAGAATATTTCTTTCCCCGGGTGGGATGCTAGTCCATCGCAGGTTACTCCCCAGCTAAAGCCGGCACCCATTTATACTCCTGGGTGGAGAGAGGCAAGTGTGGATGAAGTCTGCCCTAGGACACAACATAATGGCCAGCACCTGAATTCGAACTCCTGACCCTCTGATCATGAGTCACAAACCCTAACCACACTGCGGCACAAAAAAGGAGTTTGATCACTGCTTGCTGAATTGGAAGCTGGCTGCTGCCTCGGCAAATAATATGGAAGACATAATCTAACTTTTGAAGCGCATTTCTGGTGCTGCACATGGCTACCCGAAAATAAAAACGTCAACTTCAATTTAGAGATTGACGGAGACTCTAAAGTCCTTGGAGTTAATGTAACACATGCCTGTCATCTAAAAATACACGTTTTATGGCTGTTTTGTCTTTGCACAGACGTAATAAAATTATATTCTGAATTATCGAAAAAACGGTTCGTGGCTAGACTGTACGCATCATTAATTTTCTGCATAAGCAATAAAATATGCTTATTTTCTTTTAAAAAAAATCCATTTTGTGGCTTTTTGGTATTTGCAGGGCATCATAAAAGTTTGCTCTGTTATTTGTTGGTCCCATTTCAATAGTTTATACAATTAGGCAGCTGCTGAACGGCGGAGGGATTTGCAACCGCCCCCTCCGTACTGTAGAAGGAGGCTTGTTGGAAATGAGAGGGTGAAATTATTGTCCATTTGTCTTTGATTAAAACAGTTGTTCTTCCTCGTTTCTACTCATGAATATTAATTTGTGAAGACAATTCTTTTTTTAAAGCCAGCCATCCAGTCAAAGTATGAGAAGCAGAAAAAAAGCTGCCTTACATGAGAGACGTGATCCACTTTTTTTGTTTCACATTATGACTACTCAAAAACAGAAACAGTGTCAGTAGACTTCAATTTGGAATTTGACGGAGCCTCTGAGTCCCTGGAGTTTATGTAACATATGCTTATCATCTAAAAATACATGTTTTTTATTATGGCTGTCTTGTTTCTGCAGGGCGTAATAAAACGTTTGCTCTGAGCTAACGAAAGAATGGTTCGTGGCTACACTTGTACGAACTGTTGAAACTTCTCCGTTTAGGTATGAGAGCAAAACTGGTGAGGTTCCATTGCAATCAGTTATGGCGAAAAAAAGAAAAGTGTATGAAATAAAAGAATTCTTGTTATTTCGCCCTGCTGGGGTTGTGGTGCGTGTGCCCTTGGGCAAAGCACTTAATTTGCCACTCATTGGGCCCACCCAGGATCTTTTTGTAGCGGGGGAAAAGCAAATTAATTGTCCCCCAAAATCCTTGTACTCTCTCTAGCATATTCTCAATTGATCATTTTGTTTTTGGGTGGGCGGGGGACATTTGCTCACCCCACCCCCAGTGACACCCCTGCAGACGCCCATTTTGTTAAATGTGTATTAAATTAATAGCAAATATGACTTCACACCTCTTTTTTTTTCTTTTTCTCCCCCCCCCCCTCCCTTTTGGCTTTTCCGGGGGGGGGGGGGGAAGCGCCCCATTGGGCCCCCCTCGCTACGCCTATGTCGAAAGCAACAACAATGGAAACTGAAAGCCCTGTTGTTCATTTTAAATGAGATTAGTGCGGTAGTTTTAAAAGGGGTATACGAGGCGCATACCGTGCGGTGTGAGATTAGTGTGGAAATTTTGAATTAGGCGGAGACACATGTCGCGCAATGTTTAGAATTCTGAAAGAAAAGAATTGGGGGAAAAAAACCTCTTTCATGCAGGCACCGATGAAGTCGCACAGAAAAATGAAGGATTACGGGGTATTTTGCAAAAGTGGCATTTTAGTGTTTGAATCCACATGTATATATAAGATAAACACATGCACTGGGTTCAAAACTACATGTAGTGATGAAAGTTTGCCGATTTCGTAATAAACAAATGAACCCTGTAATCCATCAGGTTTTTGTACGAGTTCATCGGCACCCTAATACAGTCCCTGCATGAAAGAGATTTCTTCCTGCTCTTTTTCTTTAAGAACTTTAAACATTGCGTGGTAAATAAATGTAGGGCCTATGGCCTCGTAGCCCTTTTGAAACTCCCGCACTAATCTCAGTTAAGGAGAATACACTCGCAAGTGTGGATTCGTAATTTAAGAATTCACGAGGCGCGAAGCGCCGAGTGAATTCGTAAATTAAGAATCCACATGAATTCTTGGACTTAAATCATCTCAATGAAGGCCATTCGTTTCAAAAATGATGATAAGACATGAATCTGGGACTGATAAATGTTTCCAAAATGGTTAGGAAATACTTGAAATGACTCTCGATAGACGTTATACACAAGCGCGGAAGTGGCGTCAGGTTGCAACATTGTTTCCTGGCGTGTTTAGCATGTGTATCGACACACCCGTACAAGCAAGTCATTTTGTGTGTATAGGTTCCTTACGTCAAAATGGATAGTTCCGACGACGATTTCTTTCTGACTAAAAGTAGATTTTGCAGTGACGGCGGAAAATCTGACAGTGAAGATGCATTGGTAATTTTCGGAAAGCAAATTTTCACGCAGACGGTCCTATTCAGGCTCATTATGGAGAACAAATGTCAGACGTGTTCAAAGTGTGGATTCGTAATTCCGAATCCACACTTTACTAAAGATTCGTCGTTCCGAATCCACAGTTTGTGACCAGTGTAAGAGACTCGTCGTTCCGAATCCACACTTTTAACAATAGTGTGACGTCATAGCAATGGTTTAATTCAAAGTGAGCAACTGCATGGGCTGGCTTTCAATTTCCATTGTTGTTGCATTCAATTTCAATTTCCATTTTCTTTATAAATTTCTTTATTACGAATGACAAAGGTTACCGTACAGAGGAGCCAATTGATTGACAAAATTTTATTGATCACGCCCCTTCGTTTCAGCGAGGAATGTGATTGGACAGGACGACCGTCATGACGAGCTGTCATAACTAACCGTCCAAAACGAAAGAACGCTATTAAGTCCGAATTTCAGCCCAGGAAATGAATTCTTGTTAAAGTAGGAGCATATTGAAACTACACTTTTAAACTCGAAAACTTTAGTACACGAGAACAAAGAAATGAACCCACAAGGATACAAATTCCGTATGTATGTTTGTAGTATGTTCGTTACTTCGTCAGCGTGTTGAGGTCTAGGCCTATAGTTTCTTTTAATAGTTGGTTGTGTGAAGTAAATTTAGCCGCACGTGTACATCATGGAGCTGGGCACCGCCGGGCGATCAGACGAAATTTGACTGCAACTTTTTAGTCCCTATATTCAGCCATAATTTCTTCCAATAAGACTACAAAATTATTTATATGCAATTATTCGCTTTAAAAAAAAAAGGTTTTTTTGTCCAAACTTCAAAACTTGCAAACTTTAAAGAATACATTTTCGAAAGCAGTTTTTTTTGTCCTGATTAAGGGGCCACCTTCATTTCTGGCCGGTCTCAAGAACTTGATCAACTTGATCAAACTATAAGTGATTTTAGTTCAAAAAGTGACCGTCAAACTACATATTGAAGTCTGTCGATACGGATTCTATTTTGACTAAACCATAAGTGTAGCGCCAGAAATGCACTTCAAAAAGTTTGCTCAAGGGTCATGGGAAAAAAAATGAAACCCTATCCCCAGATGTGAAAAAACTAATATTTGTGACGTCATCATGACGTCATCTGGTATCAAATTATTAGTAATTAGAGGTAAAAGTTGGAAAAATAATTGAACTAACCATAGGTGTAGCACATGTGATGCACTTCGACACGTTACATTTCGGGTCAATGGAACAGACGAAACCCTACTCGCAGATGTGAACATTTTTGTTGTGACGTCATGACATCATCAGATATCGAAGTAGTTTAATGTTAAAAGTTGAAAATATACATTAAACTATAACTTTTGCAGTGAATGGAGTACCGTGTTCCTTTTTGGGGGGCGTGGTATGAAATATTGTCTTAGGAACATTTTTGATTCCCTGTCATAAAGTCATTTGACGTTTACTTCCGGTGTAACCCAAAGAGCTATGAGAAATGAATTTTACTACACTAATACTAATAAATGTTCAATAAGAGAAGCCGAACATACAAGAAGACACGATGTCGTTATAACGCTAAATGTGCAGCCGATTTCCCTCGCAGCGTTATTTAACGTATGCCTGGTCAAGCATTGGAATTCATTTATGTGTTAAAGTAACATTTGAAGAATGGGTGATTGAAGGATAGATTTGTTTAATATTCATGATTATTGAGCTAAAACCAAGTGGTGTAGTCTTTTGAAACATACAAACTATTGTAATAAATCCTATAAAAAACCTAATCTGAAGAAAATCGTTCTTTTTCTGCTCAGCATTTGCCACAATCGCATCATATATCCAAGTGTCTCAGTTCACATAGTCCTAAAATATCCAATAATGGCTGCAAGAGGGAGATACAGACGAATCTCGGACGTTGACCGAAATCGCCTCATCGATGCCTTTGAGGCTGACGACGCTGACTATCTGCAGGTATACAGATACGCTGGGCATCAAGCACTCAACGGCCAGTCGTCGTTGGAATATATTTCTCCGGGATGGTCGTCGTAACAAACTGCCTCAACATTGAAGAGGTGACACCTGCGAAATGCACTGCCTGGTACAACCAGAACTGATAAAACGAGAGAGAACCTTAAATACATAAAGAAATTAAAATACAATTAAGATAAAGAACTAACAAAAAGTCCCCATGCAGATCCCACTTAACATGACACGCGATGTGTCCCTTTACTGTCTCAATAATATGGCTACAAGATTATTAGGATTGATTTCATATTGGTCATATTTATATCATTTTCACATTTCATTTGCCTACATTTCACATAGGCCTTTGTGTATATAAGAACAAACACATTAATGATCAATAAGGCATACATTGTGATCAATTAATGAATCATTAATAAGTGAATCAAAGTTGTATAGTAATTTGTATAGGCCTGAATAATTTATTTAAATTGAATGCAGAAAATGCGAATTTAATTTGTAACAAATGAAAAAAAGAATGTTCAATTCAGCCCGTGTCACAATAGACAATCGATTTTCTGCGAATTGGATTGCGCATTCGTAATAATCGGCAACGCACACGTCAAACCGAAAGCCTAATCACGTGTTTGTAATCCCTCAAATGAAACGTTATGCACATTTATTCATTTGATTCGGATGCAAAATGAATTCGAATGCTAGTTATTGCGAAAATGAAACAAGGATGTACGTCGTTTTCAAACTCGGCCCCAAATTTAATTTATGTTTTAAACATTCGAACGCACATTTTCCGAAATTGTCCGGGAAATTAAACCTGTATTATAAACCATCATCGAATATTCGTACCCATGCACTGCTGATAATCGTTGCTCAAGTAATGATATCAGCTACACTGTTGACTTTAGGCATCTGTCATCAAACCGGAAGTTGGGTGAAATCTATGCATGTACAAACATGCGTCCATGTAATGTTTGTGTTTTGTGAAGTTGTTTTTTACTGCGTCTTGCATATGCATGCCGAGTGAACTAAATCACCATTATTTCGCACGCTTCTTTTGGCTGATGACGTCATCAAACCGCAAGTAACATGCAAATTAAATGTATAATGAAATCTTTAAAACTCAAAAGCAACATTTAAAAAAAAAGTTAAGTGGAGAAAGGCTTAACTTCATATTTTTTTTCTGTTTTTACATAAAACTATTCGCAACTGATCTGCACATATTGTCCAATGAAATAGTTGCATGCTCGATCACCATGCGTTTGTTACATACGAAACCAAAATAATGTAAAACAGTTTTTTTTTGGGCAATAATTATCTGTAGCTTTTCTTACAAACGGATCAACGCAAGAACTTGATCATGTATCAAATTATAAGTGTTTTTAGTTCAAAAACTGTCTGATTTACCTTTTTTTTTACAACATAACTCGTGTACCAAATGAAGACTCATAATTATGCACAGTTGCAATCGCACCACACAAATTTTCCTATCATATTATTTCATAGCAGAATATTTAAACATTCGTACATTAGCCACTAACCATTCTTTTCGTTAGCTCAGAGCGAATTGTATTGTGCCCATGCAGACAAAACATGTCATAAAACTGCTATTATCAGATCAGCATAATTATGTTGTCTAGTCTCCAAGGACGTAAAAGGCTCCGTCAAACTGCATAAGTCTATCAATACGGATTCTATTTTTGACTAACCATACGTGCATCACCAGAAATGCACTTCAAAAATATTGTTCATGGGTCATGGGAAGAAGATGAAACCCTCTCCGTTGTCATGACGTCATCCGGAATTAAATTATAAGTAATTAGAGGTTAAAGTTGGAAAAAAAAGTGAACAATAACTTTTTCACTGGAGTACTCTGTTCTTTTTGGGGAAGGGGATAACATATTGCCTTGGGAACATTTTGGATTCCCTTCGCGAAGCCGTTTGACCTTTACTTCCGATGTTACCGGAAGGGCAATGAGAATTAATGAATTTTACTGCAATTATGCTAATTATGTAAATGTTAAATACCGGAATGCCGAACACAAAATACGGCATGATAAAGTCCTGATCTGAAAGGGCGCCCTCTAGCAGCAGGTCAAAGAAAAGCGAGATTTCATTTCGATTTAAAACTATTTGCTAAAATGTTATTGCGCCCTCTGTTCATGCGCGGAACCATTATTGATATACTTCTGTCAATACATTTGTGGCGAGTAATAACCTTGGGGATCGTCGAAGTAGGCCTAATGGTATTTATTTTTTAAAGTGCGCCAATACACTCTTTGAACTTCATGATGATAATGCCGTGAAACACGAGTTTCTTTATTGAAATGGCCTGATTTGCGTCTTATCTAAATTACATGTACGGCCTTTTAGGGTCAGTTTTCCTGTTAAAAAATCAACCACTTCGTGGGTGCGTTCGAGTAACGTCCTCGATGAGTGAACACGGGTAAATGCAGACGGGTTAGCTTTGGGGACCTATAAAGCAAGGGGGTCGATAGGCTTTAATTTATCTGAGCGCTCATTGGACGATTTGTGGACTCCGCATGCGCACGACAGGACGGTTGGCATGGAATTTCGCAGACGGTCATGGCGTGAGCCACCGGAATAATGGGTGAGCCACTGGAATAATGCCACATTTCTTTACTGTAAGGCATCCAGGGGGCCCAGGGAGGGGCAGGAAGACCAAGAACCCCCCCCCCCCCATAAAAAAGGAGAAAAGAAAATAAAAAGAAAAAAAGGAAAAGGAAATTCTGATTTGTTTGTTTTATATGATTCAAAGGGCCCATGAAATGAATTGTGCAACTGTCTACTCCTCGTAAATGTATGAAAACATTTTGGCAGCCGTTTTTGGTTAATTATTCTATTAAATATTTAACACATGCTTTTTCCGGACAACTAAGGGCGCTTTGCTGTGATGTCATTTCAGGAAGTCACTGTTCAGTTGAAAGAATTTCTGTTCAAATTGCGAACCCAAACTTTGCTTATTGAAAATATTTTGTGAGAAAAGTGCTCATTGAAATTACTGCTGTGTACTGACGTAACAACGAAACATCAAAGAAAAGAAAATTAACCACAGCGAAATATCCAAAATTCAGGCAACTTTTTGTGCAGAAAAAGCTGCAACATTGCGGTTTCCGCCTGAAATGACATCACACATTTTGCTCATGAATATGAAAATTTGCATTAGTATAAAAAAACAAAAAGGCACCAAAATTCCCTTGAAAATAAATGAAATTGAAAATTACATTGCATGGACCCCTTAAAGTGAAGACCACCGTTTGAAATCCACGCTGTCGTCTGCTCACTGCCTTTCCTTCCACGAATTTGTTAAATATTACTAAAACAAAAGGGGGAAAAGAATGTCAAATGAGGTCGAGTTCCCATCTCCTAACTACAAGCAGATCGGTCATTCCTCCCCTAAATGTTCTAGATTCGGCGGTGCATTTTAACACGGGGTTGCATAACCCAGGGTCGACCCCGTTGAGCTATTCAAACACACGCCACGAAACGCGACTGTCGTGCCTATTAGCAGAGTCAAATTCCGACTTCAAGTGGTCTGGGTACACAAAAGAACCAGTATAAAAAGATGGTTATGTGACTCCATGATAGCGTTATTGATTTGTAGGCTTATCCCGCCCAATACTTCGCTTGTCCCTGTAACACTAACGCTCTATCATTTAGAAGGCAGTTGTATACATTGCATAGTACCATATTTTAAGCGCTTTTCACTATAACACCAACGCTCTAACAAATAGAAGGCATTGTGTACATTGCATAGTACCAGTACCATCTTTTAAGCGCTTTTCCCTGTAACACTAACGCTCTATCATTTAGAAGGCAGTTGTACATTGCATAGTATTATAGTTTAGGTGGTAACGATTGTTGTGTTTGTAACTTGCTTTAATCTTATTTACATGTACCAGTTAAGCTCTCACGAGGGCGCTGTTCATACCCACTGTAACCTTGCCGCTTCTGGCATCCATGTTAGTTTTCGGATTACAGTATGAAGTAACACGACAGTTTAAGCTCGTGTCTTGTGTCCATTTATTTCACAAACCTGACATAATTTGGCGACGAGGATGAATCAGATTGACCTCCCAAAAGCAAATCGCTCGTCGGTTCAGTCCCAGCACCTACCAACTTAATGACGGCACCCGTTGGAATACTTCACCTACAGCCACACACAACGACACACATGATCTTCCATTCTGCTTCCCAATGGATAACGCAACCCCTGCAACAGCTCAAGCTCCACTACGCTGATCTCAGCGCACCCGCACTGAGCCTCATCACCTAAAGGACTTTGACTGTTCATGAACTGGGATTTTCCAAAGGGGGGGGGGGGGGAAATATGTTGTGTTTGTAACTTGCTTTAATCTTGTTTACATGTACCAGTTAAGCTCTCATGAGGGCGCTGTTCTTACCCACTGTAACCTTGCCGCTTCTGGCATCCATGTTGGTTTTCGGATTACAATATGAAGTAACACGACAGTTTAAGCTCGTAATCTTGTGTCCATTTATTTCACAAACCTAACAACGATGGACGTCAAACCGGTGTTGTTTCTGCTGCTGGTTGCAGTAGCATTGAGTCAGGCCCAGAAGAAATGTTGCTTCCCAGACCAATATGAAGCAATGGACGGTGAGTTTGGAACACTTGAACCGCGTTCAGTTTCTGATCAAATAAACGGCACGATTGCAGAATACCCCGCCACTCACCTATCCCACCTCGTATCCGGATACGCGGATACGGAGTCACGCTTGGATGCTCAACCAAAACCACACGCGTGTGCCACCCCGTATCCCCGTATCCGCGTATCCACTTCCCGGCACCTACTTTGGACTTGGACGTTTTTCCCCTGCTCCCCATTCAAATCACGTTGTCTCTGCCTTCGTTATTTTCCAACATGGATATATGGATATGGATGCTTCGTTCTCATAAATAATACAGGGAAATAGCGCCCTCTTTAGACCCTCCAGCGCTTAAATCCACCCCGTATATTGTATCCGCGTATCCACTTCCCGACATCTACAGCTACATGTACTTTGGACATTTCTGCAACATTTTCCGACTGCGTAGCCATTTATTTTTAGGGGGTAATTTTCGCGTGGCGGGGTATTCTGCAATTACTCCAATAAATCTGTATACATGTTATCAGTTTTGGACTGTAACACTTTCTTTCGCAGAAAAATTGCTCAAAATCTCCAGTAGGGTTCACATAAACTAACCTTTTAAACTTTCAGCTCAGTGCACTATACATTTTGAAAAACAAACAAACAAACAAACAAACACCCCAACAAACAAACAAACAAACAAACACCCCAACACCCCAATAAACGTATGTACAATTTTTGGGTAATCCTTACTTTTAGGACCCCGTTCCTATATAAGGTTACAAGACTCACCAAAACAGCTGACTAAATGACACTCAAAAGTGACATTCTGATATTTCTTGTCTTATATCTGAACAGTATATGACCCTTCTTGAATATCAGCAGGTTTAATTTTGTGGAAAGAGGCTGGCAGGGCTTTGATTTATGAGGGAAATTAGGGGGTAAAACACGGCAATGACAAACAATAAACAGACTCAAAAACCAAGATGGCAAACTGCAAAAAAGGTAGGAAAGTCACATTTTCTTTGAAAGTGCTTTCAAAATTACAACTTAAGAACATTAGTCAGAAGATAAAAGACTTCTTTAGCCTGCAAAAGTCACTTTGGTACTGGACAGTCTATTGCCAAAGTCAGTTTTGAACAGAACTTGTGAAAAATAGAGGTGTCCTAAAGATAAGGATTACCAATTTTTGGGTTATCGTTACTGGCACCCTATTTTTGAGATCACCTTCAATGTTACCTTTCTTCCCAACGATATTATACTTTTGTCAATCCTGGCCAGCTTGGATTGGATTGTTTCTGTTTAGTATTGTTTACTTTTGTGGATTGCTTGTTGTATCTTGTTATTTGGCCGAATAAATTATAATAGTAACAATAATAATACTATATTTCAGGTGGAATAATTGCACATGGTATTTTACACCATCTTCAATTTGAGCACGATTTCCTGCCATTAATGCTTAATATATATCGCTTTTCCGATCTCAAACGATCCTAGGTAGCTTTTAAATTAGGCAACTGCACCGGATGAGGCTGTTTTTGACCTGGATACATTTCTTGAAATAAATGTAGCTTTCCATTTTGGGATTGGATTTACAGGTCTGATTACCGCCACGGTTCAGTCTGGGCAAGGTATGGCTCAGACGTTAGGGGTACAGTTTGCCTTCGATTACACCAACAGACGTGTGGGCGAATTTTTCCAACTGTCCGGCAGTATGTATCAATATGTCTTAGACTACAACAAGGTAAACCTGACACTTTTTCATAGACATCGGGCAAGTTGCTAGTGATATCATCTCATCCGTCATGCTGGGATTAGTCATTTTGGGGAATCAGTTTAATAGGCAGCGGTCCTGTCGTGGCCTTCTACCTCTACGGCCCGGGTTCGATTGCCGCCTGGGGTCAACAGGTGGATCGGGTTTTCATTCCCTACCCGATGACGTGGGTTTTCACCGCGATATTATTTTATATTCGACCTACACTGCCAAGGGGGTGCTTATGAGGAAATTTTGGTTTCATCACCAGAAATTTAATAACTCATAATAACTGTAATTTTGACCAGGCAAAATTCTGAACCTGGCGGTAACGATCTAGAGCTAGCCTCCACGAACAGCGCCACCTGGTGGCAGATGATACTATTAGTTAAACCAGTGGGATTCACAATCCAACCATGTAAATCAAGTAGGCCTATCCTCTCCTTTGTTTTTCTCCAAAATGAACAGGGCGTCATGTACGTCATCAATCTCACTATGAAGAGTTGCCAGAAAAGTCCAATACCGATAAAGCAAATGCAGCACTGTGTTCCAAGTAAGTGCACACACCCAAGGATGTTGGGTGTCAAATTGTAAAATCGTTGACAAGTTTCTCATTTAAGTTTCGTACTTACGGTTTAACAACTGTTCTGTTTAAAGTTCTGTAACATACTAGATACTTAAACTTAACAAGAAAATTCAACTCACCTGGCAAAATAGCAACGTGAAGCAATGATATGCAAATCTAAATATCCATGATATTTGTGAGCAGTACTATCAAACGTTAATAAAGCAGGACTGTTCTTAACAGAACAAAAAACTACTTAGCAAAGTTGATAACAAGCAGGACAAGTTCTTTTCAGAACTAATATCTTCTAAGCAGTAGTTATTACCACATGGTGTTACCGCAAACCGAAACGATACCGATACCCCACCATGCAAATCCTCAAATCTTATATAAAGCAGGCATGTTGCTGAAAAAAACTGCGTTTGGGTTATGTTAGTAAAATCGCATTGCGACAAAATCTGTTAACGACGTCAGAATACTGTACACGTGACCACAACAGAATACAACTTTGCCCGCGATCTCACAACCCCTTCATTGGATGTGCGCACACCGTGACGTACTTGGCGCATGTCCCGTGCTTACAGGGCGCTCGTCCTATTGGTTAAGGCGCTGTCACGGTCAATTTCAACCTGACAGCTGTCATGGTGACCTGCCGAAAAAGACTGCTACTGAAATGGGTGTGGAGTGGGCAGAGCAGGATATTTATACACATGTGTACGTATGTGTCTTAGTAGCTCATATCATACCGTAGACGACCCAATAACATACTAGTGACGCATTGACAACTACTTGCACGTCCAATGAGCTACATGGTCCCCCGGAAACCCATCATGATCACTGGGCCTTTATGAACCTCTTTATGTTCCTGCAGGTAACGCCACTTACGGAGGTTCTTTCTATGCTGGGGATCACAAGTTGACTGCAGACACTTTTAGCTACCCTGTTAACGAAGGACAAGTTGCTGGCAATGTGACCCTGTCTGTCACCAAGGATAACTGTATTCCATTCAGTCTAGCGTTCATCGGATCGAATGGTGGAAGTATGTCATCCAACGTTCAATAGTCATGGTTTAACCCTTCGAGCAGCTTGCCCAAAAATTTACGTGGTGGAACCACCATGAGAATTTTATCACATCATGTGTTTCTAGGTCAATAACCCTGCCATGCCTGTCCATGCACAACATATATGTCATTTACATGGCCAGGGATTGTTTACAACCTGTCTGGGCTCTGGGAGGCACGAGGGGTTGACACAAAGAGATCGGCGGCACTTAGGGGTTGGCCACTAAGATCTCCAATTACTGCACAAAGGCATTAACCGCCATCTTAGCTTCTGTCTTTCAACACCCTTACTCCGGAGTGGCTAGAGTCTGGCCAATGGGAGTCTACAGGCTTGTGATGTATAGTAGGGGCGAGGATTACATGGAAGCTTGGCCTTATTGGCCCATTGAAAAATAAATATGACCATATTTGGAAAACAATGAGATTGTTTTCATGCGCCGCTGCGCGAAGGGTTTATAGACCGTTCCATTTAGCTCCGCCCACTGCGCACGTGGGAAACAACACGTGCGCCTCAGCTCTCCAACACAATCGCTGCAATAACTTCTGCGCCGAAAGACGCTGCCAATTTGGACAAAAAATTGCTACATTTTTCAAAAATAAATTGATCTGGCAGGAACAAATATCAATTGAAATAGAGACAAATAACAAAGTAAAAATGTGGACAAGATTCAGGCAATTATTTAGTTTCGAAAAAAAACCCCATAAAAATGTGACATAAACTCATCACCACATCTTGATCGGCTCATGCAATCTTTATTCATATTTGTTTTCTGACTGTCGCTACTGTCAAACATTGAAGAAAATTCGTATTGAATAATTGACTTTCTTCACTTGTCTGTTTCTAGATTCTATGTTAAGCGTATCAGGATACGTCAACTATAGCCCAGGGATCCAGGACCCCTCTAAGTACTTCACTATCCCAAACTATTGCCCAACGGTAAGTTCGCTTTCTTGCCGTTACCGTACCCTCAGCTTTTTATCCCCCTAATGAGCCATTATTATCATTAAAACATAAATTCCATTTAAAACGTCTCAAAGCGCTGTTCAAGCATTTCAATAAAATGCATCCTAGACATAATCAAAGTAATTAATTACAAAAACTAAGAGATGAAAGATAAAAACACACTCAATAAAAAATATTAAAAAAAAGATTTAAAAAGATTAAATTTAAGACGGGACTTAAAATTTTCAAAGGTATCCAGAGAACAAAATACAGCAGGTGCTCTATTCCATCCACAAACGGGAGCAAAATTTGAAGAAAACAATATCGCCACAGTAAGCTGTCTTGCTAATTATAGATTAAGATTAACTGCCCAGAGACTTTCGAAAATACAACATGTTAAGTGGATCGAAAATAGAAAAAGATTATTGAGATAATCTGGTGCCACACCCTTAAGACCCTTAAAATGACACAAAGAATCTTAAACAAAAAATGTTTCTTGTCCAGGAATCCAATGCAAACCTTCCAAAGTTTAATTACCATCAAGTGAATGTGTAATGAGAACGGGCATATCCATTTAATATGTAACCGTGTTTTCCTCTTGTGTCCGTTGAACTAGTAAACCTCCACGTCAGGTATCATGTTTTTTTCTACTTCCTCAACCGACTTAACATCATTATACAGGACCCTACGTGTCAAAAAGTCCTACTTTTTTATCCTTAATAACTCTGTTGTTTTCCAAATGGAATTAAACCACAATTTTGGATCACGTAAACAAGGCATGGCACATTTTATGGAGCGAGTTTCACCAGCTTTTTGCAAGAGAGCGAGATTTAAACGCCATACGAAAAATACTCATTTTCAGAATTTGCCACTTTCGACTTGATGTCCTCCAATGTCGATACAGCGCTGGAGGACGCGCTGAAGCCATGCTCTAAAGATTGAAGCTTCTGGATGAATGCAGGATCACTCCTGATGTCCTTGCCAATGATCGAGGACAATCGAGGACATCGAGGATGTGTGCAATGACATCAGGGGTGGTCCTGTATTCCTTCAGAAGCTTCCAGTCGCAGCACGTGGCTTAAGCCCTGCCTCCAGCGCTGTATCGAATTGGAGGAAGTCTAGACGAAAGTTGTTGATTCTGAAACTGAGAATTCGTATGGCGTTTAAATATCACCCTCATGCACAAAACTAATGAAACTTGCTCCATAATTTTATCATGCCACATTTACGTGGTGCCACATTTTTACTTCCATTGGAAGACAACAGAGTTAATAATAATCAATAATAGGACAGGTTCTGTTTGACACGTAGGGTATGTATTGTAAACTTAAAATGGAGCAAAATAGACTGTTGTTCCATTAATGGTGTTTTGTGTTACATTAATGGTCTTTCAAAACCACTGAACCGAATCCAACAATAACTACACACAAGAAAGACAAACTATTTGGGCTCATCAATAATTGGATTTTGAAATTGTCTTCATGAATTACGAGAATTCCCTGCATCATCCGGAGGGATTTTTTGGGGGGTCACTCTGAATAACAAAATTCTGATTGCCAAACCAATTTCTTTTGCGTTCTCAACAGTTCTTCACTCCGGAACCGAAAGAGGGACATGCTTTCATCATGCCGTTCCTGCTGTGAGTGCGCCCTCAACGGTTATACTTGGACTGAATCAATCTATCGGTCGATCGAATTTAAGTCTATCAATTCGAAATCAGTTGCTAAAGTTTGGTTTGGCTAAGCCAGTAAAATCCTTCCAACAACTAGGATTCAAATCTGTATTTGGATTTAGAATGACTTGTGACTCTTTTTTTCTCAAAATTCTGTCTACACATTAGTTTTGCGTGCTTGCACATCCAACTTTGTTTGTTTCAATATTTGCTGCGATTATTGTAGAATAAAAAAAACCCCATAAATACAAATATAGGAATTGCTTATTGTACGGAAATATCTTCGTTGTCCGATCTTGGAGAATTCGTGAATTTATACAAAATGCCCACTCGAAGTGGAAAATACAGATGTTACCACCGACTGAAGCTCCTGTTGATAATTGACAAGTTGTCTGTACAGATCATTTCACACTAAGTCATTAGGTCATGACACCAACTATGAAGTCAGGAAAAAGAAAAGTGCTTTTCAACAAACCTAACTTTAATGTTTGTGAGTGAAATGTTTTTGTTTCAGTCAGCAAAGGCCTAAGGGACACATGACCAAAAAATATTGATTGGCTTACATTGTTTACATAGTTTAAAGATGACGCAAAAATCAAGACAAAAGTTGCAACAACTGAGAAGAAGATGTTCAATGGTAGAAAACCTGACGTAAAACTGCAGATAATGCACATGGGAACAAGACACCTAGTTTCAAAATGGAGTTGATTATTCTGAATGACTGCTTTATTTCAATAATGTTCGTATTTTTTTCTAATCATGGCATAATGCAATACGTAGCTTACACAATGTGTACTTAGAATGCAAGTTTTAATTGAGATTAAATAAAATATAGGTTTTCCCGGACAATTTCGGAAAATGTGTACACGAATTTGTAAAAGAAGCATTCGTTTTCGTGCGAAATAGAATGAACGTTCCAAATCTCTGTTTCTATTTAACAAATGATAATTCTTTTTCCGTGAAGGTGCATTCAGTCATAAAAAATCAGCGTACGATTTCCCGAATGTGCACTGCATTTAGTGTATTGACAATTCATTTTAGCGCGCAATCGAAGGCACATCTGCAATCCTGTTTTCCTTGTAATTTATCATCAATCTTTTTCGCTAAATGTGCAGCCGATTTCCCTCGCAGTGTTATTTAACGTAAGCCTGGTCAAGCAAAAGTAACATTTGAGGAATGGTTGATTGAATGATTGCATTTTTGAATATTCATGATGATTGAGCTAAAACCAAGTGGTGTATAGTCTTTTGAAACAAACCAAGTATTGTAATAAATCCTATATAAAAACCAAAACTGAAGAAAATCGCCTTTTTTCTGCTCAGAATTTGCCACAATCGCATCGTATAGCCTAGTGTCTCAGTTCCCATAGTCCTAAAATATCCAATAATGGCTGCAAGAGGGAGATACAGACGAATCTCGGACGTTGACCGAAATCGCCTCATCGATGCCTTTGAGGCTGACGACGCTGACTATCTGCAGGTATACAGATACGCTGGGCATCAAGCACTCAACGGCCAGTCGTCGTTGGAATATATATCTCCGGGATGGTCGTCGTAACAATTAAACTGCCTCAACATTGAAGAGGTGACACCTGCGAAATGCACTGCCTGGTACAACCAGAACTGATAAAACGAGAGAGAACCTTAAATACATAAAGAAATTAAAATACAATTAAGATAAAGAACTAACAAAAAGTCCCCATGCAGATCCCACGTAACATGACACGCGATGTGTCCCTTTACTGTCTCAATAATATGGCTACAAGATTATTAGGATTGATTTCATATTGGTCATATTTATATCATTTTCACATTTCATTTGCCTACATTTCACATAGGCTTTTGTGTATATAAGAACAAACACATTAATGATCAATAAGGCAAAGATTGTGATCAATTAATGAATCATTAATAAGTGAATCAAAGTTGTATAGTGATTTGTATAGGCCTGAATAATTTATTTAAATTGAATGCAGAAAATGTGAATTTAATTTGTAACAAATGAAAAAAAGAATGTTCAATTCAGCACGTGTCACAATAGACAATCGATTTTCTGCGAATTGGATTGCGCATTCGTAATAATCGGCAACGCACACGTCAAACCAAAAGCCTAATCACGTGTTTGTAATCCCTCAAATGAAACGTTATGCACATTTATTCATTTGATTCGGATGCAAAATGAATTCGAATGCTAGTTATTGCGAAAATGAAACCAGGATGTACGTCGTTCTCAAACTCGGCGCCGAATTTAATTTATGTTTTAAACATTCGAACGCACATTTTCCGAAATTGTCCGGGAAATTAAACCTATATTATAAACCATCATCGAATATTCGTACCCATGCACTGCTGATAATCGTTGCTCAAATAATGATATCAGCTACACTGTTGACTTTAGGCATCTGTCATCAAACCGGAAGTTGGGTGAAATCTATGCATGTACAAACATGCGTCCATGTAATGTTTGTGTTTTGTGAAGTTGTTTTTTACTGTGTCTTGCATATGCATGCCGAGTGAACTAAATCACCATTATTTCGCACGCTTCTTTTGGCTGATGACGTCATCAAACCGCAAGTAACATGCAAATTAAATGTATAATGAAATCTTTAAAACTCAAAAGCAACATTAAAAAAAAAGAAGTTAAGTGGAGAAAGGCTTAACTTCATATTTTTTTTCTGTTTTTACATAAAACTATTCGCAACTGATCTGCACATATTGTCCAATGAAATAGTTGCATGCTCGATCACCATGCGTTTGTTACATACGAAACCAAAATAATGTAAAACAGTTTTTTTCTGGGCAATAATTATCTGTAGCTTTTCTTACAAACGGATCAACGCAAGAACTTGATCGTGTATCAAATTATAAGTGTTTTTAGTTCAAAAAGTATCCGATTTACCTTTTTTTTTTACAACATAACTCTATACCAAATTAAAACTCATATGCACAGTTGCAATCGCACCACACAAGTTTTCCTATCATATTATTTCATAGCAGAATATTTAAACATTCGTACATTAGCCAGTAACCATTCTTTTCGTTAGCTCAGAGCGAATTGTATTATGCCCATGCAGACAAAACTTGTCATAAAACTGCTATTTTGAGATAAGCATAATTATGTTGTCTAGACTCCAAGGACGTAAAAGGCTCCGTCAAACTGCATAAGTCTATCGATACGGATTCTATTTTTGACTAACCATACGTGCATCACCAGAAATGCACTTCAAAAAGATCGTTCATGGGTCATGGGGAAAAGATGAAACCCTCTCCGTCGTCATGACGTCATCCGGAATTAAATTATAAGTAATTAGAGGTTAAAGTTGGAAAAATAATTGAACAATAACTTTTTCACTGGAGTACTCTGTTCTTTTGGGGGAAGGGGATAAAATATTGCCTTGGGAACATTTTTGATTCCCTTCACAAAGCCGTTTGACCTTTACTTCCGGTGTTACCGGAAGGGCAATGAGAAATGAATTTTACTGCAATTATGCTAATTATGTAAATGTTAAATACCGGAATGCCGAACGCAACATGCGGCATGATAAAGTCCTAATCTGAAAGGGCGCCCTCTAGCAGCAGGTCAAAGAAAAGCGAGATTTCATTTCGATTGAAAACTATTTGCTAAAATGTTATTGCGCCCTCTGTTCATGCACGGAACCATTATTGAAATACTTCTGTCAATACATTAGTAATAACCTTGGGGATCGTCGAAGTAGGCCTAATGGTATTTATTTTTTAAAGTGCGCCAATACACTCTTTGAACTTCATGATGATAATGCCGTGAAACACGAGCTTCTTTATAGAAATGGCCTGATTTGCGTCTTATCTAAATTACATGTACGGCCTTTTAGGGTCACTTTTCCTGTTGGAAATCAACCACTTCGTGGGTGCGTTCGAGTAACGTCCTCGATAAATGAACACGGGTAAATGCAGACGGGTTAGCTTTGGGGATCGTTGAAGTAGGCCTAAATGTATTATTTTTTTTTGAAAATGCCTTGCATCAGCCGAAACTTTACACTCCTTGAACTTCATCATAGTCACGTGAAAAACCAGTTTTGATATTGAAGTCACCTGATGTGTGTCTTATCTAAACTTGTGGAGAGTCACTTGACCTGTGATAAAACAGCTGCACGTGTGCGTTCGAGTAACTTCCTCGATGACTGTACACGGGAAAGGCAGACGGGTTAGCCACGGGAGTCAGGCTTAGCGAACCTTCGCCTGTACAAATGGACCTATAATGCAAGGGGGTCGATAGGCTTTAATTTATCTGAGCGCTCATTGGACGATTTGTGGACTCCGCATGCGCACGACAGGACGGTTGGCATGGAATTTTGCAGACGGTCATGGCGTGAGCCACCGGAATAATGGGTGAGCCACTGGAATAATGCCACATTTCTTTACTGTAAGGCATCCAGGGGGCCCAGGGAGGGGCAGGGAAACCAAAAACCCCCCCCCCCCCCCCATAAAAAAGGAGAAAAGAAAATAAAAAGAAAAAAAGGAAAAGAAAATTCTGATTTGTTTGTTTTATATGATTTAAAGGGCCCATGAAATGAATTGTGCAACTGTCTACTCCTCGTAAATGTATGAAAACATTTTGGCAGCCGTTTTTGGTTAATTATTCTATTAAATATTTAACACATGCTTTTTCCGGACAACTGAGGGCGCTTTGCTGTGATGTCATTTCAGGAAGTCACTGTTCAGTTGAAAGAATTTCTGTTCAAATTGCGAACCCAAACTTTGCTTATTGAAAATATTTCGTGAGAAAAGTGCTCATTGAAATTACTGCTGTGTACTGACGTAACAACGAAACACGTACCAAAGAAAAGAAAATTAACCACAGCGAAATATCCAAAATTCAGGCAACCTTTTGTGTAGAAAAAGCTGCAACATTGCGGTTTCCGCCTGAAATAACATCACACAATATGAATATTTGTATGAACATAAAAAACAAAAAGGCACCAAAATTCCCTTGAAATGAAATGAAATTGAAAATTACATTGCATGGACCCCTTAAAGTGAAGACCACCGTTTGAAATCCACGCTGTCGTCTGCTCACTACCTTTCCTTCCACGAATTTGTTAAATAGTACTAAAACAAAAAAAGGTAAGGGGAAAAGAATGTCAAATAAGGTCGAGTTCCCATCTCCTAACTACAAGCCGATCGGTCATTCCTCCCCTAAATGTTCTAGATTCGGCGGTGCATTGTAACACGGGGTTGCATAACCCAGGGTCGACCCCGTTGAGCTATTCAAACCAAAGATCTTATAGCGCCGAAGGCGCAAGATGGGGAAACTGCGAAATCGTCATGGACGCCATTCCAGTAAGCAAACCATTGTGCAAGCCATTGTTTGCACAATGGTTTGCTTACTCGAAGCAAACCATTGTGCAAACAATGGTTTTCACAATGGTTTGCTTACTGGAATGGCGTCCATGACGATTTCGCTATTTCTATGGAGTTCCCCCTCTTGCGCCTTCGGCGCTATAAGATCTTTGATTCAAACACACGCCACAAAACGCGACTGTCGTGCCTATTAGCAGAGTTAAAGTCCGACTTCAAGTGGTCTGGGTACACAAAGAAGAACCAGTATAAAAGATGGTTATGTGACTCCATGATAGCGTTATTGATTTGTAGGCTTATACCGCCCAACACCTCGCTTGTCCATAGCTGTAACACTAACGCTCTATCATTTAGAAGGCAGTTGTATGTGTACATTGCATAGTACCATATTTTAAGCGCTTTTCACTGTAACACCCACGCTCTAACATTTAGAAGGCATTGCGTAAACTGCATAGTACCATCTTTTAAGCGCTTTTCCCTGTAACACTAACGCTCTATCATTTAGAAGGCAGTTGTACATTGCATATAGTACCATATTTTAGGCGGTAAAGATGGACGTCAAACCGGTGTTGTTTCTGCTGCTGGTTGCAGTAGCATTGAGCCAGGCCCAGAAGAAATGTTGTTTCGCAGACCAATATGAAGCAACGGACGGTGAGTTTGGACACTTGAGCCGCGTTCAGTTTCTGATCAAATAAATCTGTATACATGTAATCAGTTTTGGACTGTAACACTTTCATTCGCAGAAAAATTGCTCAAAATCTTCAGAAGGGTTCACATTAGCCCCATAAATGTGGCCTATTAACTGGACTGCCTCCGTAAACATAGGCCACACATCCCCATGTACAAAAACGTGTCGCATTTTCATGACTTTGCCAAATTTTGATTTTCACATAGGCTTAGTTTGCATGGTTTTTTTTGCTTTAGAAGCATACTCACCCTCTTTATAGGCTAATCAGAAAGTGCTGCCTTTTTCAGATGTCAAGTTTCCGTGAAATTTTCAGATTCATTTGCACACGTTTGCGTATCAAAATTTAAACATAAAATTTCACAAAAATTAGCCATCTGAAAAAGGCAGCACTTTCTGATTAGCCTATAAAGAGGGTGAGTATGCTTCTAAAGCAAAAAAACCCTGCAAACTAAGCCTAAATGTGAAAATCAAAATTTGGCAAAGTGCGACACGTTTTTGTACATGTGGATGTGTGGCCTATGTTTACGGAGGCAGTCCAGTAAATAGGCCACATTTATGAGGCTAGGTTCACATAAAGTTACCTTTTAAACTTTTAGCTCAGTGCACTACACATTTTGAAAAAAAACAAACAAACAAACAAACACCCCAACATCCCAATAAACGTATGTACAATTTTTGGGTTATCGAAACTGGCACCCTATTTTTGAGATCACCTTCAATGTTACCTTTCTTCCCAACGATATTATACTTTTGTCAATCCTGGCCAGCTTGGATTGGATTGCTTCTGTTTAGTATTGTTTACTTTTGTGGATTGCTTGTTGTATCTTGTTATTTGGCCGAATACATTATAATAGTAACAATAATAATACTATATTTCAGGTGGAATGATTGCACATGGTATTTTACACCATCTTCAATTTGAGTAAGATTTCCTGCCATTAATTCTTAATGTATATCGCTTTTCCGTGTAATTGCAAAGATCCTAGGTAGCTTTTAAATTAGGCAACTGCATCGGATGAGGCTGTTTTTGACCTGGACACATTTCTTGAAATAAATGTAGCTTTCCCTTTTGGGATTGGATTTACAGGTCTGATTACCGCCACGGTTCAGTCTGGGCAAGGTATGGCTCAGACGTTGGGGGTTCAGTTTGCCTTCGATTACACCAACAGACGTGTGGGCGAATTTTTTCAACTGTCCGGCAGTATGTATCAGTATGTCTTAGACTACAACAAGGTAAACCTGACACTTTTGCATGGACATCGGGCAAGTTGCTGGTGATATCATCTCATATGTCATGTTGGGATTAATCATTTTGGGGAATCAGTTTAATAGGCAGCGGATAATATTAGTTAAACCAGTGGGATTCACAATCCAACCATGCAACTGAAGTATCCTCTCCTTTTCTTCTCCAAAATGAACAGGGCATCATGTACGTCATCAATCTCACTATGAAGAGTTGCCAGAAAAGTCCACTACCGATAAAGCAAATGCAGCACTGTGTTCCAAGTAAGTGCACACACCCAAGGATGTTGGGTGTCAAATTGTTAAATATTTGACAAGTTTCTCATTTAGGTTTCATACTTACGGTTTAACAACTGTTCTGTTTAAAGTTCTGTAAAATACTACATACTTAAACTTAACAAGAAAATTCAACTCACCTGCCAAAATAGCAACGTGAAGCAATGACATGCAAATCTAAATATCCATGATATTTGTGAGCAGTACTATCAAACGTTAATAAAGCAGGCATGTTGCTGAAAAAACTGCGTTTTGGTTATGTTAGTAAAATCACATTGCGACAAAATCTGTTAACGACGTCAGAATACTGTACACGTGACCACATCAGAATACAACTTTGCCCGCGATCTCACAACCCCTTCATTGGATGTGCGCACACCGTGACGTACTTGGCGCATGTCCCGTGCTTACAGGGCGCGCGTCCTATTGGTTAAGGCGCTGTCACGGTCAATTTCAACCTGACAGCTGTCATGGTGACCTGCCGAAAAAGACTGCTACTGAAATGGGTGTGGAGTGGCAGAGCAGGATATTTATACACATGTGTACGTGTGTGTCTGAGTAGCTCATATCATACCGTAGACGACGCATTGACAACTACTTGCACGTCCAATGAGCTACATGGTACCCCGGAAACCCATCATGATAACTGGGCCTTTATAAACCTCTTTATGTTCCTACAGGTAACGCCACTTACGGAGGTTCTTTCTATGCTGGGGATCACAAGTTGACTGCAGACACTTTTAGCTACCCTGTTAACGAAGGACAAGTTGCTGGCAATGTGACCCTGTCTGTCACCAAGGATAACTGTATTCCATTCAGTCTAGCGTTCATCGGATCGATAGGTGGAAGTATGTCATCCAACGTTCAATAGTCATGGTTCAACCCTTCGAGCAGCTTGCCCAAAATTTTACGTGGTGGAACCACCATGAGAATTTTATCACATCATATGTTTCTAGGTCAATAACCCTGCCATGCCTGTCCATGCACAACATATAGGTCATTCACATTGCAAGGAATTGTTTACAACCTGTCTGGTCTCTGGGAGGCACGAGGGGTTGACACAAAGGGATCGGCGGCACTTAGGGGTTGGCCACTAAGATCTCCAATTACTGCACAAAGGCACTAACCGCCATCTTAGCTTCTGTCTTTCAACACCCTTACTCCGGAGTGGCTAGAGTCTGGCCAATGGGACTCTACAGGCTTGTGATGTATAGTAGGGGCGAGGATTACATGGAAGCTTGGCCTTATTGGCCCATTGAAAAATAAATATGACCATATTTGGAAAACAATGAGATTGTTTTCATGCGCCGCTGCGCGAAGGGTTTATAGACCGTTCCATTTAGCTCCGCCCACTGCGCACGTGGGAAACAACACGTGCGCCTCAGCTCTCCAACAAAACCGCTGCAATAATTTCTGCCTCGAAAGACGCTGCCAATTTGGACATAAAACTGCTACATTTTTCAAAAATAAATTGATCTGGCAGGAACAAATATCAATTGAAATAGAGAAAAATAACGAAGTAAAAATGTGGACAAGATTCACGCAATTATTTAGTTTCGAAAAAAAAAAACACCATAAAAATGTGACATAAACTCATCACCACATCTTGATCGGCTCATGCAATCTTTATTCATATTTGTTTTCTGACTGTCTCTACTGTCAAACATTGAAGAAAATTCGTATTGAATAATTGACTTTCTTCACTTGTCTGTTTCTAGATTCTATGTTAAGCGTGTCAGGATACGTCAACTATAGCCCAGGGATCCAGGACCCCTCTAAGTACTTCACTATCCCAAACTATTGCCCTACGGTAAGTTCGCTTTCTTGCCGTTACCGTACCCTCAGCTTTTTATCCCCCTAATGAGCCAATATTATCATTACAACATAAATTCCATTTAAGACGTCTCAAAGCGCTGTTCAATCATTTTAATAAAATACATCCTAGACATAATCAAGGTTATTAATTATAAAAGCTGAGAGATGAAAGATAAAAACACACTCACTTAAAAAACAAAAGAATTTAAAAAGATGAAATTTAAGACGGGACTTAAAGTTCTGAAAGGTATCCAGAGAACAAAATGCAGCCGGTAGTCTATTACATCCAGATATTTTGTTCTCAAATTTTGAGGAACAAAATATCGCACAGTAAGCTGTCTAGCGAATAATAGATTAAGATTAACTGCCCCAGAGACTTTCGAATATACAACATGTCCAGTGGATCGAAAATAGAAACAATTATTGAGATAATCTGGTGCCACACCCTTAAGACCCTTAAAATGACACAAAGAATCTTAAACTCAAAATGTTTCTTGTCCAAGTTAATGTGTAATGAGAACGGGCATATCCATTTAATATGTTACCGTGTTTCCTCTTGTGTCCGTTGATCTAGTAAACCTCCACGTCAGGTATCATTTTTTTTCTCTATTTCCTCAACCGACTTAACATCATTATACAGGGTGTCCCCCCCCCCCCAAATAAAAGGAAAAGACAAAAAAAGAATGTCCCTCTGGAGGATGTACAGAATTCTCGTAAATCATGAAGCCAATTTCAAATTCAATTATATAGTTGAAGAGTGTTACAACTGATAATGTACTAACCAACGGATACTGTATCACTAACCGACAATGTAACAGAAATGTACCGATAGTGTAGTAAAAATGTACTACACTATCAGTCGATTGTTGTTACATTATCGGTCCTAACCGATAATGTAACAAAAATTGACAAGTAACATTTACTACACTATCGGTCAATTTCTGTTAAATTATCGGTTAGTGATACAGTATCGGTCAATTTGTGTGACATTATCGGTTTGTGATACATTATCAATTGGTTACTACATTATCAGTTGTAACAGAGCGAGTTTCATCAGCTTTGTGCAAGAGAGCGAGATTTAAACGCCATACGAAAAGTACTCGCGTTCAGAATTTGCCACTATCGACTTGACGTCCTCCAATGTCGATACAGCGCTGGATGACGGGGTTGAAGCCACGTTCTAAAGATTGAAGCTTCTGGATGAATGCAGGATCACTCCTGATGTCCTTGCCAATGATCGAGGACAATCGAGGACATGGAGGAGGTGTGCAATGACATCAGGGGTGGTCCTGTATTCCTTCAGACACTTCCAGTCGCAGCACGTGGCTTAAGCCCTGCCTCCAACGCTGTATCGACATTGGAGAAAGTCTAGTCGAAAAGTGGTTGATTCTTAAAGTGAGAATTCGTATGGCGTTTACATATCACCCTCATGCACACAACTAATGAAACTTTCTCCATAATTTTGTCATGCCACATTTACGTGGTGCCACATTTTTACTTCCATTGGAAGACAACAGAGTTAAAAATAGTCAAAAATAGGACAGGTTCTTTTTTACACGTAGGGTATGTTTTGTTAAACTTAAAATGGAGCAAAATGGACTGTTGTTCCATTAATGGTCTTTTGTGTTACATTAATGGTCTTTCAAAACCCTGAATGACATCTTCAAAGTATCTAAAATTCTGATTGCCAAACCAATTTCTTTTGCGTTCTCAACAGTTCTTCACTCCGGAACCGAAAGAGGGACATGCTTTCATCATGCCGTTCCTGCTGTGAGTGCGCCCTCAACGGCTTTACTTGGACTGAACCAATCTATCGGCCGATCGAATTTAAGTCTAGAATCAATTCGAAATCAGTTGCTAAAGTTTAGTTTGGCTAAGCCAGTAAAATACTTCCAACAACTAGGATTCAAATCTGTATTTGGATTTAGAATGACTTGTGACTCTTTTTTTCTCGAAATTCAGTCTACACATTAGTTGTGCGTGCTTGCACATCCAATTTTGCTTGTTTCAATATTTGCTGCGATTATTGTAGAATTAAAAAACAAAATCATAAATACAAATATAGGAATTGCTTATTGTACGGAAATATCTTCGTTGTCCGATCTTGGAGAATTCGTGAATTTATACAAAATGCCCACTCGAAGTGGAAAATACAGATGTTACCACCGACTGAAGCTCCTGTTGATAATTGACAAGCTGTCTGTACAGATCATTTCACACTAAGTCATTAGGTCATGACACCAACTATGAAGTCAGGAAAAAGAAAAGTGCTTTTCAACAAACCTAACTTTAATGTTTGTGAGTGAAATGTTTTTGTTTCAGTCAGCAAAGGCCTAAGGGACACATGACCAAAAAATATTGATTGGCTTACATTGTTTACATAGTTTAAAGATGATGCAAAAATCAAGACAAAAGTTGCAACAACTGAGAAGAAGATGTTCAATGGTAGAAAACCTGACGTAAAACTGCAGATAATGCACATGGGAACAAGACACCTAGTTTCAAAATGGAGTTGATTATTCTGAATGACTGCTTTATTTCAATAATGTTCGTTATTTTTTTCTAATCATGGCATAATGCAATACGTAGCTTACACAATGTGTACTTAGAATGCAAGTTTTAATTGAGATTAAATAAAATATAGGTTTTCCCGGACAATTTCGGAAAATGTGTACACGAATTTGTAAAAGAAGCATTCGTTTTCGTGCGAAATAGAATGAACGTTCCAAATCTCTGTTTCTATTTAACAAATGATAATTCTTTTTCCGTGAAGGTGCATTCAGTCGTAAAAAATCAGCGTACGATTTCCCGAATGTGCACTGCATTTAGTGTATTGACAATTCATTTTAGCGCGCAATCGAAGGCACATCTGCAATCCTGTTTTCCTTGTAATTTATCATCAATCTTTTTCGCTAAATGTGCAGCCGATTTCCCTCGCAGTGTTTTTTTAACGTATGCCTGGTCAAGCAAAAGTAACATTTGAGGAATGGTTGATTGAATCATTGAATTTTTGAATATTCATGATGATTGAGCTAAGTGGTGGTTAGTCTTTTGAAACAAACCAAGTATTGTAATAAATCCTATATAAAAACCAAAACTGAAGAAAATCGCTTTTTTTCTGCTCAGCATTTGCCACAATTGCATGATATAGCCAAGTGTCTCAGTTCACATAGTCCTAAAATATCCAATAATGGCTGCAAGAGGGAGATACCGACGAATCTCGGACGTTGACCGAAATCGCCTCATCGATGCCTTTGAGGCTGACGACGCTGACTATCTGCAGGTAGCAGATACGCTGGGCATCAAGCACTCAACGGCCAGATCAATCGTTGGCGTATATCTTCGGGATGGTCGTCTTAACAAGCTGCCGAAAGGAAGGACCATAAACCAGACGGTTGACGACGACATGAGAGATGCCCTTAATTCAAGGATATCTAGATGACAACCCCCTTCTAACTTTGCGTCAACTCAATACTCAACTGCATGCGAGCTGATCTTCCCGATAAGCCCTTCGTGACTACTAGTACCATCGCTAGAACTCTAGATGGTATGCTTATAACTCTTAAACTAGCGGACGATGTTCCAGAAGAGCTAGGAATGAGCCACGCATATTAGATGCACGAGTCATATTTGGAAATTGGTTTCTTCAGGTTGGTGTCCTTGGCCACACTGTGTACATTGACGAGACCGGGTACAACGTATGGACCCGTGGGTCTTATGGTCGTGCTCTTGGTGGAGAGCCAGCAATACGTGTTGTCCATGGCCAGAGAGGCAAGCAAGTCAACATCACGTTTGCCATTTCTGGTGAGGTTGGACCTGTGGCTCACAGAATATCATCAGAGACTGTGACGAGAGCGAATTTTGAGGAGTTCTTAGCGACGACTGTACAAGAATGTGGTATGTTATTCCCGGCAGGCGAACGCATATATCTGATATATGACAACGCTCGTCCTCATATCCGAGCCCAACTACACCCTGATGCCAGCAATTTCACCATCAAGCTGCTGCCCCCATACTCGCCATTCGAATGACGATATCGTGTCCGAATAAGGTAAGAATTAACACCCAACACTGTTCAACCACCGAACGTTATGAAATATTTTTGTGGCGATCACTGATTGAGAATAAAATGTCCTGGAGGACATATAGTTTTTATTTAATAAACTTGAGGGACTCACTTGCATTTGCAAACAAATCTAAAATGACCATTAATGAGAACTATATTCAAGCAAACCCTAATCATTTTCGTTGTCACGCAAGTAGGCAATGTAAAAATAAACGTGTTCGAACAAGGGGACCTATAGGTATGAAAATGCCGGATGTGAAAGGTCGGACAGTAACATTCGTTTTTACCCATGCATCTGCACCTGACTTCTCATCATTTTATTCTTGTGGAAAGTCAAGATAAATTTCCAGCATTATTGTTTCCTAGGGTGATTACGGTTAGAAATCGTTCTGTCACAATTGTTAGCAAAACAAGGGCAACCCGGTGGAAAATGCTCATAGAGTGGTCGTGCGAAGGGTCCGGAAGCTCAATAGGGCTTAAATTCAGGCTCTATTCGCTTTGCATTCGCAAGACATATGAACCGGCCTCCACCAATTTAAAAGTTTGTACAGTTCCGGCACTATTTTCATAAACGTTTTCCAAATATTTATGAGGACATTAATATTGAGTCCAAGGCCCGTGATAGTTCGTTGTTTTAATGTTCACAAGTTCAACGCTTTCTCAATAGCTACTGCCACGGCGATCACCCGCCTGTCACTGCCCGTGTATCCCTCGATCTGCATGCCGAAGGGAACACCGCTACGCTGTGCAATCCCGCCGGGAATAACGAGCGATGGGTTGTTGCAGTTGCTGCCGAAGTCGACATTCTGCGTGATCAGCCTCCGGAGCTCGGTATTTCGATCCTCGAAAGCGCGTAAGGTAGGCGGCGGGATCTTGTTGGCCGGGACAATGATGCAGTCCAGGCGGTGGTCCTCGAAGTACGTCCTCAAATTCTTCCTGGCCTCTTCCCTGGTAGCCATTGCGTTCTTGCATTCCTTCTCGGTTGGACGATTCTCCATCGCGTATTGAAACAGTTCCTTTACATCTGGGGAGGCGATTTTGTCGATGATGCTTTGCACAGTGACGTCATGGCCGTGGTAGCTCAGATACTCCTCCAGCAGAGGTATGATCTCTTGGTTGATGGTGAAGTATATTTCCGGCAACTCCCTCGATCCGGGAATCTCTGGCACCTCTACAATCCCAAAGCTCTTCTCCTTCAGCCTGACCAAAAACCGCTCTGCGTACTCCTCCACTTCGGCGTCTAGACCTTCCCAGAACTGAGGTCGGGGCACCCCGATCCTGATCTGTCCCGGTTTCAGTTCCTCGTAGGGTTCTTCTCCCGTCATGACGCAGTCGAAGATCGCGATATCCACGGCGCTGCGTACAAGGGGACCCACTGAGTCTCTCACATGAGACAACTTGGCACCGTAATCAGCCGGCCAGCGACCGCTGGTCGGTCGCAGACCGAAGACCCCGTTGTACGAGGAGGGTATCCGAATCGATCCACGAGTGTCAGTACCTAGGGCAGCCGGGATGATGTCTGCAGAGACCGCCCCGCCGCTGCCGCCGCTACTTCCCCGCAGGTGTAGTCAAAATTGTGGAAGTTGTGGCATGGCCCTTTATGAGCGTTGCAGCTTGAGATTCCAAAAGCCAGCTCGTGCATGTTAGCTCGACCGGCGTGGATGGCCCCGGCATCGAACAACCTCCGAGCGACCTCGGCCGTGTGTTTGGGCTTCAGGCCGGCAAGACCAGGGGTACCTGCTTCGGTCGGCTCGCCTTCGATGTCGATGTTATCCTTCATGGCAATCGGGATGCCTTCCAGAGGCCGGTTGGTCTTGTTCCTGTACCTGGCATCTGCCTTCTGGGCATCCTTCAGCATCCGACCCGTGTTCATGGAGACGAAGTAGTTGAAGACTTTCAGGTCCTGGGCTCGTTGGATGACTCGTCTTGTGTAGGCCTCGCATGTTAAGGTGCCATCACTGAATTGCTGCAGAAGGTCCTTGATGCCTAATCGGTACATCTTTGAAGCTACGAAAATTATGACAAGAATAGATCGGGAATCACAATCACAAGTCACAGCAGGGGCATGTCTATTTGTTTCCAAGATTTGGAGAATAGTATTAGCTCACTGAGAAATCCAGATTATTACTAGGGGTGGGGGACATCAATCGATGTTTCGAGTGCTGTACATGCAATTGTATCGTCATAAAACCGCGTAGCTGTATTCAAGGCAGTTCTTATTTCATTGACTACGTGGCACTTTAGAGTGGACCATTTGCAGCTATCCAAAAAGTAACCAACCAAATTATTGTTAAAAGCCATGGTTTAAAGATAGTAATGACAACAAACTCCCTGTGAAATTATTTCTTCTGGCACGCTGTCATTTTGAAGAAAACGATAAAAGAAAGTCATTTCCTGAGAGAAATGAGAACCCTGTCCCTGATGCTGATTTTTTTTTGGATTGAGTCACGAGAGGGCGCAATTCAAAATATGACATGCAATTTTTTAACTGAAATCGAGAATGGTGTGTTTTCTCGAAATGTACAGAATTCACAGAGCTACAATTTCACCGGGTTAGTTGTTAATCTGTCTTTAGATTTTGAAAACTTTTGTTGCTTCAAATCAATAGAAGGCAAAAATGAATTGTCCATTCTACATTGTCCCACTCCCCCCCCCCTCCCTTCTCCTTTTGCTTGAACTCCCCCTTCCATTGCTTTATCACCGGATGATGATGATGAAAAGACAATTCCTGAACTCGGTCGTCGGTATAAGCCAGGGGGATGGGGGAGTCTGGATATTGTCGCGCGCGGGAAGTAGGTGGCCCTTTTCAGAATAGAGATCTATGAGTACACTGCTTTATGTGCATATCCTAATGGTATCGTGGGAGTGATGATCGTTTTGGCCGTATTCTCTCTCCCCTCCCCCGGCACCAAAACATTAGGACTTTAAATACCCCTCATGGAATATGTTAATTAAATGCGTTGCTGAAAGACGGTCACGTGACAGACTAAAATGGAACGTGACAGACTAAAATGGAACTCGGGTGTGATCTGGAATTTGGACCTGCATGTTTATCATGTCTCTTTGCGTTGAGGACTATTGGACAGTTATCCTTACAATACAACATTTAAAGCCTATATAGCTTCATTTTTTCCTATCCTGTGTATAAAAACTGCGACATGCGTGACAAGGCCCGGATGCTGATTTTCTTTTACGGAGTCAACATTTCATAACACACCGGGTGCGGTGCACCTTCCGGGGGTAGGCCCTTACCGCAACTCTTTTCAACGTGAATTGATGAATCCGTTTGAAGTGGTATTCCACAGTAGGTCTTAATAATGTTAATAGTATTGATATATAATACCCGAATTTATCATTTGGTTTCAAAATTTCCCGTGTAAAGATGCATGGTCGCCAGTCTCTGAACGCAAGTTGTATATATACTCAACTGGGTACAAGACTAGGACACGCCACACCTATTCTTTCCAGTTACAACTGCAAGATTCCTTCTCCTTCTCCTCACCCATTCAAAAAGCCTTTTCTTCTGGCCATAGTTTCATTTTTAGAAGTCATGAAATGGTATTACCAGTTGTGGGGACCACACACACGCAATGAAGAGGCCAAATAGGCTACATTGTTGGACACCCGAAAGTCCAAATTTTGCTGAATAAAAAATTTCTCAGTCCCGCACCCCCCCCCCTTCCCCAATCCTATGGCCCCGTGAGGTTTAATTCGTGAAATTGACACGTACAAGTGATTTTCGTAATCATGGGCCCGACAAAATCCACTTCACTGCATGCTCGACAGTGATTATGTGCCCCCATTTTCATGATGTATGCATACTCATTGCAGACCTTCCTTCTCAAAATCACAGTACATGCATTTAAAATGATTCATGGATCACTAAAATTAAAAGGCCTACCTTAATTTAATTTCTTGTGAATGTCAAAAGTCCAAATGCGGCTTTGCCTATCAGCTAAATATCAGCCGTTCGAATGATGTTCTTATTTTAACGAAATCTGTCTATAAACAAATATGGCAACTTGAACATTGAACTTGAAGTTCAATACTGCATCACGTGCTCAGTATTACATTAGTAGTAGTAGTAGAAACATTTTTTTCAATGTTGCCATTTACACACAATAAAATGTTACAATGCCGTGTAAACATATTATACAGAGCAAAATGCAAGGATGTAATTGTGTATAATAATGTACATGGATCAATGCTAGAACAAATTTACGACAACATTTAGTAATAAGGTGAAGCGTCACGCTTTTGTACCCTAACCTATCGACAGACAAGTGGACATGACCAAGAAAAACAGAGACAGTGACAAAGGACAAAATGGACAACAGTGACACACACAAAGACACAACCTAGAAAAACACAAACTGGTATGGGACGAGGGCATACATCCAGATTCATAAATTATAACTAGTTATTCGAATAAACGTAGAAAAAACACAAACTGTTATGAGACGAGAGCATACATCTAGATTCATAAATTATAACTAGTTGTTCGAATAAGAATTGAGTAGATGTGATCTAAGATTTTTAACAAAGACAGAGAAGGAGGGTGATGATTTTAAGAAGTCATCTAGACTATTCCAGTATGATGTACCACGTTGAATAACGCTTTTTTTTTGACAATGTTGTTCTGTTGAATTGGACATATACATTTCTCCTAGTGCTTCGGGTATTATACAAATGAATATCAGATGTGAGCATAAAGAAGGGGTTGAAACAAGTAGGTAATGCATTGTGTGTAAATCTATACATAAATTGCCCAGGTTAAAGTAGTATAAGTCATTGAATTGTAAGAGTCTCAAATTCGCAAATAAAGGAAGGGTATGATCACGATAACCAGCATGAGATATTAATCGGACCGCTTGCTTCTGCAACATGAGCAGTTTGTTGCATTTGGATGGTGAACCACCCCAAGTCAAAATTGAATAATTTAGATATGGCAAAATAAAGGAACTGTACAAGGTTAGTAAGATTCTACTGGGGAGGTAATATTTTAAACGATTCATTATGCCAAACAATTTTGATATTTTTGTCGCTATATCATCGATGTGTTTTTTTCCAAGTGAGATTCTCGTCAATAGTAATGCCCAAGAATTTAGTGTTTTTTACTTGACTTAGATTGGAATCGTTTAAAATTAAGGGAACCGATTGAGTGTATTTATACTGATGGGCACAAAAAAATCATATACATGTAGTTCGATTTCAACAAATTAATGCGAAGTTTGTTTATAGCTAAGAGCCACGTACTAATTATTTTCAATTCAACATTAAGGTTTCTAAAAGCAGTATCAACATTTTATAAGTATATAATAAACTAGTGTCATCGGCAAATAAACAAAATAAAATACCCAACACTTTTCAACCGCCGGACGTGATCATACGCCGATGAGCATGATAATTAACCCAAATTAACAGAAACTAGCACCCGTAAGTACGTGTATTCTTCTTCCGTTTTATTACTTTACTGTACAGTATTTACACAGTCGTTCATTAATTGCTTCTCAAAAATGGGCATGTTTTGCTCAGATCGAGTCCACAAAAATGTGGGCCTACAAAGGAGCTTTATATTTTTGTTCGTACGTGTATCTTACAAGCTGAAAACATTTGTTCAGTTTGATTTTAAGAAAAGCGCTGCATTCAATGCGGATGCCACATTGAAAAGAAAATTGTACACAATATAATATTGTCACTGAGTCATGTATGACCACATGCAGGATCAAAACGAGTAGCAATTAAGATAAGAGGACAGGATCGTGACTATGCAGCTCCTCGATTTTCTATTGATCACGACTTTTAACGTGGATGAGAAAAAGCATTGTGGAGTACCCCGGCCTCCTGGTCTGGATCATTGAGGTCATGCAGGTAATTCTGCAGGTAATTGTGGGTTCGAGAGCAGCCTGGGGTTACTGTGGTGCATGCGTGTGCCCTCGCGCAAGATACTTTGCCGCTCATTGATTCTCCCCACATTGGGTACCTGTGAGGGCAGAGATGGTTACTGTGATTTTATAGCCGATTTGTGCTGAAATGGCTATAAAGCGTCGAGCTATAGGCCTATATACTCCCCAAGGGCGCTGAGCTTAAACAGTTATAATTCCAGCATTAATGTTTCTTGGGGTGATTACGGTTAGAAATCATTCTATCAAAATTGTTAGCAAGAGAAAGGGCAACCCGGTGGAAAATGCTCATAGAGGGGTCGTGCGAGGGGTCCGGAAGCCGACTCAAAAGGGCGTACTTTGAGGCTCTATTCGCTTCGCATTCGCAAGACATATGAACCGGCCTCTATCAATTTAAAAGTCTGTACAGTTTCGGCTCTATTTTCATAAACGTTTTTCCAAATATTTATGAGGATATTAATATTGAGTGAGTCCACGGCCCGTGATAGTTCGTTGTTTATATGTTTACAAGTTCAGCGCTTTTTCAATAGCTACCGCCACGGCTGTGGCGTAGCCACGGGGGGCGGGGAGACAGCCCCTCATGAAACCTTGTCGCCCTCCCCCAGTCGCCCCCTCCCCCCCGCTGAGATTTTGAGTTTCTAAAAAAATTATCATTGATCTGCAGGACGCCCCCTTGAAATGTTCCAGCCCCCCAGCGGCCCCCCACACACACTGGAAAATTCCTGGCTACGCCACTGAACCCAGAGTCGACCCCGATGAGCTAATCGAACACACCCCACATAACGCGACTGCCGTGACTATCACCAGAGTCAAAGTCCTACTTGTGGTCTGGGTACACAACGAAGAAGCAACTGTAACACGGAGGTCGCGATAGACTCAATACCGTTTAGAAGGCAGTTGTACGTTGCACAGTGCCACATTTTTAGGCGGTTAAGATGGACGTCAAATCGGTGTTGTTTCTGCTGCTGGTTGTAGTAGCATTGAGCCAGGCCCAGAAGAAATGTTGTTTCCCAGACCAATATGAAGCAATGGACGGTGAGTTTGGAACACTTGAACCGCGTTCACTTTCTGGTTGTTAAATACATTTGTACACATTTAATCAGTTTGGGACTGTTACACTTTCTTTCGTAGACAAATTGCTCAAAATGTCCATTAGGATAGGGCCTACACATAAACTAACCTGTTGAACTTTTAGCTCAGTGCACTATACATTTTGATTAAAAGAGAGCAAACATAAGCAGTACTTTTTGGATTGTCGTAACTGGCACCCTATTTTTGAGATCATATTCAATGTTCCCACCCACGACACCATTCCAGGAATAACTGCACAGGGTATTTTATACCAGTCCCATCTTCAATTGAGCAAGGATTCCTATCATTTATTCTTAGTATCGCTTTTCCGTGTAATTGCAAAATGGTCCTAGGTGGCTTTAGCCAATTGCTCCAGATGAAGCGTTTGAGATTTGGACAGTGGACACATTTCTTGAAATAAATGTAGCTTTCCCTTTTGTGCTTGGATTTACAGGTCTGATTACCGCCTCGGTTCAGTCTGGGCAAGGTATGGTTCAGACGACGGGGATACAATTTGCCTTCGATTACACCAACAGACGTTTGGGTGAACTTGCCCAAATGTCCGGCAGTATGTATCAATATGTCTTAGATTACAACAAGGTAAGCCCGACACTTTTTCATGGGCATCTCATGCGTCATTTTGGGATTAGTCATTTCGGGGCGTCAGGTTAGTTGGCAGTGCTCCTGTCGTGGTCTTCCACCTCTTGGGCCCGGGTTCGATTCTCGCCTTGGTCCACGGGTGGATTGGGTTTTTAATTTTTATTCCCTACCCAATGACGTGGGTTTTCACCGCAATATTATTTTATATTCGACCTACACTGCCTAGGGGGTGCTTATGGGGAATAGGTTTCATCACTAGAAATTTAATAACTCATAATAGTGATTTCGACTGTAAGATCGTCATTCTTGTCGGCCAAATCCTGTACCTAGCGGTAAGGATCGAGAGCTAGCCTTAAACGAACAGTGCTATATGATAACATTAGTTAATCCAACGGAATTCACAATCCAACAATGCAACTGAAATTTCTCTCCAACATGAACAGGGCGCCTTTTACGTCATCAATCTCACTATGAAGACATGCCAGAAAAGTCCACTACCGACAATGCAAATGCAGCATTGTGTCCCAAGTAAGTGAATGGCACACTCGAATATGTTGGGTGTTAGTATTGTTATCTTGTTGACAAGTTTCCCATTTTAAATTATTATATAGTTTAATAACTGTTTTTTATAAGTTCTGTAATGATACAAGATGCTTAAAATTAACAAGAAAATTCAACTCGCCTGCCAAATTAGCAACATTAAGACAATGGCATGGAAATATAACTATCCACGATTTTGTGAGCAGTACTATCACTCCTGAATGTAACAGGCATTATGCTGAATAACTGCGTTTGGGTTATGTTTTTAGTAAATTCAACTTGCGACAATGTTTTTAAAGACGTTTGGATACTGTACACATGAACTCATAGCATTGCTCACGATTGCACAACCCCCTTTATTGGATATGTGCGCAAGATGCACGCATGACTAGACTAGGAGCACCCTTTGCCCACAGGGCGCCCTCGCTGTCCTATGGGGTGTTTAGTCTGGTTCCCAGACCAAAAGATTCTGACTGCTCTGGATGAATCTTAGGTCAGGTAGCCACTACCGCTGGGTGCAACCCTGCAAAAATAAATTTCATAGACACTAGTTCTCAGTGCTCATACTTCACAATTATTTAAAAAATACTCAGTACTCTCACAGGTATTCAAGCTGCACAGACAAAATAATGATGATCAACATGTCATCTTTCGTTTTCTTTTCATTTTTTGGTGGGTGGACCATTGACTTTTCGAGATATTTTCACCCAAAGAAGCTGACCCCTATTTTCCACAAAGCGGAAATGTAGCCATCTTGAAAAACGATCCCTCCGCAACATGGCAAAATAGCGCCACTTTCGAGCCCAATTGCATCCAAATGCTCAGAATTGGAAGCCCTAAGTCAATGCTCATTACCATATCTTTTCAATTCCCCAAGTTTATGGCTCTCAAAACTCTATAATATAGACTTTTTTTTGAGGGTATAACTTTTATTCATGAGCTCGGCGGACAGATTTTTTGCCTTTTTACAGCCGTGCACCCCGCAACGCGCGCACTATTTTTCGTCACAAATTTCGGAAAAAGGAGAAATGCCTTCTTTTTCCGAAAATGACCGAAGTGTGCCAAATAATATTGAGTTGAAATCTAAGAGAGCGCCCGGGTATTTCTGGGTATAGAATATGTTTTTAAACTACCTTCAAGTTGCTTGTTAAAAAATTTCAAACCAAGTTTGTAATTTATACCCATAAAGTGCATCAAGAAACTTATTAAAATTCAATGACGATTTTGTGCATCAATTAAGCACTAGGATTGTACGAGGGGCGAGCTCTGCCACGTGTTTGAATTGAGCGACGGTTACCGGGATTTTTTTCTTCAAAACTCGGCGTGGGTCTCCATTTTGGCTTCGCCTGCTAAGATGATATTTGGGTCCCTAACTTTTAAGATTACGGGTCAACATTCGTCCATTTTTTCTTACAGAAATTTTAAACTGTATGACAAGTGAAGCAGGTAATATTTTGAAAAATTTGATCGGCACATTACAAGCTATAAGTGAAAGAGCGAATTGGGAAACGAAGCTGAGCTTTGAAAAAGGGTCGTCGATATCGTCATGTATATTTTTTAGCCTCGGAGGTTGCCTTATGTACAATTTAAACGTCTGGGCGTCGGTAAAAATTGTCAGGTCAGTGAACCAGACTGAATGGGTTGCTAACATGTGGATGTTCCTTTTAGGTAACGCCACCTACGGAGGTTCTTTCTATGCTGGAGATCACAAGTTGAATGCAGACATGTTCAGCTACTCCATTAATGATGGATCTACCGTGGGCAACGTGACCCTGTCTGTCACCAAGGATAACTGCATTCCATTCAGTGAAACGTTCATCGGATCGTCAGGGGGAAGTATGTCATTACGTTGACAGTCACGATTTAAAGACATAGTCCATCATTTGCAATTTGTGCATTTTGTTCGTTTGAAGCAACAAAAGTGTTCAAAATCTAATGAAGGATACTTAACAACTAACCTGATGAAGTTTCAGCTCAGCTCCAGCTGTATATTCCGAGAAAAACAGCATTCTAGGATCTCAATTTCAAATCAAAAGTTGCTAAATCATGTTTTGAATTGCAGCTTTACGCGATGTCGCGCACTGATCCGAAGAATTACAGCAACCGCGCACGCCTGTGCGTCGTGCCCATGGTCATGCTAATGCTTGCGCGCGCTGCGCCGAATAACAAAACGAACTACTAATTTAAATTTTCCTACGGTGCTTCTGAAGACGCACTGTTGGAAATGCCTTCTTTCGTTGATTACTTCAAAGTGAGAGCTTGCCAGAAAGAATAATTTCACAGGAATTTTAGTCCCCTTACTATCTTTCAACCAGTATGTTTTTCAACAATAATTACGCCAGTTAATTTTTTTGGATAGCTGCAAATGATGGACTCCGGCTTTAATAAACCGTTCCATTTAGCTTCGCCCACTGTGCACGTGAGAAGCAACACGTGCGCCTGCTGCACCTCAGCCCTCCAATGTCAAACTGCGTGCATGTTCCAGACGCGCGCGTCATACGCACGTGCACACGTGTTGGACTTTTGTGCAGGTTCTGTTTGGTCGAATCACGACAGGGCGGGGCTTAAAAAACCGCTGTTGTAACTTTTGCGTCAGATGACTAGCTAATTTGGACAAGAAATGATAAGTTATTCAAAAATACATTATTCAAAAATATCAATTAAAATAGAGAAAATGACGCAGTGAAAAATGTGGACAAGATTCAGCCGATTGTTTAATTTAGGAAAAAAATACATAAAAAAAGGTGATATACACTCATCACCACATCTTAATCGGCTCATGTAATATTAATTTTTTTTCAAACTGTACGTATCTACTGTCAATTATTGGGGAAAATTCAACTGGTCAGTAATTTCCTGCTTTTCCACTTGTGTTTGTTTCTATAGCTCAAACACTCAACGTGGCGGGATTCGTCAACTATAGCCCAGGGATCCAGGACCCCTCTAAGTACTTCACTATCCCCAACTATTGCCCAACGGTAAGTTCGCTGTCTTACCATTTGAAATCAATATTTGGATTTGAAATTGTCTTTATAAATTACGATAATTCTCTACGTCCTCCAGAGAGACTTTTTTTGGGTCACCCTGTATAACATCTTCACAGTATCTAACATTCTGATTGCCAAACCAATTTCTTTTGCCTTCGCAACAGTTCTTCACTCCGGAACCGAAAGACGGACATGCTTTCATCATGCCGTTCCTGCTGTGAGTGCGCCCTCAACGGCTATACTTGGACTGAAACCAATCTATCGGCCGAATTTAGGTCTGGAATCAATTCGAAATCAATTGCTAAAGTTTCGTTTGGCTAAGCTAGTAAAATACTTTCGACAATTAGGATTCAAATCTATATTTGGATTTAAAATGATTTGTGACTCTTTTTTTTCTCTCGAAATTTCGTCTTCACATTAGTTTTGCTTGCTTGCATATCCAATTTTGCTTGTTTCAATATTTGCTGCAATTATTGTAGAAATAAAAAAAAACACATGAATGCAAATAAAGGAATTGGTTATTGTGCGGTAATATCTTCGTTATCCGATCTTGGAGAATTCGTGAGTGTATAGAAAATGTCCACTTGAAGTGGAAAATACATATGATACCACCGACTGAAGCTCCTGTTGATAATCGACAAGTTGTCTGCACAGATCATTTCACACTAAGTCATTAGGTCATGACACCAACTCTAGTCGGGAAAAAGAAAAGTGCTTTTCAATAGGCCTAACTTTAACATTTGTGAGTGAAATGTTTTTGTTTCAGTCAGCAAAGGCCTAAGGGACATTTTACCACAAAAAAAATATTGATTGGCTTACATTGTTTACATTGTTTAAAGATGATACAAAAAACCCCGAGACAAAAGTTGCAACAACTGAGCGGAAGATGTTCAGTGATAGAAAACCCGACGTAATACTGCAGATAATTCATGTGGGAACCGGAACAAGACACCTAGTTTCAAAATGGAGTTGATTTTTCTCAATGACTGCTTCATCTCAACAATGTTCGTTATTTTTGTTTTCTGCCCGTAACATAATGCAATATGTAGCCTACACCACGTGTACTTATAATGCGAGTTTTAATTGAGAATAAATAAAATACTATGCAACTTTAAAAGCATTACATTGGTTTTGACGTCGGATGTGTTGAGCGCGTTTGTTGTAAACCACCAGCCTGGTGCTGCCCATTGAAAAGGCCCCAAATTGCCTACGCCGGCTAAGTAATGGCCTTCACACGGTCAATTGAGATAATTTGGGTCCCTGCACTTGAAGGCTCATAGCAGCGAAGAGATTACAACCCTAAACTGGTCTTTGAACTTGCATTATCTGAGATATATGGAATAAAATAATACACGGATCATTCTTTTTTCAGAGGTCATTTTTCAAACTGGCGATGGGCTTTGGGACGTACTTATTTAGGGGCGATCAGCGTCGGAGTAAAAAAATCCCCTAAAGGTAGTGAGAAAAAATGAACATCGAATGAAAGAGGGTATTATGTAGGGCCTATGTCTTGTACACCTGTGAGAGTTGAGAGTATTTTCCTGGATTTTGTTTTGATCAATCAGGTGCAATAGCGCGTTGAAATGGTTAATGCCCACACATTGAAGCAGGCCCTGTCATCTTGGAGCAACCATGACGCACGCGCAGTAAAACGCGTTTTTTTTTAACAAGTAGTTGGTATTTGATTTAGTTTTATCTTCAGAGTTAAGGCGACGAAAATAAGAATTATATATTGGACCGGCTTTTAAGATTTGGGTAACTTTAAAAAAAATCAAGGGAAATTAGGGAAATTATTATTTAGTGAAAAAAAAAATAACCTCATACGCAGAACTTGACGTTTTAAGGATCCAAGATGGTGGATCAGTGGTTTCAAGGCGCAAATAGAAATAAATAGCGTGTAGCAGCCTGTCCAGTTGGAATAGACGAGGTCAGTGGGTCGTCCCAACGGCTGTGTCCCTCGGCGTGTGATTGGCTTTTGGCCTGTTGCCGTCCGACTGTGCTATGGGCCCTCCTAATTGGTCGACCCAACATTAGCCAACAACCTCTGACCCGCCAGCGACTTTATTTTTTCCCTCCAAGCATCATCCTCTGGATGGGGCGCCCTCTACGATACTTTTGTCATACATCTGCAGTTATATAATGCCAGGAATTACGGTTGGCTGCCGAGTTCTCTCATGGCTCAGCTGGATGTTATTGCTTTCAGATCGGAAGGGGCGAGTTCGAAACCATGTTGAACACGCTTTTTTTTTCTAATTTGCGGCTTTGGAAGATTCTTGTTTAAGGGGAAATACAAAGTACGAATTCCATCAGGTTCGAAATAATTTTTCTTTTATCTTTGTATGTATAGATATTTTTTTCATGTGTTAGGGAAGTCAAGTCCAAAACCACATAACGTACAGCCTATTTGCTTATGTCGTTTGGGGAAAAAATGGCGACCCGCAAGACACCTTCGGTTTAAATTATAGGAAAATGTCTTTTTTCAATCTTTTTCATCAACTCTTTCTGTAAACTTCTGATCTTTGTACGTTCAATATTAAATTGAAATCAAGAAATATGAATGTATGTAACACTTTAAATGTAATTTTGTTGTTCATTGCCACGCTTAATGAGATTTGCTTAACTTTCGCTTGTGGAGCTCATACGAGCCGTGTCTCTAATGAAGGGTTCCATATAGCGTTGCCTATACTTGCGTTTTGATTCCCTGAAAATCTCTATTCAATGCCACATTATCTTTAAGTAATTTAAACAAACAGCAAAAACTACTAATAGATTTGATGCATTACGGTAAACACGAAACACGAAACAGAAAGAATGTGTTTTGATATCTTCCTTTATTAAAATTAGAAGTAAACATCACAGTCAGAGCTGTGGAAAACAAGAGAAATCAACTTGAAAATGGCAAAACTATATTAAAATCTAATTAAGGTGTTCATTACCTACTGCTCTTAGAGCTGCAGTATATATTTACTTTTAATATTGATGAGATCAGGTTTCATGAGGTCTCTAATTTACTTGTCGGAAAATATGAAGGGAAAAAATGGGGTCTTTAATGCACGTCAGTTTTTTAACTTTAAAACGTCATTTTTATTTAATGGCCATGAAATTTGATTAGCTTTCCTCTTTTTACCTCGCACAAATCGTGTCTCTGATTAAGAGGCTCAATAGAACGTGACGTACTTGCATTCTAATATATCCCACGCATATTCAATGGCATATTACCTTTAAGTATGAGGCTACAAACAAGAGCTGTAACTACAGGTCGGTGCATCTTGGTATAAAATGTGGCATCAAGAGTCCATATTGGATTTCTCCCGACATTGATAACACACTTTGCTACGCGGCGAGTGACAGTGACAGAACGGAAAGAGATTGTGTGTATTTGGATATCTTCCCTAATATTGAAATTAAAAGTAAACATCACAGTCACAGCTCTCAATAACAACTTGACATACGGTCTGATCATTTCTCCACGAGACACCAGCCGAGTAGGATGCGAGAGATGATGGTGCGTAAACGGTTCATCTGTTGCTTGATAAGCCTTCATCTGATGATGGGTTGCGCTGGTGGTAATGAGGCGTTTAAGGCCTCCACTGCTCGTAGATGGGCGTGTCCTCCTCCTTGGATCCAGTGGGGTGGCAAATGCTACAGAGCAATCATGAATCCTCTGACATGGGCTGAGGCAAAAGATGAGTGCATCAAGATGGGAGGTGTCTTAGCCGTGCCGCAGTCTCAGGAGGAAACTGATTTCCTCGTGCGCCTAGTGCCTGCCAGGTTTTGGATCAATTGCAACAATGTCGAGGAAGAAGGTTTGTTAAACCTGACGTGGCTTTGTTATCTATTTATTATGAGTATTATTTTATTCGATTATTTAAAATAAAATACAACCGTGATAAATACATGTACAATTAGCGTTTCAACAGATAAAATAAGACTTTTTTTCACATCAGTTCCTCAATTTGTTCATGTTTATCGTTGTATTTTTTTTCTGATAGGTGTTTGGAAATGTCTGGATCTCACTGAGGAGGTGGAGTTCATGAATTGGGCGGCTAAACAACCCGATAACTATGGAGGAAATGAGGAGTGCGTTGAGTTGTTTCGAAGTGGGGAATGGAATGATCTGCCGTGCCGTAGGCGACTGCCTTCAATATGCGAAGCTGCAACCAGCTTGAGTCACAGCTGCAGTTTCTAACAAAAAAAACTGTATGGATCAGTGAATAACAGTTGATCCCTTGTCAAGTACGACCAGGATTCAAACCTGCAACCACGAGAGCACAACACTCTCGATAGCGCATGAAGAAAGGAGTGGGAGGGAATTAATAGGTCGACAGTGCCTAATACAGGATTCGAACCGCTAACCGTATAAGAACTAACATTTCTCCCAGATTTAAAAGTTTATAGTAATCTGTAATCTAGCAACCAAATAAAAGTATAAAGATCCAAAACCTAGGAAACATTTGCGAATTTAAGTCATGCGCATTTTTGTAAGTGGCGCTATTATACCGTATTAGACGATGGAAAAAGAACTGTTGCTAACTACTCTTTCTAAATTCTACACCGTCTTCACAAAATTAGATAAGTCTTAGGAATGAATAGATCTAAAGGATTGCCAGTATAATAACTTGCAGTAAAAACTATTGTGCTGTATTGAAAATGACGAATCTGAGTAGAAGATAGAGTCAAATAATTATGTACTATGTAGATTATTGCTATCGTTTAGTTTTAATTAATTTTTGTTATTAAAGAGACATTTAATTAAGAAGATAATATATCTGCATGGTAAAAAATAATCATGGCTACTGAACGTGGCTTCTAAATCATATCATATTGATGTTCTCATGGCTGTTCGACTTATTGTTGAAAATACAAACGCGAGGTGATGCCGGCAACATTTCGGGTGCTGTGTAAGATACAATTATGTGCTACACTCTGACTCACTAATGGATGAAACCCAAGACATAATCTTTGTGTCTCTTGCCATAGCTATAAGCAATTTATGAAAACTTATTTGCCAGGTACTGATTTCGTTTGGGCAAGCTGGCATCAGGAATGCTGTGACGGAATGACCCACACATGACTTGGGCATGCACTGTTCCACTGTTGCATGTCATTAGTGCTTCAATCCTTTGTCTGATTGGTCAAAACTCTTGGCTGTGATTGGCCCATTCGATGATTAAGTAACGCTCAGGCCCGGATTCAGTGCCCTAGGCACCAGTGTTCCGTAGGCCCTACTTGGCCCTTAAGCTTGCAACCGACACAAAATTAGCGTAACTATATAAAAAAAATGTACCTATCCATGTAGAAAGAAAAGTTCAAAGGAATTAACAGATTGACAGTGCCCATTACAGGATTCGAATCGATAACCCAGGAACTAATAATAATTCTGACTACATTGATTCTTTCTTGTAAACTTTCTTATCATGTTCTCAAGACATGTCCAGAATAACTTGATTAGCTTAATCTTACCATTACAATCACATTGTTGGTATCTTCACTCTCTTAATTAAAAAAACATGTCCGAACGGAAATCTCTTGCATAAGATGATTTACGGTCAGGCCGTTGTATATTGGATATCCGATAACCCACCGCCGCGAGAGGGCGTAATAACGAAGAACCGCGATCACCTATTGATCTCCATATACATCTGTGTATATGGAGATCAATGGCTATCACCCAGGAACCCCTTTGGACGAAACAAATAGGCCAAACATCCGTGTCTTGTGCATATCGTTCCTGTGTTTAAACACGTGCAGACACGTTTTTGTGAGTACGGTGGTGAATATGCAACACAACATGGAGCGACTCCCATGCCTCGAGGGGTCAAAAGCTAATTCCTGGCCGTTGGTATTCCATCATATTATTTTCTTATTCAAAAAAACAATAATTTGGCACAATATTTTCTAATTTATTATAATTATACCACTGAGTTTAATATTCTAATGAAAATCTTCGGGAAGAAAAGAGAGAAATGTACACTGATCAAGAGAAAGATATCCCCACTCTAATAATGGATGCTTCCTCAGTGGTACTGGTGTGCTATCATTGGCCCTCTCCATGGAAACATAACGCATACGCAATTCGCTGGGCGCATCACTTAAAATCCGTCCGAAATCATGTTAGTCAAGTATTTAGAAATATAGACAAGTCGAGGCCAGCAAATTTTTGTCAACTTGAAGTCCAATTCAACGAGAATAAACCAGCAGCTACCGGGTCTTGTCACGATGAATCTACCGGTGGCCCTCGGCACACTTGCTATCATTGTTCTCGGTAAGTTGACGATTTATTCGTACATGTTCACCGTGAATGCCGCTTCACTGTCTTTTTTTTTTTAACACGCACGGTATATTATTTTTATGAAAGACTTACATGTGCTTATTGTAATTGTATAGCATTCACTGTTATTCTGCTAATCGATTCAGTGTGACAAATGATCAGATTCAATGTGGCAAATAACTTTGAGGCTGAGGATCGTCTTGAATGCGCCTTCATAATTCTACCACTTTGAAGAGCAAAGCAAGTACTAGGTTTATTCTGTATGGGAAAAAAAACAAGTAAAAAAAAACCCAACAAGTTAAAAAAAAACAAAAAAACGGCGGAACAACATTTGACGCAAGGGGCGCTCTTTTTCCCCTTTTAATAATCGTTTGCAACTAACGACCACGCTATTAAGGCGCATAGAACTCACCAATTAGCACGCATGTGTTTGCGAAGAGGCGAATGTGGATAGAGCACCGAAACGGCAATCCGGAGACCGCCTGTTCTAACCCCGCTCCGGTCAATTTCTTTCTTAAACCTAAAAAAAAAAGTGTAATATTGTTTTTTTAATGCGGGGTACCTTCGGGTCATTTGGAATGCACGATTAACACGTCTACAAGCGTTACATTCACTGTGTGGACTTCCGAACAAAAATGTCCACATAAACCAGGTGGCGGCGACGTTGTGTGGACTTGTCCACGTCCGCACAATGTTTCCCCCTCTCTGGGAAACAGGTTTAGAGGCGTTTGCGGGTACGATTTATCTGTGGCAATATGGAGGGAACCATTTAAAGGAATCATAGAAAGAGGGTTGAAAGAGGTTTCACAGTGTGAGTAAAACAATTTTTTTTCACAGGCCTAGGTTTTTCTTGACTACACAAAAACAAAAGAATGTCCGCACTAGGTATGTAACGTAAACAGGACGTGTGCTCGGGTCATTATCAGTGACCAGGCCCCTAACTGGTTTTACACCAGACGTTTAAAATTGCTCCACCTTTCCTGTATTCCAAGAATGTGCAGTATTTTTTTCTCAACTATACATGGGCCGTTTTTTTCAATGGCTAATTCAAAGTAAACAAAAAACCGCGTGTATCGCTAGATATAGGAAATTATATATTTTGTTCGGGCTAAAATACGAAACAAAAAAGCCATTTTTTTTATATATTTTAATGAGGTTTACCATGCTGCTTTTGAGCGATATTTTCCCCCTTTCCTGAGGGTAATAAACTTAAATCCATCGACTGTGTCTAACGACGCCACAATAATTAGCGATGATCACACTTTGTTGGTATTGGGTAGATGATTGGCACCGCTCGTGTGAATTACCAACCTTTCGGACCATGAAGAGAAAGTCCTCAACAATAATGAAGACAAATGCAAAAAATAATGGTTCAGCAAGTTCATATACAAATGCTAATTAGAAAAAAAAGACCGATGAACAACGGAACGGAAAACTTACTTGAAACACAAAACGTATCGGAATCCATCGAATGATTAGGTTTTCTCATTGGCATTATGCAATTGCAATTATACTAGCTATTCTGGCGGTACCCCACTGTGTCAACATGTCTTTGTTCAAGAGGCGCTGGTCAGAAGCCATAAACCCGTATATGCCATGTAGCTAGGGATCAAGCCGAAAATCAGGATGCTTGCAACATTCGAAATGCTATATAAACCTGCAGCCGATTTTACGAAACCTTACGCAATGGCGCAACTCTGCTTAAGCCAACATTTATTGCGTAAGTTGCGCAGCATTTCACGCTGCGCAACTTTTCACTTCTGGCACATTTCACGAAAGTCGAATAGTGCTTAAGTCCGCGACTTGCGCAATAAATTATGGCGTAACTTGCGCAATCATTTTAGGTGGCGTAAGTTGTGGCGTAGCGACTGAAGTGACAAATTTTACCAGCAAACCGGGACTGTCTTGGAGCCTGTTATTGCACAACTTATTAAGGTTGATGTAGAGACACTCACAGTTTCTTGTTCGATATTCGAATTGCTATTTTACTTGTGATAGAATTTGTAGAGTTGCTGTACGATTCCGAAGCGTCGGACAAAATGAACTTCAAATGGCGGCGGGCTGTGGTGATCCAACGACTGTTTCGTGAAAAAACACATTCACACACAAGCAGCTGTCGTTAATGATAGTTGTATATATGCTCGTCCAAAACATTGTGCAGCTACGCCAAGTTTCGTGAAATCAATCGTACATTTATTGCGCAGCTGCGCAACAAATTTGTTGCGTAAGTCTTCCGCATGGTGCAAGCTGCGCATTTTTTTCTCGTAAAATCGGCTGCCAGGAAACAGAAGGATAGGGGATGTGGCTTTTAATTAGGGCTGGGTAACTGTACTACAGGAACGGCAATCCAGGAGTCGCAGGTTCAACCCCCGCTCCAGTCAATTTCTTTGTTCATCTTTTAAAAATTATTATAATCATAGAGCAATGCACCTTTTCAGTTTCCCTATGTGGTTTATTTGATTTCGTTTGATTAATTAGGCCTAAACTATTTTTATTTATTTTTAATTTTTATTTTATTTCTTTCTGGTAATGAAACCAAGGGTCCCTCAAAAGTGTCGTAAGCACTGTGGCCCGGAAGCCTGAAGAAACCTGTAGAGAGAAGACAATGAGAAAAAATTACAGTTTTAGAGGTGGGAGGAAAAGCCCAGAGGAATATTCTGAGGAAAACCCACGGAATCAGGTAGGGACTGAAAACCCAATCCACATATTGGCCCGAGCGGGATTCGAACCCGGGACACAGCGGTGGAAGGCGAGGAAAGTATCGCTACGCCAATCTGACTCCCCTCAAACTAGAAGATGCAAAGACGACTGTTTTGATACCGATGGTACTTGTACCCGTCCCCTCCTACGGATTTGTGGAATATCAACTTAATAAAAACTGGAAAACAGAGCGCCTCCTATAACCTCAAATTCCTACATAGCTACATCAATGGGCCAGGTCGTTTCTCGCGAAACTTATTTTGCCACTTCTACGCACAACATATTGTCACCAAGAATGATTATGGTTCAATTTCAATCTGCAGTACAATTAGTCGTTGTTGAGAGTCAGTTGAGGACTTGTTACTTCGGTCCACCACCGGAGCCGCTTGCTGGTGAACATTGGGTGCAAGCAGCAGCTCGAGAAATACGCAAACGATGCCCAGGGACACGCAACTCGACTGGTAAGGAGAACCTGATCAAAGCTTCAAAAGCATTGCCATTTGTTGTGAAAATCAGTGACATCACCTTTCAAAATATTGTGTACTTTCTTACATTTCAATAATTTACCATTCATGTAATGTTGAGTATTTTGTATTCTCCCAAATAGTTGATCTAGCGCCTTTAAATCCAGTTTATTTCCATAATTATGAGAATATCTTCTCGATTATGAAATGAACCTACGTTACGGGACTCCAATGCCTTTCCTCTGTCTTTTAACAACCTTTTTTCAAGTGAGGATATGTTATGAGTCAGCGAATGCTTCTTTGAATGATCCGATTTGGTTTTAATTCAAATTTTTAGTGATGTTCACGGTCTGAATCTTTATTATTCTACTCCCCTTTTCCACAAATAAAAAGTCTAAGCATTCACACCACTCTTACCTACAAAAGGGAGCAAAGTGGTGCGCCATGCACAAGGACGAAAACATCTCCTATCAATTGAATTGTCTTATTATTGTACAATTCCTTAGGAATTTCAGAAGCCTCGATTTTGTCCTTTCAAATATGAACAAAATTCAGAGCTATTTCTGAATCTCTTCTCAATAAATTAGAAGACAGCGTTGGAACCGAAGCAAGAGCTGAGATCGAGATTCCATCAACACCCTCAGGTCCCCGATATGCTGATTGCGGCGACATTTTGGACAGCGGGATAAATCCAGGTGTCGCCACTATCTACCCACTGCAATATCCAAACGGCTTGACCGTTTTCTGCCAAAGCACGTGGATAGTAAGTTCCTTCGGGTTTATCCATATATGCAGTTCATGACATGAAATCAGCAGTCAGGCCCTTTCCCTGACCTGAAAGTCGGCATTTCGACAACCACCAAAATGGACCTTTTTTATGTCAACTTGCACCGCGTCGTGGTTTATGCCAGTTGTATTCTTATCCTGCTAACGAATGTCATTGTGCACACAAGTATTTTGTACACTGAAGGGAACAAAGCAAACAAAACTAAACAAAAAGCAGAACAATTCGGAACTCATCGGCCGAACCCATTCTCACAATAACACCTGTTGTGTTAAATCAACACCACGCGGAATCAATATTAAACCAATCGTCGGAGTCTTTTGGTCGGGGATTGAGGCAGCTCCCAACCTCGTTCCAACGGGTATGACCTTGCTTTGCCTTGCGCGAACTTAACCCCTGGTGTTTTGTAATATAAATCTCCCACTATTTGGGAGATCTAAATTAGGACAACAGTCGATGGTCAACGTGGGGTGGGGGGGGGGGGGGGAAAGGGGGCACTTTGCCCCCGTCGGATTTTTTTGAAAATTATTTTTTTTCAGCAAATATTTCAATAAATGGTTAGAGAGTTCTGAGAGTACCCATTCCGATGCGCTGTGAAAATGAGCATATACATTGTGTAATTTGCAGTATGCATAGTAATGGTCAGTTTGAAGAGCGCCCCCATTTGGAAGATGAGTTTTTCGGCAGCTTGGAAAGTATATGGTCCGTCGACGCAATTTTTAGACAGAAAATTATCCCGTTTTCCAGAACAAAAAGTGATGAAGTTAGTAGGTAACTCTTCCTTCACTGTTGACCTGTTTCAGGTGATTCAGAAGCGTCAGAACGGTTTAATGAATTTCAACCGTAGCTGGGCCGAGTACCGAGACGGCTTCGGTGATATGACGGGAGAGTTCTGGCTGGGCAACGAGATAGTCCGCCAGCTGACCTCGGAAGGAACTTGGCAACTGCAGATGCTCGTAAAAGAAGCCAAATACATGATAAAAATAAGGTTTGGGACGTTCAAGATCGCAGGTGACAACTTCACACTACATGTGAATCCACTGAAACCATGGCAACATCATTCTTCAACAGGTATATAATCTGATCTACTTGTCAAAATAAGTGTGTTTTTTTCTTTATAATCCCTCAAAAATGTTTTAACTTTTACTTGTGTTTCAATACTTGTTGTAGTAATAGCCTTCTGAAACAATTAAAAAAAAAATCAAAAGCAGGTTTGTCTAAACACCGAACACCAAAGTCGTGCTCTGTTTACATTACGTCACTAAAGGGAACTCAAGTGCTTGAAATAACGGAATACCATGTTTATACTTCTTCTTCTTCTTCATTCATTCATTTTCATGATGACTTGATGAGCTGGGCCCAACTGTCCCTGTCGAGCATAGTGTTGGAAAGAGATGGACCACTCAGACCAGTTTCTAGCTCGATGGATGTTTTCAGGGTCATGTTGGGACGACCTTTTCGTCGAGGGGCTTCAGGATTCCAGAGGAGAACTTGACTAGCTGGCTCATTATGTCGATAAACGTGACCGGCTAGCCGAAGGCGACGCTGTCTGATGGTGGTGGAGATAGGGGGAAGGGCACCATACAGAACAGAGTTAGGGAGATGTTGTTGCCATGAAACGTTCTGAACAGCCCGCAACATCCGTGTATAGGTGCCATCAATGGATGCAGAAATCTGTTTGGTCAGGGTCCAGGACTCGCAACCGTAGAGGAGGATGGATTCTACTGAGGTCTTGAAGATCTTAAGTTTGGTGGTCTTGGAGATCGAGGATCTCCATACTTTGGTCAGTGCGAACAGAGCAGACCAAGCTTGAGCTTTTCTACACTCGATGTCATGAGCCGTGTTGGTGTAGGAGCCCAGATACTTGAAGTCATCAACTTTATCGAGCTTACTGCCATCTAGTGCAGTGGCATCATCAGAGGTAGATGGATTGATGACCATGTACTTAGTCTTCTTTGCGTTGAGGGAGAGACCAACGGACTTGCAGCAAGCTTCTACTTTATGGAGGAGAGATTCAGCATCAAGGAGGGTGTCAGCAAGCAGACTAATGTCATCTGCATAATCTAGGTCGGATAGGTATTGGGCAGGGTGTCTACTACTCCTACGGCGTGAGAGGGTGAGACCATCGGTTACATTTAATGCTGTCCGCAGGGCATAATCCAGAACTATGATGAATAGGTAGGGGGCGAGAGGATCACCTTGAAGAACTCCAGTGTTGACGGAGAACGAATCTGATTCACCTTCGGGAGTGAGAACAACAGCACTTGTATCCTCATACATAATTTTGATGGCATTAATGGTCTCCTCCGGGATACCGTAAGCATGCAGGATCTTAAACATTGTTGGTCTGTCAACAGAGTCAAATGCTTTACGGAAATCGATGAAAATGATGACAGCTTCCTTCTGGTGATTACGAATTTCCTCAATAAGGCGCCTGAGGGCAAGGATTTGAGATGAGGTTGAACGTAGAGGCCGAAAGCCACTTTGATTGGGACGGAGTATCTTCTCAACTTCCGGACGAATGCGATTCAGAAGTAGTCGATTGTAAACCTTGTTTATACAATGCATTGCAATGCATGAAGTGCACGAAGCCTCAATTAGCAGGTCCACAATACCCTTTCCAAATGCATCACCAAGCGTTGGATGCCCGTTCTTGTTTTCACCTTTATTCTTTATCCCTTCAATCCTTGTGTACACAAGGAAGAAGTGTGATCAGCATTTCCAATTAATGTGACTGAAACCATTTCACGTATCTGGATTGACATAACGTAACATATTTGTTTTACGAGTCTATATACTTGATTATTCACCGAGTAAAAAGTCACGATGTACTTTTTGCTGGTCTTTGATGAAAACCTGTGAAATATGCCAGAAAAAAAAAACACTTTGAGTTTACGATTCCTCTACACCTCGACTTCGCCCAAAATAAGATGGAGTTTACTTCATAAATGCACGTTGTGTTATATCGGATTGGTATCAGTCATAATCAACACTGGTAATCTTGGTTGTCGAATGTTTGCAGTTAATTTCAGCTTGAAGTCGTGGATTCGCATCTCATCAGGGAAGCTTTTGAAGTTTTTTTCTTACTTGCTCAATGGAGCAGCACACTGCTTTTCGATAAATGTCAACGCTTAGTATTATTTCTTGTGTGTTTGCTAGGTAACTCTCTCCCTGACGTTTCCTCAGGCCAGCCGTTCTCAACTTACGATCGCGACAATGACGCCGATGGCAACGCCAATTGTGCCGCTCAGCTGAAGGGAGGCTGGTGGTTCAAGACTTGTACTGGAGGAGTCGGGAATGTGGATCTCGTGCCGACTAACCTGAATGGGGAGTATTCCTATCCCGTCAACTACACGGGGCAAGATTACCGCGGTATGAGGTGGGCTGGTGCGCTTGAGTTTGGTAACCAAATACTATCTTGCAACCTCGCGATTCGTATGATTTAAGTTTCTTGGCCTGACCGTGAGGGCTTTCCGGTTTGGTAAGATTACAAAAGAGCTGTTTGTAAGACTAAAAGAAAATAAAGTGAACTTGTCGAATTATTAATCAAAACTTGGTATTACACGAAAATATATTTGAACAAGATGACGAAAGACTGACGACGAAACAAGATGTAAACTGAGAATCTAGAGTTTGCGCCGTCAGTGTTATTATACATTACTTTGTATTGGCTGTCAATTGTAATTGTCACCTGCAAAGCGCTTAGAAACCTCAGGTTTACAGCACTGTATATAAGCACCACATTTTACCTCCACCAAAAAGGTTATGTTGTCATCAGCGTTGGTTTGTTTGTTGTTTGGTTTGTTTGTTTGTTGGTTGGTTGATCGGTTTGTCTGAGAACAGGCTAACTCAAAATGTTACTGACGGTGTCATATGAAAATCCGACTCCTATGAAAATCGGACCCCTTTCTCCCTTTAATTGGTTAATCCCTCGCACGTGACAGGTCACTCTCCCATTATGATCCTAAAAATAGCATATTATCGTACTCTCGCATGCGCAATACTACCAGTGAGTCCACATTTGATGGAGTCGTATAATCACGCTACAACGGATTTTTATGAATTTGTTTTTAGGAGTAGTCGTTGGTGCAAGTACAAATCGATTAGATTTTGGAAGTGATCCATATCTGTGTCTGGTAAAAGATTTCTTTTAAATGATTCTGCACCATTTTGTGACCTTGTATCCCCTATCACCTAACTAGTTTAACCACACTGGTCAATAGAGTATACCGTTTTAACAATGGGGCAGTGGAGAGGTAGACCGACACAGGCATATACATGTAGACTACAAAATGGTTGAGTTTAGGATTAATTTAGTTTTATTCAATAGCTAACGATATAAAGCGGTCAACATTGCTATTTTTTTCGATAAAATCAGAATATGAGCAATCAATTGACATTTTCAATGTGAAATAAAATATTGAAATCCAATGGATATGCCAGTATTTCTTTCAGGTGTACTGACAATATGGCGGGGAATTTTTCAGCCTTGGCGGAGCTTTGCGCTCTCTGGGTGCTTTCTAGATATAACTATTACCCGTGATAACAAAATCGAGAATTTCGTGATTTTATTCGAGTAAAAAGTATCTGGTCAGATTGACAAAGAATCCGGATTCTATACGGTGTCTCAAAGAAAAGGTTGCCAATTTATAAGTGATTCTTAATTTCGGAAAGCGACATCTACAAGAAAAAAAATGCTGGAACGCCCTCTATCCAATAGTATTAATTGTATGTCGTTGTCATGGATGACTGAGCAAACATGGTTTTTCCTGAAGAGAGCAAAATATGCACTATAACAAGTTAGTACACAATGGAAAAATGGTGACATGGACAATGATTTACTGACAAATTTGACATTTCCGGGTCAAATGACACTTCTCTGACATACTTTCTGGGTCATTTTGACCAGGAAACCTTGCCGAAAGTGGCATTTTGACCCCCCCCCAAAAAAGAGTCCATTTGACGCTGGAAGTGTCAATCTTAAAGATAGAAACCGGATTCATTGTTAAAGCTGACCCGGGCATTTTTATAGTGTATGATGTGACTTTAATATCAACCTTTATTTAAGCATCGTTTTATGTTAACTTGTTTAAATGTTTGACTTGTTCAGCTTTCGTGGGAGCTGTTCTTGATAAAATCATCAGAAACATCTCCGGTCACTACCAAAAACCGATTATTTTGCCACCCCTTGGGCACAGTGACCACAATACAGTGCAGTGGCAACCAGTGACGACTGTCTCCTAAGGTGCAAAATGATATTAATATTGCAATGATATTGACGGGTTCGAACCATTCGAGATTCGGCACTTCGAGAGTTTGGCCAATGGATTGTTCATCATGACTGGATGGAGGTACGGAGTGTGCAAGAAGTACATTCCAAGTGTGACGCAATGTATGCAATACTGCACAAGTAAATAGGTCTTCATTTTCCTGCTGTGATGTGACATTGCATTGCAGAGACCAACCGTGGATGACATCAGAGTTCAAATCCCTGATAAGAAGGCGACAAAATCTGTTCAGAAGAGGTAACGTTCAATGGAAGACAGTCAGAAATAAAATCATCCGGCTAATCTCCAAGTCAGAGCAGAACTATTACCATCATCGAGTTCAGAAGGTCAAAGCTTCCAACCCCGCAACTTGGTATCGGGAAAAATTCGGACAATGACAAGAGGGTCTAATTCCATTCTCTCAATAATCCCATCACCAGGAATAGATCCAGCGAGTTCTAAGCAAGTGGCTGATAGAGCATAAATAACCACTTCACATCAGTCACAAAGGACACCCCTGCTTTGGACATGAATACTTACCAGTATACTTACCTGCACAGGAGCCTTGTCCAGTTCTAAAAGAATGGGATGTCTTCAGCCATCCACGGCGTATCAACTGCAGAAAAAGCAGTTGGCCTTGATGGCATTGCAGCGCTTTTTACTTGCAGCCTTTATTTCAGCTCTCTATATCTCACCTATAGAGGGCAGCATACGGGTTACCTGCATGGTGACACTTTCGACAGTACATGCTTACGTGTATACTCCAACCATTGCGAACTGTGAGTAATTGGTGTAACTTGACTGACTCACTGACGTATGACGGACTCAGCTGAGATAGGGAAGAGTGGAGGGCGGCGACCAAGTCCCGAGATGGTGTAGGATAGGCTGCGCCCTCGCATCGCATCTTGCCATTTCAGGGTGCAGACCAGTAAATCGGTCCGAAATTGCCTACGCCGGCCAAATCACGATTTGCATGCCCTCAAAATCTTCAGTATTTGAGCATGCTGTTGGCCATGAACTTGAGGGTTTGTAAAAAATATGGGTGGAAGCCGTGCACAGGACTGGGAGCTTGCAGCTCTGTGTAATTTGGATGTAATTTGGACCCTAAAAGCGCTCTATTTTGCAATGGAGTGTAGGCATCGTTTTTCAAAATGGCGATGGGCTTCAGGATTATTTTCAGGGGTGATCATCTTCAGATGGAAATTCCTCCTAAAAGTCATCAGTTGACCACCCAAAAATTGAAAAGAAAATGAAAAATGATGAAATAAGCTTTAATTTGATGTGTCTTGAACACCTTGGAGAGTCGTGAGTATTTTTCCCGAATTTTTGAAGTGGGAGCATTTACCATTGGGGTCTATGGAAGTTTATTTACTGGTCTGCTACCTATAATTTCAAAATGGCGCCTTCCATTGTTTGTTGTCAAATGTTTGCGCAGGCGCTTTACATTCCACGACAGTGTTTTTTTTTCAGGGGGCGGAACCTGGGGGGGGGGGGCAGCGTTTCAAAAGGGGTCAGCAATGGCGGTTCCGCAACAAATGCGCCCAAAGTCTGAATGGGGCCGATGGACCGTCGTCCGATCACAGCAATTTCGAGCGAACAAGGGGGGGGGGGGTAATTTGGGGTCGGAAGGAGCAAAAACTCAATTAACTCCCGATGGGGGCGCCCTACAGCAAGGTAGCAGCAAACAGAGGGCTTGTTTTCAGGCCAGAAATCGCAGTCAGAGAAAACATTTTTCGCAAATGTTTTTGTGAAATATGAGTCATCCATCCTTCCTCGTGCCGTACAAGTGGTTTGGGGAATTTTTTCAAAACTTCGCTTCTTTATAGGGTGCAGACCAGTAAATCGGTCCGAAATTGCCTACGCCGGCCAAATCACGATTTGCATGCCCTCAAAATCTTCAGTATTTGAGCATGCTGTGGGCCATAAGCTTGAGGGTTTGTAAAAAATGTGGGTGGAAGCCGTGCACAGGACTGGGAGCTTGCAGTTCTGTGTAATTTGGATGTAATTTGGACCCTAAAAGCGCTCTATTTTGCAATTGAGTGTAGGCATCGTTTTTCAAAATGGCGATGGGCTTCAGGACTATTTTCAGGGGTGATCATCTTCAGATGGAAATTCCTCCTAAAAGTCATGAGTTGACCCCAAAACATTGAAAAGAAAATGAAAGATGATGAAATAAGCTTTAATTTGATGTATGTTTTGAACACCTTAGAGAGTTGTGAGTATTTTTCCCAAATTTTTGAAGTGGGAGCATTTACCATTTGGGGTCTATGGAAGTTTATTTACTGGTCTGCTACCTTCAGAACCAATGAGACTTAAAAGTCAACACTGCATGGCGGCGCCATTCCCGAGCTCTCTAGTCGGATTTTCGTGAAGAAGTTACACAAAAAATGCAATTATTTTGCATTCATCGAGTATTTAAGAAAATCACCTTATGAAATGCCTTCAAAAAATCTGGGCCTATATATCGCATCGATTTATATAGTGACGCATCCATGTCTTGTGTGCTTGGAAATGAGGAGGGGACAAAGGAACACAATCTCAATAAACAGAACGGTGACGCTTTTATATCTTTATGTTAAACAAAAAGTGTTGTAGTCGAGACCGGATAGTCCGAGACCTGAAGTTGCGAGACCGAGACCGCAGATAATAAATAACACTAATCTCTTATAAAAACAAGACAGTAATTACAGCTGAACAGTCTGTACTTGAGACGATGATATTGATGGGGATGTGAAGGAAGTGATTGAAAGCTAGGAATCACTAGTTGTACCTGATTATAATTGTGTCATGTGCGCTTCATGTTTGCTTCATACCATGAATTACACCATGACAACCGAATTTGTAATTGTCACAATCAATTTTAAAAAATGGAAACTACCTAATTTAAAGAAGGGGAAACCTATTTGATGAACTCCATATATTGTTGCCACTTGTTTTAATTACAGATTAACTACTATAAAGTGTAAATCTGATGAACTCTAACTTAGGAGTACGACATTTTGTACTTTTTTGTAATGCTGAAACTTGACAAAAGTAAAAGTTAAAGGTGGATGTTTCATCTATTATAGGAACTCGGACCCTAATTTCCACAGCCACCCCCTTGGTTTCAGCAATGACTAGTCTAACGACTAGATACTTAAATGCAACTTGATCCCAACATAATTTGGAGCAAGAAAATATTGATCTATTTTTAAAAATTTCAGTCATGGAATATAGACTTGTACATGTAGACCCAAAAATTGAGAGATGGTAGCCAGATATGGATTGGTCTGCCCCCCCCCCCCATCCCTCTTTGTGATTCTCCTTCCAACCCTGCATGTTTGTGTTGCCCCGACATGTTTGTTTCTTAATCGCTATATGCCGTTTACGGCCAACACAATAAGCGATTAAAATATTGGTAATGTCGTCCTTGTAAATCACTAAAATATTTAAGTAAATCGCCCGGCAAAGTAGCCGATGCGGGCGTTACGCTGGCACGGTACAAAACACAAGAGAGGCGTGGGCACTGAACCATGAATCCTAAAAGTACATCTCGCCCACCCCATTCAGTTTGTGACAGCGCCCTTATATTGTGTCAGCCATAATTCTCTAAAAGGCTTATGACGATGATGACGGCGGGAAGATTAACAGATTAAAGTTAAACAAAAATTAAGTGGCATTACATTTCAGCCTTAGCGAGGCCTTCAGAGGTAAATGACAGAGAGTTAATGGAACAAAAGTCTTCTCGACTCATGCAAACGCAATTGACCTTTAGGAAGGAGACGAGGCAGGCAATTAGACTCTTTTTATGTGTGACCATGGCAGTAGCTCAATTTGTGACCACAAATTCGCTGCCTTGTGGAGACTCACACACAATAGTGAACAAAACATTGTAAAGGTCTCCACAGGGCAATTTCTATAGATGAATAGGTCTCCACAAGGTTTTCACGAAATAGATATATGGGTTTTACTCAAAAACTAGGAATTTCCAAGGTGTGTTTATTTGTCGCAAATGGAAGAAAACTTATTCTGGTTAAAATAAGAGCATTTTGAAAATTCACTTTCAAATTGAACACTTTACTACACGGGAACAAAGAAATGTCTCCACAAGGATACAAATTTTGGAATGTGTGTTTATCACAGATGAAAAGATGTTCCTCCACTGATTTCTTGTATTAACCATTTGTTCTCTCCCTTTCAACAGATATGAGTGACACCATTTGCACTTTCCAACAGCTCAGACAGGCAAAGGAAAAGGCCTTACGCTTTTCCTACCATCAGGATAACTACAGTTTTTACTCCCTCTCTCGATTTATCCCCAAAGGTTTGCAACTGTCTCACATTCCCTGCTTAGGAAACCTCCCACCACACCTTCAAAGGAGATGGAATCAAGTTTTACATGGTGCCTCTATTAAACTCATCAATATTCTCTCTCAGCAGTGTCAATTTACACGTGAGGACCTCCATCAGAATATTTCCCACCTTGACTCCCAACTCAAATCCAGTTGTTCCACGTACAGGAATTTCCATGATGAGATTGAAAGGGGTTTGTCTAACCTTGACTCTGTCCTACTCAACAGGAGAAACAAGAAGATTGGTGGCTTGCTTGCCAAGCAACAGCAACGCAGACACAGACGTTTCAGACGTCCTAGGTCCCCATCTACCACGCCAACGCCAGAACCCCCTGTCAACACTGTAGTTAATCTTTCTTCCTCATCAATATCTGACGCAGAGCACAAACTTCTCTCCAAGGGTCTCAATTTTTGTCCCGCTCCCCGTTCTGTGAACCAGGTTCAGCTCAGCCAAGACCTCACGGAATACTACCGTAGAATCCGTCTGCGTGAGTTTTTCCTGGACAGTGAACCGTGTGAACCTGAGCCTTTTCGAGTCAAGAGTTCATGGGTACCCCCCAAGAATCGTGTGCCAGCCATAGAGACATACGTTCAAGTTATCAATTCCCAAGTCACTAACCCGGACAACTTCCCCCACAGGACTCATGATAATCTCCCCAGAGAGGAGCGCCTGGCTCTCAACTCCTTGCGCTCTCGCACCGACATCATCATCAAGCCAGCAGATAAAGGTTCAGCTGTGGTCATCATGGACCGTCAGCAGTACATTGATGAGGCCCACCGCCAGTTGGATAATCGCACTAACTATACCCGCCTTGACTCTGACCCCACAGGCACTTTCTGTCGAGATATACAACAGGTACTTGACGATATGCGATCACGTGACCAGTTGTCCAAGAAAGCTCACAAATTCCTTTCTCCCTGTGATTGTAGGACTGCCAGATTTTACCTTCTACCCAAGATTCACAAGGCTGGCAACCCCGGTAGACCCATCATCTCCGGTAATGGCTCACCCACGGAACGCATCTCCCTGTTCATTGACAGTTTTCTCAAACCCCTTGTCCCACAGATTTCGTCATACATTCACGACACCCCAGACTTCCTACGCAAGCTTGAAGGAATCAAGGACCAGATTCCCAGCAAAGCCATCATTGGGACTTTCGACGTCTCATCTCTGTACACCAACATCCCACATGAGGAGGGTGTTCTTGCTTGCTCCTTGGCTCTGGCCAAGGCAGGACACACGACTCCTCCCATCAGTGATGTTGGCACCCTCATGAGACTTATACTAACGAAGAACAATTTTTCCTTCCTCGGTGAACACTATCTACAGGTACACGGCACCGCAATGGGCACTCGCATGGCCCCTTCCATGGCTTGCCTCTTCATGGGTGACCTCGAAGAACGCATGCTTGCCTCGGCCCCATGTCGCCCTTGGATCTGGTGGAGATATATTGATGATGTTTTTTTCATCTGGACCAGTGATGAGGACAGTCTCTTGACCTTCACTAACCACATCAATTCCTTCCACAGAACCATCAAATTCACGTCGGAGTTCTCGGCTCACCAAACCCACTTTCTGGATGTCACCGTCCGCAAGCAAGGCAACTCACTAACCACTGACCTGTATTCCAAACCCACAGACACCCACCAGTACCTCCACTCCTCCAGCTGTCACCCCAGGCACTGCAAAACTGGCATAGCGTTCAGCCAGGCACTCAGACTCAGAAGAATTTGTTCTAATGATTCAGATTTCTCCCGCCATACACAGATACTGAGGAACAACTTGGTGGCCAGGGGTCACAGCTCTCGCCAAGTTCATCGTGCCATTGCCAGAGCTAAAGCTATCCCCAGAAATCTAGCCCTCACGGAAAGGCCCCTGATGCCATGGCCAAACCCATGATTCCCTTGGTTACCACGTTTCACCCCAATCTCCCTCCTTCGCAAAATCACAAATGACAATCATCATATCCTCCATACTTCAGATCGCCTTGCCCGCGCCATCCCCAACGGCCCCACATTGGCTTACAGGCGTCCTCGAAATCTACGGACCTGATTGTTCGAGCTGAAGTCCCATCCTTAGATGCATCCTCCCACCCAGCATGGTACTTTCAAGTGCAGTTCCAGATGTGTTGTCTGCCAGATTCATATCCAGGAGTCTGACTCCTTTTCTGGCCACTCTTCTGCCACTACCCACAGAACCATTGGTAACATCACTTGTAACACCTCTAATGTCATATATCTCATTTCTTGCAGGGTCTGTGGAGTGCAGTATGTAGGTGAGACTAAGAATACGCTCAAGAAGCGTTTCTATGCCCACCGGTCAACGGTCAACACCAAGAAACTAGACACCCCTGTTGGTCATCACTTCAACCTGCCTAACCACTCCATTTCTGATATGATTTTGCAGGGCATTGAATCTCTTGGCCATCGCAAGGACTCAGTTCGCCTCAGCAGAGAGAAAGTGTGGATGAATCGTCTTCGAACTATTCAACCACATGGTCTCAACATCCAACTAGGGAATGATTAATCCTTTTCTTCCTCCATTGTCTTCTGTTACAGATAATCCACCTGGTCTTCCTTGTTTGTGTTTACCCATCTTACCCCACCTTTCATCCCGTTCCACCCCCACACTGTTTCCCCATCATAATCATTCTCACACTCTTTTGTCCGTTCCCCCCCCCTGTGACCTTTGATCCTTCCCTTTCTGATCCCTCCTGTTTACACTAGACCCCTTGTGGTTTGCCATCTCCCTTTGTTCCTTTGTTCTCTCATCCACCCTCCCCTGCATCTTTCCACACCTTTCCCACCTAATCCTCCTTTTGTGTTTCTTCTTTCAGCCCTGCATGTTTGTGTGCACCCCCATGTTAATGTTTGTACCTCTGTCATTTCTGTTTTAGCCTCTGAAGAAGAACTTGCTAAGTTCGCAACGTCAGGCCACATTAATTTTTAGATGAAAAGATGAATACATAGCGAGTCAAAAAGAAAGTGACCGTATGATAAAAAGAAATGACACACCCCATTTTGTAAAAAAAATATAACTGTGATAAAGAACATGTTATTGAGTAGTAACCGTGAAAATGTCACGTAAGTTGCATACTTTATTCCCAAGTCGTGTCTTTTTTAATAAAGAGATCACAAAATTCAGCTGTCCGCTACTAATACCAATTTAACGGTCCACGAATTGATGAATATCCATTAAAAAATATAATGAACAGAAAAATGTTTTTCCCGCCACCACGAATAAAGGAAAAATTGAAAAGGAAAATGAAAAAAACAAATCACCAATATAGAACAGAATATAATAGGAAAAAAGAAGGAAAAAAATGAGAAAAAAAAAGAAAAGAAAAGAAGCGAGAAGTCATATTGTTGTATTTTTAATGGGGGGGGGGGGAGGACTGATAAGTCAATATGTTGAGAAAAACAGGATTTTTTTGGAAAATTTGTTTTGCCCAGCCCCCTCTAGAAAAATCCTGGCGACACCCATGTTTCCAGCTCTTTCCCGAAACTTTTCCTTTATTTAGCTCCACTGCGAGTGTTTGTCATTACGCTCAACGGTGATCATTCGAAAGTATTAAGATTGTTCACTTTGTTTCGACATACCAAACATTTCAGAAATTAGTACAGAGTTTGGATCTGGATGCATCTTAACATAAGCGTAACTACCTTTCAATTTGTTTGGTAATACTTTACCGATCCGACTACCCACGTCGGCCATGACATTCTGCAGCGGTTTAGGCCCCCAAAAAAGTATTCGGTCTCTGGTCAGACCAAAGTTCCGGAATTGACGCGGCGACGCGGCTTTTTTTTTTTTTTTTTTTTTTTCTTCAAACTGGGATTGTACAGACAAGGTGGGATACTATTTTGCTTTGTTGGTGTCCTCATGTACATTGGTGTCCTCCATTATTTGCCTTGGTGCTTTCGATCATTTGCCTTCTTGGTGCAATTTTCCATTCCTTGGTGCTCTTTGGTAAAAAAAAAATGAGGAAGTGCGGCAATAAAGGGCGCTTTTGGAGCTACCGCGGAACATTTTGGAAAAAAAAGATTGACGCGCATGATTAAAATCGACGCGTGCGCTGACCAGAGACCGACTTATTTTTTTTCTTGGCCTTAAGCATGTTGGTTATTTTATTTACGGTAACGCGTTAAATTATTCAGTGTAAGTAGGCCGAGCCGTATATCATGGCATTGAATGAATAATTCAGGTTGCCTTCGGCAAAATATTGTAAGCATAATGACCACCCCCCAAAACAACAAGCTTTCAACCTAACAATAACTTCATTAAAATCGCCTGAACAAAATATCGATCGTAGGAGGCCAACTTGTATCATCGGTACGATTGTTTGATGAAAAGTGCTGCTTAAATTGAATACGTCTTGATTAGCTGGCAGATCGGTGAAACCAAAAAGCATGGGAGTCGCGGGGGGGGGGGGCAAAAAGAACAAAAATATAAAATTTAAAAAAAAGGAGAAAAAGAAAGGAAAAATTGAGAAATTTTATATGCTAGAG